>CM060877.1:8635626-8993126 GCA_030737845.1 Acorus calamus | reverse complement strand
TATATATATATATATATATATATATATATACGGTCGTATATATATATATATATATATACACGACCGCGATGAGGTGCGGCGGCCGCACCGTGCGGCAGCCGTCCGATCGCGGGTCCATCGCATCCAACGGTCGACGTGAATCGCACCCGACCGTCCGATGCGATAGACCCGCGATCGACGGCCCGTGGTCGACGCTGCACGGTGCGACCTATATATATATATATATATATATATATATATATATATATATATATATTCCAAATTTGTGGTGATCATGAAAACTTAAGTGGGTTAGTCAATTTAATTGATAATAACATCTTATTTATGCATGAGAGATTTGATAGATATCTAAAAAATTATATTATTAATTTGATAATTAAATTATGTGGACGTATGTCCTTTCACATTCTCAACATATAAGAAATTTCAATCCCCAAAACGTTTTCTTACATATTAAATTATTTTTTTTGAAAAACCAATTTAAATTTTTTTTCTTTTCTTACAATCAATTAATGATAATTCATGAGAAATTAAAGTATATAATATTAATTACAAAGCATTTTATATTAATAAATTCAATTTGAAAAAAAAGAAGCATTATTATTATTAGTATTATATATTCAGGTTGCATGTGATACATTAAATATGAAAATTGTAAATGCCCTCCAACCATCCATTAATTTTATGAGAATCTTGATATAATAATTTTCTGTTTTTATTAATTTTATTGTGAATTTTATTGATGTAACAAACTCTATTAATCAATGAATCTGTTGCCAAGTAATTTTTCTTTATGTGTTCTTTCTTACATAGGCAATGCATATTGATGTACAGATTGTCAAAGAGATGGTTGTTTTTCCATTCTTTAAGTTGTTTGCTTACCATCAATGTGGCTGATCTGCCCATCATAACTTGCTCATGTGGTTGGATGGAATCTGTTTTTCAATATATTTTTGTTCATCATTACATACTCTTTTGCACCCAATTAATACCTGGATACTTGCAATGAAATTCACCTTACGTGGGATATCATCACTGCATATAGGCAGTTATAAAAAATTTATCAATGTTAACTCAGCTAATATTTTTTTTATCAAGATTTAATAAGCGGATCGACCCGGAAATCGCTACTATAAATAGATGTTAAATGAAGTCAAAAGAGATTTAAAATTAAAAGACATGAAAATCTTTAATTTTTAGATATCAAAGAGCTCAATTTTTTTTTAGTTCATTGTCTCTTCCACGCTTATCAGAGTCTTCATCAACTGCGTATTGCATTTGATTGGATATATATATATATATATATATATATATATATATATATATATATATATATATATATATGATTTATTGAGACAAACACATGTATCTCATTTTATCAATTAACTTGAGATGTCATGTTACTATTCTCATTTAATTTTGAGATGTCATGTATCAGTAGTAGGGGCAATATACAGCTCTACCTAACTAAATTAACATGCTATTTTGTTATGTATTATCAAACATATTGTGCACATCATCACATATAAAAACATAGTTTACTATACCACGTATATACATGTACTTTGAGGTGTTCTTTTATTATGAAAATAATGGGGAGGTTTACACATCTTTCATTAACAGATTATAGTTTACAATCACGTGCACTCTTGACCCAAGGAAATGAGAAACAACACATAAAACAGAATCAAAACAATTAATATACAAGCCCTATGTTACAAATGGTAGATTGCCAAACATAAATTAGTTGATACACAGACATTTTCCTAGGTGACTAACTGACCTTGATCATATACGTGCTAGATAGTATATCCTATGCGAAATCAGGAAATTATCCCTTGTATATATTCATATAAAATTCTGATAATTTATAAATAATTTTTAGTATAATTAATATTTGTTTGGATATGGGAGCCCTCTCTAATTCTCTGTTGTTAATTAGATTTGCAAAATAAAAGTCCAATGAGGGGATTATGGTAAATAATAGTGTTTTTTCAAAGCATCGATCAATAGCAAAATTTCAATTTATCCAAGGTGGACTTGCAAGCAAATTGTTGTTGCATTATATTTAGTCGTGTCACCTTGCTTTATTAAGACAACACACATTTATCTCAAGTTCTCCAATAATTTGAGATGTCATGTCTTACCATATATTCTCAATTAATTTGAGATGTGATGTCTTACTAGTAAGGGCAAAAAACAATTCCACCTCAAATTAATTAACATGCTATTTTGTTATGTATTCCCAAATATATTATTGACATCTCACATTTAAAAAAACATATAGTTTACCATGTACACCTGTACTTTGAAATGTTCTTTTTTTATGAAAAAAAAATGAAGAGGGTTACAAAACTTGTGCTTAATTTGTGGTCTTATTAATTAAAATGAAACAAAACCTCTCATTAACATATAGTTAACAATCATGTGCAATCTTGACCCAACGAAATAAAGAAAGAGAGACAAAATATAACAGAATCAAAACAAATCTACAAGCCCTATGTTACAAATGGTAGATACCCAAACATAATTAATTTTTTAAATAATTTGATTAAGAGGGGTTACACAGACATTTTCCTAGTTAGGTGTAGACTCTAATCATAGACGTCTTAGACATGCATGATCCTAGACGAAACTCCTCATATTAGTCCCTTGTATACATTCACATAGCATTTTCATAAGGACATAAATAAATAAAATTCCATAGCATCAGTAAAAAAAAAATTCCAAGGTGGATTTGCATGCAAAATTGTCCGCCATGCATACGCTAAAACATTCACGACACCCCAACCGTTCGTTTAAACAGGGATCATATGATACACGGCTACGATGAGTTGCCAATAAAATACGATTCAAGGCCACCAGTCAAACTCACAAGTGATTAATAAATAGGGACCGGATCCAGTCAGTGCTCGACTTCGATCAGTTTGGTCAGTATCGAACTGCACTACGTGTAAATTGAACTGCACTACTTATAAATCGAACTGCACAATCAATTATTGGGTATATTTTTTTACTCTCTTATTGGATTCAATCACCTATTGAAGAAAATATGAATTCCTAAGTATCATCAGTATCCAATAAGAGAGTAAAAAATATACCCAACAATTTATTGTGCAGTTCGATTTATAAGTGATGCAGTTCGATTTGAACGTGATGCAGTTCGATACTGACCGAACTCGGCACTGACCGGATCCGGTCTCTAATAAATATTACTAACAAATCAGCATCTCAAATTCTGACCAAAATTGGAAAAAACCAAACATATATTAAATTTTATATTAATTACACCAACCTTTAAACAACACTTTATATTAAACGTGATGCAGTTCGGTACTGACCGAACTCGACACTGACTAGATCCGGTCTCTAATAACTATTACTACAAATCAGCATCTCAAATTCTGACCAAAATAGGAAAAAACCAAACATATATTAAATTTTATATTAAACATATATCAATTTCAACAACACTTTCCTCTCCCTCTATTTATATAATTCACTCCCCCACTCCTTCCAAACCCCTCCATATCTCTCTCTCTCTCTCTCTACATAATAAGTGAAACAGAGAGAGAGACACACACACACAGAGATTCCTCTTTGAAGTTGAGCTCACAAAATCTCTCCTTAACATGATCTAAACCCTCCAAGGCTTTTGTATAATTAGTAAGAAATGGAGACAGAATTTGAGGCCTATCAGCAGTACCCCTTCCACGACCCAACCATGGCTCCCATGCCTCCGGCGAGCCTCCAAGGCTTCTCCTCCACCTTCGACTCCCTCTCTTCATGGCTGGAGGACTTTGAAACCCACGACCCTTTCATCCCCTCCATCCATCATAATGCCCCTCCTACCTTTGAAGACCATGATCTCTTCCACCACCAATACATGGCCTCCGAGGCCAGCTCCGGTGCCACTGCCATCACCGGCCCACTAGACGAGACCCTCGATTCCCTCCTCCTCGACCTCTGCAACGGATTCCCCGATCCGATCCAACCTGAACACGCACCGGCGGTCATGGTGACCGATGGTGCTAATCAGTTCTTAAACGATGAGTCTGGCCTCACCGCACCATCAACGACGAGCCCGGAGAGCTTCGTCGACCAGTTCTTCTTTGGGTCGTCTCAGAACTCATCGCCGGAGGAGAATATGGAAGACGAGAAGAGGGAGGAGGAGGAAGAGAGGCTGAAGAAGAAGCAGAAGAGGCGGGCGGTGGAGGAGGAGGAGGAGGAAGAGGAAGAGGATGAGGAGGAGGAGGAGGAGGAGGAGGGGACGGATGGGGAGGGGCATAAGCCGAGGGGATTGAACTGCAAGAACCTCTTGTCGGAGAGAAACCGGAGAAAGAGACTCAGCCAACAATTGCTGGCCCTCCGGTCCCTGGTCCCCAACATAACCAAGGTTGGTTTAAAAGAGTCCTTATCCAGTGACCAAAAATTTGACTTCATATAGTTTTTGGTATTGATTAAGATGTTAATAGAATATTGATCATGCATGGTTCATATATGTGTTCATTAAATGTTTGGTTATTGATTGCTTTTTATTAGATGGACAAGAGGTCTGTGTTGGTGGATGCACTGGCTTACCTGAAGAGCATCCACGAAGAGATGGCGCGTCTCCAGGCCGAGATGAAGGAGAAGACGGGGAGCGCCTTGTCGGAGGGGAAGGCAGAGGAGGCCTGGCGGAGGAGGATGACACGACAACGGGGACGGCATTCAAAAGGGGCGGCGGCCATAAGTCGTCTAAGCCCAAGGCGCAGATATTGGAGGTATATATACATACAATTATTGCACATACTATATATGTGACATGCATGCATGCATGTCACATGTATACATATACGAAGTAGAGAGTCAAAGAATGAATTTGGATGATATAATTTCATAATATGGAGACTAACAATATCTTATAAAATAGAGACTAAATACAATAGAACCGGTCCTCCATCCACAGCAAAAACCCATTTGATATTTTTTTTTTTTTTTTTTAGTGTACTTGGTACATGTCAGTCTCTTGTTAGAAGATATCGACAACCTTTTGTCTCTCTCATTCAAATCCAACAATCCAAGAGAATGATATTGTATTTTCGTAAGTTTATCAAGCCAAATTTGAAACCATTTGGTTTTTGGTTTTCTAGTGTTCTTTTCTTCTCTTTGTGTTGATCTTGTTTATAGGGTTCAAATGATATTGATCTTGATCTATTATAACACACTACCTATAAGTCAGTTTAGATGGATATGCACAGAAACTCCCTAGAACTCAAACTCCCCACCTGATCTAATAATTTCAACCCGGCCCTCCTTTTAGACATGTACTAGATGTGTGTATTAGAGATGATAATAATAACATGGAAACACCTACTTATAACTTGATGTCGTGAGTATTATATAGCTAGGTATATGTAATGAATATGTAATTTATGTGCTTAATTATATGTAGATTGACACGGAGAAGATCGAGGACCGGAGGTTCGTCGTGAAGATCACGTGCAAAGAAGGTCTGGGGGTCGGAGGAGAAGTCCTCCGAGTGATCGAGTCACTCGGATTCGAGATCACATACACCTCATTGGATCAGATCAAGCCTCAACATGTCTTAACCACAGTCTTTGTTAGGGTACATATATGACTCTTTTATATTATTGCGTTCTAGCTAGCTATATATGTTTTATTTTGCTTCCATATTCACTTGCTATTGGTTTAATCATAAGGTACTTTGCATACTATTATATATTTAGGGTTCATAATGATGATGATGCCAAAAGAATTTATGGCTCATGTTTTGATTCTCATAATTGATTTCATTAAATGGTTTTGTCATTGCAGTATTTGAATTTTAATAAGATACAAGTGATACGTTGAAAGAAAACTAATTAACCATCTTACATGATTCCATCAGATCTAGTTATAATAAGATTAAACTTAAGAAACTATCATAGTCTGTCATGCGGCTAAGATTGTGAAGTTGTTGTGAATTAGCATCTTATTATTGACTACCTAGACCACACGGCATTCGTAAGAAAGTGCTACATCATAAATGAAATTTATTAGAGACTGACCAGATCTGAAGAACAGTTTGTAGATATATATATACACACTACTCATCTTCCTTTCAACTTTGTTTTTCCGGATACAACCGAAAGAACTTTATTGACTAAATTCCAATTTTGAAGAAGATGGATGAAGTTACCCAAAAAAAAAAGACTTATTTTTGTCTCTTTCACACAGATGAGTACCCATGATTGAATGATTCTCACCTCTTTTGGGTATGAAATTTCACACTACACTATAATAAGACTTTGTTACATATTGTGTTGAAATTTTTTTGAGTGATTGTGATTTATGTGAACGGAAATTCTCAATAAATTTGGACAGACAATAATTAATTATTTAATGCAATTTCTCTCTAGAAAGAAATGCTGCCCTTAATTCAATAAATTGAACTGTGAAGATCTCAATAGCCCAATTCAATTGGTAAAGGACATTTAAAAGTTTAATTTACTTTCTTTCACGTGTTACTATGAAAGCTTTATGGTGTAGTGTAGTTGGGGGACCAATAAACAAAAATAATGGAATCCAAGCATTTATCCGTCTTGTCTAATCAATCTACAGTAAAATAATGACTTGTGATAAAAATTGTTAAAAATTATCACAATCTCACATGTTTATCATGTCTCATCTATTCATTTATTCTTCAATGTTTTCATCTTTAAATTAAATTTGATCATTTAATTTCTTTCTACAGATAAAAAAACCTGGGAGGATGACAGAAGAGAAGCTAAAAGATTGTATCACAAGCACGGCTCTTCGGTCCGGTCTGTCCCTTCAGAACCCTTGAATTGGATTGATATAATTGGAGATGTTTGCGACGACTTTCTAATAGATTGAGTTTAATTAATTAACTGGTTTTTTTTAATTAATGATGTTACACTCTCATGCATGCATGGAGTAAGAAGTGAGGATATGATATGATGCTTGTATATATGTAGTTGTTCTACTTCAATATTGTCACCTCATATGTATGTAAATTCTCTTTTCAATTGAGAAGACTGGATTCCATGTTCATGGAAAATCATTATTGCATGTTGGCTCTTTAACTAATTTTATTTTCATTTCATTGTGTGCATGTTCTAGTGTATGTATAGTGTGTGTTTCTATCTTTCCTATGATTAAACAATTTATTAATAATTTATTATTATATAATATATATAGTTGCTTGAAGAAACATGAACGAAAAGAATATGAATGTGAACATTCGTCGTTAATTGCATGCAATTAGCAAAGAATGAATTCACAGTATGAACATGGCATATAATAAAGGACATGATATACCAAGACTATGCATCTTGATCATATACAGTTTTTTTTTTTTTTTTGCCAACACAAGTTTAATTTGCATGGTAGGATACATGGAAGGCAATTAATTATGGAATATTATAGGGCATATTCTTGCTTAAGAAAGAAAAGGCACATACAACACAGATCTAATGGAAAAAAATTGATTACTTTGGTGATCCAAATGATGTAAAGCAATCACAAAAATGACAACATCCATACTAAAATTGATGGTATCATATATCATTTTATAATTTATCGGCATCACTAAATTGATTATATATTGATTATATTTCTGGTAAGTGGATTAGGATTTTGACCACATCACTAAATGAGGAATAATGATCGAAAAAAAATCCCAATTATCATACACGCGAAGTATAATAACTATAAAAAATAAAATAAAAATAAGCATGCAAGTCATTCTTTGCAAAAAATAGTAATAAGTGGAGTTTCTACTAACTTCATGGTCAGAGTGTTTTTTTATATAACTCCATTTTCTCAACGAAGAGAAGCGCGCAACATCATATCCCATGAACCTCATCATCATTAGAATTACTGTTCACATTGTTATTTGTGTCCGGTGGGGAAAAATTGGTGTTATATCCCCTATATGGTTTGGGATAAACCTGGGATACCATAAATTTGTTATAAATTCATGGCTTATCCCATTTGGTTAGACAAAAACAAAAGCAAGTGCAATAAGGGTTATCATTGATTCACCAAACCGAGGATAAAGATCCTATGTTATCCCTAGAATAGATTTATCCTTTTTTTTTATACATGTATACTTTAAAATCAACTACTCTAACTGAGACAAAAATTTTACAACCAAATAAGAATAAGAATAACTATATACTAATTTAGCATATAGTGATTTTTTTTTCTGAGAAAAAGGTAGAGATTGCTACCCGCTTTTCATTACAAAATTTATATTACAATATCAAACCAGATGAGAAAATTAAACAAGAAAAATAAGCAAGCTCACCCACCAGTGGCCATAGCACAACGATCGGGGCTTATGTGTATTAAATGTAACTCTTTTTAGCAGTGACTTAACCCCTGTGTATTTTTGTGGGTTTAGGGTACACAAGCGAAGGTAGTCTATCCAGCTCTACTGTAAGACTAGCTACAGAGAGTCCCTCCATTATAAAAAAGGAAAAAGAAAAAAAGCAAGTAGTAAAGAAAGAAAGTGACAAAAGAGAGAAAGCTAGAATGTGTGATTGTTACATACTTATATGCTTACCTACCAAATTAAGGAAACCACCTAGAGGGGCAAAAAAATGACAAACCGGATCCGGTGTCGCATGATCCGTCCGCTTCGCTTTTTCTGAAGTTTTTCTGAAGTCAGCCAATGCATAATATGGGGGTTTATAGAAAAAGATTTCTTACATCCCTCAATAGGGAGAATTGATTCCCTATTTATAGTACTTTGATGGATGCCCTAGAATCAATGGTTGATAATTTTTTCATCGGACGGATAAGGAGAGATCCCAGATTTAGGGAATTAATTATATGTTATTCAGCGAGATTTGCATAATCAGTTACTAATTATTCCTAGATGAATACGTATAATTTGTTGGGATCTTGTGAATCAATTAATGATGTTTCTAAATCAAGGATATATTGTTATGATATCAGATATCAGTTTAATGATAACTCTAAATTTACTATATTCTGTTATAAATTAGATAATCAGTCATTGGTGTTCCCTTAATAAAAAATCTACTCCGCTTTTTTTGAAGTCAGCCAATGCACAATATGGGAGTTTATAGAAAAAGATTTCTTACATCCCTCAATAGGGAGAATTGATTATCTATTTATAGTACTTTGATGATGCCCTATAATCAATGGTGGATCATTTTTTCATCGGACGGATAAGGAGATGTCCCAGATTTAGGGAATTAATTATATGTTATTCAGCGGGATTTGCATAATCAGTTACTAATTATTCCTAGATGAATACGTATAATTTGTTGGGATCTTGTGAATCAATTAATGATGTTTCTAAATCAATGATATATTGTTGTGATATCAGATAATCAGTTTAATGATAACTCTAAATTTAATATATTCTGTTATGAATTAGATAATCAGTCATTGGTGTTCCCTTAATAAAAAAATTGAATGCAAAATACTAACTTGAATTTGTGTTGGTCGTCGGGTATGGAGGGTTCGACGGGATGGATCCACGTTCGATGGGCTATCCGGGTCATGGGCTCTCGCTAATTGGGTCTTGGGCCACCAGTAAATGGAGCACGGTTAATGGGTTAAGATTTACCATTGATCTCACCAAACCAAGGATAAAGATCCTATGTTCTCCTTAGAATAGATTTATCCTATTTTTTTATACATATATACACTTTAAAATCAACTACTCTAATGGGGACAAAAATTTTACAACCAAATAAGAATACGAATAACTATACACTAATTTAGCAAAATGTGATTGCTTTTATTTATTTTTTGAGAAAAAGGTAGAGATTGCTACTTGCTTTTCATTATAAAATTCATATTACCATTCTGAACTAGATGAGAAAACAAGAAAAATAGGCAAGCTCAACATCGGTTGTCATAGAACAACGGTCAGGGCATACCTGTGTCAAAGATAGATCTTGGTATCAACTCTTGGTGCTGACTTAACTCTTCTGTATTTCTATGGATTTGGGGGTATACATGCGAAAGTAACCTACCTAGCTCGATGATAAAACCAGTTGTTGGGGGGTCCTCCATTGTCCAAAAAAAAAAGTAATAAAGAAAGAAAGTGACAAAAGGGAGAAACCTAGAATGTGTGATTGTTGCACACACTTTTGAGGTACCTACCAAAGAAACCAGTAATGTGAAAAGGGAGATTGATCGAGATGGAAAATCTCATAATCTTTTCACATCAAACAAATTTGACTCAACAAATCTTTCCAAAATATCTTTGATAGGGAGAGGCCACTTCGAATATTAGGACCCCAAGTCAGTTTTTAAGAGGACTTCATTTAATTTGGAAGTCTTTTGTGTGCAACTTCCAAGCATTGTAGGAATTGAGACCATCATTTATTAATTAGTAATGAATCAAGAGAGAGAAGTTAACTTTTAGGTCATGTGAGAAAGTAAACCATATTGGTGTATCAATTCAATCTTCAAAATTAATGGTCTCGATCTTTGTCTTTCTCATGGTTGGTCACCATGTCCTATCGATTGCTTGGTAAATGAGAGGCTTTGATGGAGTCTTTTCATTGATTAAATTAAAAGGATTTTTAGTTTTAAGTCAATTTAAACGTGTCTATTTAGATATCGATTCTTTCCTTCTTCATATTGTTTTTTAAGTCCTCATATTTAACCGTCTATTTGGTTTTTAGTCCCTCCATCAAACGTCCGTCTATATACCGTTAATTTGCGAAATGTGATTTTATTTGTAAGTCCCTGTAACTATGTTATTTTAATGATCAATATCTCTCTTATTCATATTTCATTTTAAGTTCCTAATTTCAAACATTTTTTTCTTATTAGTCCATGGGTAAAAATGAAAACATTTGTAGTATGAGTTTTGAACTGTAAAAATGACCGAGACTAACATTTTTCTAAGGAAAATGATATGTTCAGCCAATCATGCAGCTCCAATTGCAGTGCATACCATTTTTTTAAAAAAAATCATGCACTCTTTCATTGAAGTTCATGCTGTTATATGAATTGAAATATATATTGAGATACACTAGTATATTTTTTTTTTAGTTGAAAGAATGATAAAAAAATTGCATCATACACTATGATAGAACCCCATACAGTATGATAATGTAATTTTTGATATATTTATGTGATTCTTAAGTAGATTTTTTATTATAAATTTGAATTATTAAGAATCACATAGATATACCAAAAATTGCATTATCATAATAGTGTATGGGTTCTATCATAGTGTATGAAACAAATTTTTTATCATTTTTTCAACTAAAAAAAATACACTAGTGTATCTCAACATATATTTCAATTCATATAACAGCATGAACTTCAATAGAAAAGTGCATGATTTTTAAAAAAAAAATGGTATGCACTGTATTTGGAGTTTCATGAGAGGCTGGACATATAATTTTCTATGTTAGACTCGGTCATTTTTACAGTTCAAAACTCAAACTATACATGTTTTCAATTATGTTCATGGTCTAATAAGAAAAAATCATTTGAAATTAGGGACTTAAAATGAAATATGAAGAAGGGAGGGACTGATCAATAAATAACATAGTTTACAGGAACTTAAAAATAAAATCACATTAACGGACGTTTGAACGGACGTTTGACGGAGGGACTAAAAACCAAATAGGCGTTTGAATATGAGGACTTAAAAAGAAATATGAAGAAGGAAGATATCGATCTCTAAATAAACATGTTTACAGGGACTAAACTAAAATCCCTTATATTAAAGCTACACAAGATTACAAGCAAAATGTTAGGGACAGTTGCAATAAGCCAGTAATTGTTTTTATTTGATATATATATATATATATATATATATATATATATATATATATATATATATATATAATTCGTGAAAATAAAGAGTACATTTGAGTAAATTAAATGCATTTTTATTCATTTTTTTAACCTACATATTAAGTCAACAAAGGATAGGGAAAGCAGAAATGATTACAACAATGACTGAGTATATCAACACTTATTTATACATTCTACATGTTTTTACATATGGATCTACATGTTTTTACATATGGAACTCACTAACCAGAGTGATATGATGAAACCTTTATACATATTCTTCCATTTAATGCACCATAAAGATATGATTTATAAGTGCATTTTCTTAAGTGCACATTTCACAAATATAAACCTCATGAATCCAAAAAATTGATTTGATAATGTTATTGGTCTTTTGCAATGTCCCCCTAGCTAGTTAATTAATTTATTGACAATTGGAGATAAAACCTTTTTTTTCAATGCATTTTTCATGTGTGGGACTATTTAACACATCCTCATTGGCTCACAAAAAGAAAAAGGAGAATCACTTGAAGTTGATAAAATTAAATTCAAGTAATTTTTAAGTCTTCACCTAATCACTTCAAGTTGTTATGATATTATTTCCTTAAGTCCTTTCGTCCGACAGTGTCTACACGTGCATGTTAATAACAATGTATAGAGAATGCATAATAGTATACAAGATTTAACAATATATGTATAACAATATAAATTATTGACATAACAATGTATAGGGGATGAATAATAGTGTACATACATAGAATGCATAACAATGTATAAAACAGTATTTTACGAAATAAAAAAATGAAAAAGCACAACAATGTAAATTGAAGGTTGAAAAAACATAATTCGTGTTAAATACCAATGTCGTAAAAAGAGTTAGGCGCTAGTCGGATGGGTTGAGCAGTGACTAAGGATTAATCGGCTAGGTGGGGATTTATCAGAAATTAATTAATCATTCAGTTTTTAGAATAATAATATATAATACTTATACATATAAATATTACATATTTATACAATAATAACAAAGTAACGTCAAAATAAAATTAATAATTTAAAAAAATTAATTAATAGGTATAAAATAAGTAAGGTAATTTAATAGTTTATTAGTCAACTAGAGATTAATCAAAAAAGATATTATACGCTAAGCGGTACGGGTTGGGACCGCCTAGACTTAGGCGGAGGATTAATCGTGGCCTAGAAAGATTTTTAAAACATTTTAAATACATACAAAAACCACATAAAAGAAAAAAATAAAGTCCAAAATCTTAATTATCAAAATAATATTATATATATATATATATATGGGAAGTGATTCGGTACAGGAATCACTACAAGAAATATATTCTTCAAAACCGTCGCTAATAGGTATTAACCGTTATAAAATATAATATCTATGATATAGACTTCCCATCGAATTAACCATAGTTAACCCTGTATAGATTTAGCGACGGCTATTGATAAATAAATGGTTGAATTGTGCATTGGCGAAGGCCGTCGGTAATCTGTGTCGGTAATTTTCTTGTAGTGAATGCGGGAAGCGATCACGGGCCGTCGATCACGGGTCTATCGCATCGGAACGGTCGGGTGCGATTCACATCGACCGTTGGATGCGATGGACCCGTGATTGAACGACCGACGTCGCTTCCCGCATTCTCGTACCGAATCACTCGACTATATATATATATATAGAGAGAGAGAGAGAGGGGGGAGGGATGATTGAAGAAGAAATCAATTTTGAACACATTGAGAAGGTGGACAAATTGGCGATGCCTTGATCAACAGGTTAGCGTGGTTGTCCTCATACATAGGCAGAATCTCCGAATGTCTATTTTTTGGTGGTTTATATATAAGAGGACAAATCATGTCCACGTTCCCTATTGGTGCCTTCACCCTTCACTTTGACGAGTGAATATTGGAAGGGGTGTAGTTCAATTTTTTTCTCTTTTTTAATTTTTTTAAAAAATACTCATCAATTAATTAAAGGATTTTTAGTTTTAAGTCCCCATATACTATCGAATTTAGCTATCAATCTCTCACTTCTTCATATTTTGTTTTTAGTCCCTGCATTTAAATGATAATTTAGGAATAAGTCCCTCCCAGGGACTTATTCTTAAATTATCTAGTTTATTTTTTAGTCCCTGGTGTAGATACTCCAATTTTGACCGTCCAGAGAGACAGAAATACTTCAAGTAACACACGAAAATATCCCACAAGTGGACACCAATAGAGAACCAAGGATTCAGTAAACCGGAAACCCTAACCCTAGCCTTGACCTAAACCATAAAACCAAACCCTAGCCCAAACCCTAACCCTAAACCAAACCCTAGCCCGGACCTAAACCTAAACCTACCCTAAAACCGAAACCCTAAAAAACCCAAGTCCCTGGAAAGGGGCGGCTAGCCCTAACTAGCCGCCCCTTACTAGACGGCTAGTTTACACTAGCCGCCCCCCCAACTGCCCCCTGGCCGACTTTGGACCAGTCCCCTGGATGGGACATAAAGCAGCAATAAATGCTGATCATTACGGCGGGTCATGACCTTTAGCCGCCCTCTCTTGGCCGGATCAATCCAAGTAACCGACCCAACCCACCGCTTGTCAGAGATGGGACGTTTGGCAGGTCATGATGGGGGCGGCTACCAGGAAGTAGCCGCCCCATCCCGGGCGGCTAGTTAGCACTAGCCGCCCTTCACCTGGTCTCTGACAGAAGAACCAGAGAATTAATGAGAGGTCCAATCGAAGCCACCCACTCCATTACCCCCGGGATATTTCCCTGCCTCTCTTTCACTATAAATAGAGGGGTCCCAAGCCCAAATACAACATCACCAAGTAATCCACAACATCAACAACCCACAAACCCACTTGTCCAACCTTCCCCCACTTGAAATCCCAAGAGAGAGAGAGAGAGAGAGCCCTTTTGTGAGAGAAACACTCATTCCCTACATAAAATACCCTCTCATCCCACCCTCCATAAACCCAGGCTAAACCTAGCTTAGTCTCTGCCCAAGACCCCACTCTTTTCCTACCAAACCTCTGCCCAAATCCCCCAGACCCTGGACGGCTAACCCTACCTAGCCGCCCCAATCCAGACGGCTCAAACCCACTAGCCGCCCCACACTTACACACCACCCACACTCCCTTTGTCCCAAGACTCCTTTAGTCAAACCCCGGAAGCAGAATAGGATTACCAGTTTTTCACTTCTGTGTACGGTATATCCGTGTCTCAGAGCGGAGACCCCACAAACTCCCCACGTAGGCGATCAAATCCAACCCAAACCCTTTCCTGTTTTTAGAAAAAGCAGGTGGCGATCACAAAACCCCCCTTGAATCCTCTTGAGCCGCTGTCGGGCGCCTCAACCAGGAACGACACCCTCACCCCTTCCGAGAAGACGATCCGACCGAGCCCGCCAGGGCACGCATCCGATCCGAATCCTCCGAAGAACCCCCACACACGCGGATTTTTCGACACCGACACTTGGGAGGGACTTATTCCTAAATTTCATTTAAATGCAGGGACTAAAAGCAAAATATGAAGAAGTGAGGGATCGATAGTTAAATTCAATAGTTTACGAGGACTTAAAACTAAAAATCCCATTAATTAATGTATCTTATTTGGATGGAATTTTGAAACAATGAACATAGTTGCTAATAGACATTGACTGCCTCACCATATGATGTTTAAAAAATATTCTTTTGAAACAACCGTTATGGAACCCTTGTTTTTTTAAAGGGTGAGGTTATTACCACCCCATTAGATACTCACCCCACCCCTTAAAATATTTATTTTTAATGTTTAAAAATAAACCAACACCACCCCATCCCATCAACAAAAGGGGTGTCGACAAAGTGTAGTTCTGTCAACAGATGCGGTGTCGACAGATATTGATTCCACGGACTTCTTTTTCTTTCTCTCGTCTTTTTCTTTTTATTCTTTCCCCTCCTCCCCCACTGAGCTTCTCCTCCCACCATGGCACCACCTCTTCATCCTCTCCACCGAGCTTATCACCTCTTCTGCTCTTCCTCCTCCCCCACTAAGATCCTTTTCTCATCACCTCTTCCTCCATTAACCCCAAGCATCACATGACCTCCTCCTCCTCCGCCGACAACAACAAGAACATCCACCCCAACAAGCGACAACCCACCGTCACCACCAACCCATCCCTTTCCATGACCCCCACCGAATCCAATGCCCTCCATCTCCTCGACCTCCTCCTCCACTACACAGGGCCTGTCGCCATGGACTGCCTCTCCTCCATCAAGTACATCTACACCTACTTCGTGTACGCACTCCACTCATGCCTCTTCTACATCCTCGTATCCAGACCGTTATCGTTAAGTTGGTGAGGGTCACTGGCATGGGCTCCTCTGTCGCTGAGTACATGACGCTCATGAGAAATATCGGCAAAGTCGAGGCATGCCCTGCCGTGCATGAATCGACACAACTTGTCGATAGAGATGAACTTAGTCGACACTATTCCTGTCGAATTAGACAAAAATCCTTACAGAAAATCCCTGATTCCCTTCGACACTTAATATATTGATGGAACCATTATCTGTCGACACCCTTATTGTCGAACACCCTTATTGTCGAACACCCTTACAGTAAGTCTGTGGTGACCATCGACACCACGTTTGTCGACAGCAATACATGTTGTCAACACCCCTATTGTCGATGGGATGTGGGGTGGTGTTGGTTTCCTTCTAAACATTAAAAATAAATATTTTTGGAGTGGGGTGACTAACTAATGGGGTGGCAATAACTGCACCCCTTTTTAAAAGTCATTTCAAATGAAAGGGAAAAATCCAAATAACCCCCTGTAAACTGCAAGAAATCCATAAAACCCCATGAATTTTTCTAAAATTCATATAACCTCTTGAAAACACCAATGTAAATCTATGTAACCCCTTGAGTTAAATTTTCATTGATTAATGATAAATATTATGTGAATATTGTGTTAGGTTAACCTTGGATAAAAGCACAATATATCAAAAAACCTTACAGTGTGTAAAAAGCGAAAAACCCTCTCCAAATGATGATTTTACCCATCTGAGTAGATTATAAAATCCTATCCAGATGAATAAAATTATCAGTTACAGATGATTTTTTATATTTTTAACACATTGTAGGATTTTTTCGGTATATAGTGTAAGCAGTCAAGGTTAACCAAACCTAATATTTTTAAAATATTCATCATTATTCAAAAGAAATTTAATTCACAGGGGGGGGGGTATTTGGTTTTATATTGGTTTTTCAAGGGGTTATATGGATTAAAAAAAAGTCATGAGGTTATATGAAAATTTCAGGTACTGTACAAGGGGTTATATGGATTTTTCCTTAAAAAAACAAACAATTGTTTTTACATTTTGTATTCCCAGTTCACCAGTTTTTTTTTTTTATTTTGAAGAAAAGTTAGTCAATCAGCCTCTACAATTTTATAAATTGTAGAGTGATGCCCAATACATAAGAAACAAAGTTAGAAAGAAAATACAAATGTGAAATATCAAACTACTAAAAACTTAACCTAGGAAAACATCCCTCCTAGCAGAGGAGGGCTCTACCGAAGAAGGACCCCGAGGACTCAGCAGGCCTATTCATGTATCATAAAATTTCCCCTATAAACTGTATTTTAGCATCGACCCCATGCTAAAATAAATCCTACTACCGACTCCCAAATGTTCTCTACAGAAGGGACAACCCCTTTGAATATCGCCTGGTTACACGCCAACCGAACTGACCAAACAACTGTCGGCACATAGGACTGAGAGATCTTTGCTACTTTACTTCGGTCATCATGCTGCCGAAGTTGCTTCCCCACCAATCACATTCATCCAGTGTGGAGAAACCCACATGCATCCCCGTGGCTTGCCCGAACCAAAACCACACTTGCTGCACCAACGGGCAAGTAGTCATCAGATGATAGACGGTCTCCAGTTCCGCTTGCATAATATTCAACTATTACCCGTCATCGGCAGTCACCTTGCACGTCGAGTTCTTGTAAGGATTCTGCCCAAGTAAACTGTCCAGAGGAAGACTTTAATTTTGTGTGGGAACTTGAAGCACCAGATTTCCTTCCACTTGCTTGCCGACTCCACCACATGCACCCAATGTCTTCTCAACCAATTATAACACCTTTTCACTCAGAAACCATCTCGAGGACAGCCTCCACTCTAATATGTCTTGTATATCCGGAGTTAGCATCTTCCTGTTGAGATTATGTCTTGATCCGGTGTATCAACATCGGATGGCCATGATGAAATCATATTAGGGTGGGCACCTAATTGATAATTAGTTAAGATTTGATCTTAACTATGATATAAAGTAAATTTCTAAAATCAGGGAAACAGATTTGTTTGTTACAGATTTGTTTGTTAGGAGATTACTTAGAGAGCAAGTTATTTATTCATATAAATATGCTCTAGGGTTTTAGGGTAAAAATTGGCTTGTCACAAAATGTAGAGATCCATATGAGAGAGGTTTTGAGAGGGTTCAAGAGAGGGTAACTCAATGAGAGTTTGTAAGGTTTTTTTGTATTTCAATTATTATAGTGGATTCTTCCTTTTCATCCCGTGGATGTAGGCTTAGGCCGAACCACGTTATTTTTTGTGTTCTTCGTGTGATGATGTTTCGTTCTTGTGTATGATCTTGTATTTTATCAACGGCTTCCACGTATCCGTTCCCCAACAACTGGTATCAGAGCTCCAAGTTACGATCTAGGAAAACGAGATCTGAAGAACGATGAAATGACATGGGTCGGAGAAGGCCAGCGATGTCATATCGAGCTTTCATAGGAAGAAGAAGAAAAACAATGTCACGGTTACCGTGACCGCGAGAGGAGAAAAAAAAAGTTGGTCCCTGTTTGACATGCATAAAAAAAAAAAGCAACATTAATGCATGGCTGATGTCATCGTGTTGGTCTCTGTGGAAGCAATGGCTGATTCATGGGATCTTTGATCAGCCGAGATGTGTGCGTGGCGCATGTGCACACAGGAAGCCGCGGCATACACGGTGACGAGACAATGACGTGAGGTGCGGGCCGAGAGCGCATGCACAGGTGTGGAGGCACGTGCGAAGATGCTAGATGCGAAGCGGCATGCGACGACGAGCTCGAAGTCATCTACGCGAGGAACGTGATGTAGATGCTCAGTTCGTGCAGAGGAAGAAGATGAAACAGACGCAACACAGAGATGGCGTTCTAAACCCGGGTGGCGTCCCAGGTGGTTCAGTTAAAAAGCGAGTCCAGATATTTAGAGCTCGTGAGCGCGTGATATAACTTGTTTAAGGTGGAGTCCAGATCCTTCTTCAGATATGCAACACAGAGAAGACATTCTGAACCTGGGTGGCATCCTAGGTGGTTCAGGTAAAAAGCGAGTCCAGGTATTCGGAGCTTGCGAGCGCTTGGTGTAGCTTGTTCAAGGTGGAGTCCAGATGATCCTTCTTTAGAAACGCACATGGAGCATGCGACAGATTCATGTGATTACCAAGTCAAGATACTGATTTGAAGATGCAGAGATCCAGACTTCCGGAAGAAGAAAAGTTCTTCAGCCAGGTGGAGTTTGTAGAGCGAGGTAGAGACATCAACAGAAATCTTCAAGGGGTTCGTGGAAGTCGAAGTTTACCGAATTCGAGTCAAGGTGGAGATTGTTGGGATTATGTCTCGATCCGGTGTATCAACATCGGATGGCCATGATGAAATCATATTAGGGTGGGCACCTAATTGGTAATTAGTTAAGATTTTATCTTAATTATGATATAAAGTAAATCTCCTAAAATCAGGGAAACATATTTGTTTCTTACAGATTTGTTTGTTAGGAGATTACTTAGAGAACAAGTTATTTATTTATATAAATATGCTCTAGGGTTTTAGGGTAAAAATTGGCTTGTAACAAAATGTAGAGATCCATATGAGAGATGTTGAAAGGGTTCAAGAGAGGGTAACTCATGAGAGTTTGTAAGACTTTTTTGTATCTCAACTATTATAGTGGATTCTCCTTTTCGCCCCGTGGATGTAGGCTTGGGCCGAACCACGTTATTTTTGTGTTTTTCGTGTGATTGTATTTCATTCTTCCATTCGATCTAGTGTTTTATCGACGGCTTCCGCGTATCCGTTTCCCAACAACTGGTATCAGAGCACGGTATGGAGGTTTTACATGAAGAAGAAGAAATTTTTTTTATCACGGTTGATGTGGCCGTGAAGAAAAAAAAAAGTAAAAGTGTTTGTGGCCGAGGATGAAAGACACAGAAGTGTAATCCCTGATTGCATGGGATTTGCATGAAGGGTGGTGAAATATAATGGTGCCTTGCATGCCTCGGGATTTTAAAAAAGTAAATAAATAAATAAATAAATAGAGGAGCCGCGGGTGGTGTGTGCACAGGCGTAGGTGCGCACGTGAGATCACGGCGTGTGATGATGAGGCAAAGAAGTTTTGCAGAGACGTCGCAAGGCACAGGTGCGGGTGTGGCTCGTGGGCTCAAACGCATGTGCAGAGGCGTGTGCGAAGAGCAACACGTGAGGCGGCACGTGACGAGGAGCTCAGAGTCACTATGCGAGGTGCGTGATGTCGATTCTCAGTTTGTGCATAAGAAGATGGAACAGACGCAACACAGAGATGGCGTTCTTGTAGATGATCTGTTCGTGCAGAGGAAGAAGATGAAATAGACGCAACACAGAGATGGCGTTCTAAACCCGGGTGGCGTCCCAAGTGGTTCAGTTAAAAAGTGAGTCCAGATATTCAGAGCTCGTGAGCGTGTGATGTAGCCTGTTTAAGGTGGAGTCCAGATCCTTCTTCAGATATGCAACACAGAGAAGACATTCTGAACCTGGGTGGCGTCCTAGGTGGTTCAGGTAAAAAGCGAGTCCAGGTATTCGGAGCTTGCGAGCACTTGGTGTAGCTTGTTCAAGGTGGAGTCCAGATGATCCTTCTTAGAAATGCACATAGAGCATGCGACAGATTCACGTGATTACCAAGTCAAGAAACTGACTTGAAGATGCAGAGATCCAGACTTCCAGAAGAAGAAAAGTTCTTCAGCCAGGTGGAGTTTCTAGAGCGAGATGGAGACATTAACAGAAATCTTCAAGGGTTCGTGGAAGTCGGAGTTTACCGAATTCGAGCCAAGGTGGAGATTGTTGGGATTATGTCTCGATCCGGTGTATCAACATCGGATGGCCATGATGAAACCATATTAGGGTGGGCACCTAATTGGTAATTAATTAAGATTTGATCTTAATTATGATATCAAGTAAATCTCCTAAAATCAGGGAAATAGATTTATTTGTTACAGATTTGTATGTTAGGAGATTACTTAGAGAGCAAGTTATTTATTTATATAAATATGCTCTAGGGTTTTAGAGTAAAAATTGGCTTGTCACAAAATGTAGAGATCCATATGAGAGAGGTTTTGAGAGGGTTCAAGAGAGGGTAACTCAGTGAGAGTTTGTAAGGCTTTTTTGTATCTCAACTATTATAGTCAATTCTTCCTTTTCGCCCCATGGATGTAGACTTAAGCCGAACCACGTTATTTTTTGTGTTCTTCATGTGATGGTGTTTCGTTCTTGTGTATGATCTCGTATTTTATTGACGACTTCCGCGTATCCGTTCCCCAACACTTCCCTTGGGGTTCTTCAAGAATACAAGCTAGCATACCAGCTTCCACATCTATAGGAGGATGTCCGACTCGGATCACCCAATGGCCATCATGAGTCCCACCTTCCTAAAAGTTCCTAACCGAACCATTTTGACCGATCACCAAGTCTAAAAAATCTGAAAATCTTTCATACAAAGAGGAATCACCAGTCCAAGTATCATGCTAGAAGTTCACTCAAGTGCCACCACCCACCACCCACCTTAGTTCCTTTTGGAACTCACCCACTCCCTTTAGAATGCCTTTCCAGATCTTTGATGTTTTGTAAGAGACTTGAGGGAATCTATCATGAGACTCACCACTGCATATGTATCTTCTCTGAACCACAGGACACCAAATCAGATGGGGAGAAGACAACCATATCCACAACCATTTACAGAGTTGTGCTTTATTCATATCCATAAGATTCAGCACCCCAGCCCCACCTTCTCTTTTGTTACTATAAACCACATCCCATTTAACCAAATGGATTCGACTATGACCTTCGGAAGAACCATTCCATAAGAATCTTAAACATAGAGAGATAGAAAGTCAAGAGATTTGACAAAACAGCTTGAAAAAGGGTGAGGTGACCACCAAAGCAGTCAACCAGGGGAGACCATGCAACTTCTGTCAAGGCGCCAACATGCAATGATAAACCAAGGTGTCAGGAGGGGAACTGTTGAATTTTACATGAGAGTATATCTGCATAAAACTCAAGATCTGGATCTGCCACATTGACCCCCAACATTGAACTTTTTGGAAATTAATCTTCAGCCCGGATAGGATTTCGAAGACTCGACTGACAAACATGACTCCACAGATAGAGATCTCTTCGGCCTCACACATAAGAACCATGTCATCAGCGTACTGTACGTGAGTAATAGATGGGCCTCCCTAACAGCATGATAAACCCTTCACCCACCCACCCTCAACTGCCTTCTTCATCATATTGCTAAAGGCTTTAGCAACAATAACAAATAGGAGAGGAGATAAGGGATCACCCTGCCTGAGCCCCTTGTTCAAGTGATAAAATATGCATGGCATGCGAGGGGGCTGATGATGCATGATTAGAGTAGTGAATACCCATGCACGGCTTATTCAATCGATAGCTGCCAGAATTCAAGGCGGTTAGGAGTCATCAACTTTAGTAAGATCGCCTCAAGGCCGAGTAACCACGAGAGTACCAAAGGTGAAAAGCAACCCAAGAATTGCGGCATATGATGGGACCCATACTAGATGAAAAGTGAAGCTAAAGAGTAAAACTTCTTACTCTTCTGAGCTTCATCCAGGAGGTCCAGGAGGGGAGGTAACCGCCATTTGGGGTAGGAGTATCCTTATTTGAGACCGCTATCGAGGGGGTTCTCTTAAACATTCCCATTCAGACTCAGGAACTCATCTTTAACTTAAGATTATTCACATCAGTTGTATTAGTTCCCCTTGTAATAATATCATATATGAAGAGATCATTTATATATGTAGGTCAGCCAGTGTCTCATGACTATTTAATACATAAGGATTGTCAGTGGCATTTGTTTTTAATTTATCTATGAAAAAGTATGCCTTGCATTCAAGCAATTTGAATGTGGAATCGGGGGTCTCATTCTGAACATGCATGCATAAGTTAGAATTGTTGGGCACATCATTCATGATACATATGTGCCATAGTACCATGCATGCATATGTAGTGCTACATATTTTTAATGAATGTGTAAATACTTATGACTCATATGAAATGTTTGAGTGATTTATGAGCATCCCCCATGATGGGTTTTGATATTAGAGATGTTCGTTAATGCATTTGATTTAATTTATATGTATCTATTAATTTTTAATGTTTTTTGGTGCCCTTGGCTTCCTGGCAGATGATTGACCATGAATTAATAAAATTTGGATGGGATACTAATATTATACAGAATCAGAATCAATCAGAGATCATAGAAAACGATATTGCTTATGGAAATCAGTAATTGTTGCTGATCATATAGATCTCTCGCTTTCCCTTGCCTCAATATACATGGTTCCTTGTCATCGGCAAACTAAGTTGGAGAATTATTTTCATGAGTCATTTAACTATATATGTTATATAAGGATATTGGAATTCTCCTCTGTTATTTTATTATGATGATCATTCTTCTGGAAGTCTCTATATATTTTAATGATACTAGTTGAAGCACATGTGCGTTGCACATGTACTAATTTCATAAAGAATGTGTTGATCGAAGAGCACATGAAATATATTGTAAATGATGCCGAATGTACTATGATATCAATATTCATTATTGAAACATTTAGAGTTGTTGTACTTAAGAAGAGACCGGTGATAATGTTTCTAATAATAAGCCAAGAATGAAAGTGTTTTAAGGTTTAGAGAAATGAAACTAAAACAATTAGGAGAGGAAGATTTTCTATTTAAACATGTAACTCTGATACATATTCATGAATTTATTCATACTTTACTATTTGGAAAAAGAATAGAACGATAATGCTGTAATATATAAATCCTGAAATTTGCATTCTTGTTTGACAATAATAGAAAAGGAACGGATCAATTTAAGCATGTAACTTTATCTGTCAAATTAAGGGATCCTACACAAATCTTTTACTGATGAAATCGAGAACAATTTGACTTGTGCAGAACATATACAAAGATCATAAGGAGAAGTTTCTAGTCAATAAGAAGATTCAAAAAATTTATTCAAGGGAATAGATGGATGTGTAAAGTATAGTGTAAGTCAAAACCAAAGTTGTAGCATAGTCTCTGAAAGTGTTAGTAATATAAGAATCCACTAATATTAAATAAGATCTTAAATTAGAATAATATATAAACTAACCGCATTTTTCATTGAACATAACAAATAATTTTGCATCGATAATTTACAACTGAGTTCATTGTCTTATAATATAACAGACAGATGCAGTGATTAAAAAATTTAAGATATGATATGCCTAAAACTATTTGAGACGCCACCCATTCAATGAGGAAGACTGCTTTCGGGGTAAATTAGAAAGTCAATCAACAAAATGACATGAGATGACTTGAAAACATTCATCTAGTCAAAACACTGAATACATAGAATCATAATTGAAATACATAATTTTGCATTAATAATTTGTCTTAGAAATCATTGTCAAAATGAAATACATTTTCTTCCACCAACTTGTTGACTGCCAAATTTGCAACTTTTGAAGACACTGAAGAACAACACTGTAAGCCTTAGAATTGTAAAAAAAAAATGCATGTTCTATAAAATAAATATAAAATTGGCAGCACAAAAAATTATTTGAGAGAGAGAGAATGAGAGAGGCAGTGTTCTGCTTCAGATGAAAATAATAGTAACCGGAGCATAAACCAATAAAAATAAGAAATCCATATGAGTAGGATGAAAAAGCCCAACCAAAGCACATCCACAATACACTTTAGAAAAAATATAATAGACAAATGGAAATTGTATAACGTGTGATTTTGTTGGGGTTGAACAAAATAAGTAATAACATATTTAAAATAATATAAACAATTATAAAACTTAAGAAAATAAAATAAAACCCTAGTGAGTAACATCTTAAAGGAATTGAGAATTCAAAATTACAAAAATTTATAGGACAAGGAAGTAAATTCTACATCTAAAACACACGAGAAGATGGAGAAAGTACAAATTTAAAAATTGAAATGGAAACAATTGAAAGCAACAATTCATAAATTAAACAAAATAAATCATAATCCATAACCCAAAACAGAAGCTAACATACCTTCAAAGATCTAAGCAGTAAATGAAGAGGGATGAAAACAAACAAAGAAGAGTGGTCGGAGCAACTGGTCGGCATTTTAGCGAAGACGAGGGGAGTCAGTTCGGAGAGGCGCACGAAGGGTCACAGCGTTCCGTTGATGCTGTGTGTTGGATGAAAAAATGAGATGAAAATATGAGAACGTGTAATGTTATTTAATATTTAATATTAGAATAAGTGGAGACAAGCATTTGAGGTATATATTAACATATTAGTATAAGTGGAGAGAAGCATTTGAGGTATATAAGTGGAGACAATCATTTATTATATATTATGTAATATATCTCAAATAATCATCATTTGGGCATCAGTTAGGGTTTTATTTATTTGTTCATATGTTATATGTTAAATAAGCATCATTTGGGGTATTTATTTATACATTCAATATTTATATCTAAAATATCGTTTGTTATATTTAAAATATCATTTGTTATATCTAAAATAAGCATCATCTTGGATATCTAAAATAAACATCATTTGGGATATTGATGAAAATTGCATAATCATTTGGGGCATGGATAGAATTTGCAGATTTGATAAGGGTATCTAAAATAAGCATTATTTGGAGCATGGATGAAATTCATGGATGGAATTTATAGATTTGATAAAGATTTGAGGAATTGATGGAATTTGAAGATTTGATAAGGGTATTTATGTCTACTTTTTTTTTTCAAGATTATAAGGATTTGGGCCATAGATGGAATTTGATGGTTTGATAAGGGTATTTATGTCAATTGAATATTTTTTCAAGATTATAAGGATTTGGGGCATGGATGGAATTTGATGATTTGATAAGGGTATTTATGTTAACTGAATATTTGTTCAAGATTATAAGGATTTGGGGCATGGATGGAATTTTAAGATTTAATAAGGGTATTTATGTCAACTGAATGTTTTTTCAAGATTGGTGCTTTTATATATAGTATAGATATAGATATAGATGTTTCAAGGCTACTATTATATCACTCAACACATGCAATCGGGATACTCTATGTGATCGGGATATTCTATATGGAATTATTATTATTCTAGACTTATTGGCATTCTAGATTATTTCATATATGAAGCAAGCGGTCTACATATTCTTCTATGGATATCATATATGCTGGTTATCTATTCACCGGACCATACATGTTTTATTGGCTATTCTAGGATTTCGATGCATATGGTATGAATATTATTTGACTTCTATATTAATTCATCAGTGAAATGGAAGAGTTTTAAGGTATGTGATTAAATATCATTTTATTTTAATCGCACATGCTTACATGCAAATGACTTGGCAAATGACATATTTTATATATATGCATGTCAATATGATAATTTTGTGTAACTCATATATTTGTGTGATAAATTAGACCAAATTTTGAGAATTAAAAGCATGTGTGTAGAGAAAGCAGAAATAGAATGTAAGTGTATTCTATTTATGAGTAGAGATTTATTTCACAATTACCTCCTTATTAGAAATGACATGCATTTATTTATGGAATAATTTGTGAATTTATATTAATGTGGGGGACATAAATATGGCTAAGTTATGAGAATTTAAATTCTGTCATTTGTGGAGTGAACTTAGCATATAAAATTGTTTCCAAATATGTTTCATTTACTTGGCACATAAATGTTCATTTATGATTAAAGACATTGTTTTATTATCTCATAATTGAGAATGCCATAAAATAATTTATGGGGGCTTATGTGATTATCAAATTTTTTATAAATGAGCATTATGTTTTCATCTTATAGCATGTTAATCAAATCGAGAAATTATGAGTATTAGAAAAGAGTTTGATATATTATAATTATATATTCATTGGTGAATAGTGTACTTCATATAACATGCTATATTATATGAGTTGTAGGGTTGTGAATAAATTCACATATAAACTTAAATAATAATTATTATTATTATTACTATACTAGCGAGTAGGCTGGTTTAATTTTTCATTGAGGGGGATAGATACCCACTAATAAGTCACCTCAATTTTGTACTCAACTTCTGTGATTGGAGATCCCATGAAGAAAGTTCAATGTGGATTACAAATTGGCGGAGTGACTGGAGGAGCACTAAATTAAGATATTATTCTCTGAGTCCTTCTCTATGATGATAAGTGTTCAACTGCAATGGCGCAGGTTGAGTTTATACTCTTAATGGGATCAAGGCCTAAAGTTGTATACTCAGAGGCAGACTATGTTTGGTTACAGGTACCCTTTGAGACCCATCTATGTGAGTTGTGATCTTGAGGCCGCGATCTATGGGAACCAGGGTGATCCCTAGAGCACTCATGAAATGAGATACCAGCGCACGGCCTATAGCGCTACCTTTATGAAGAATTGAATCCTTATGTCTTGCTATGTTGTATGATTAATCGAAGAGTGGGCTAAAATGGCTTAGTTCAGGGTGAAATATCCACTACGGTCATTTCATTCTAAGACTAATCTACACTAGGTGGAAATTCAAATCCAAAAGACACTTCTACTTATGATATAGTAAAATTGTCCAAATATCATTCCATTCCTCTATCTATTTCATTTTATATTTTATACATTTTTAGTCAGTGGGGGATTGTTGGATTTCAGATTCTAAAAGAGTGACTAAAAATGCATAAAACAAATATAATTGCATGAACCCTTTTCAGGAGGGGATTTGGCCGTGGGGTCAGGGCGCCTCCTTTTCAAGGGATGGAACCGGTTTCAATCCTTGTCGATGACAAGGAAGGAAAACGTGGTTTAAGCCTCAGTGGCTGGTTATCATGGGTTAGACCCACAGTTTGTTCTGGGCATTTCAGCCCTGTATTAGTAGTAAGTCTAATTAATGTATGCTTGTTGGGACTGTGTCGCCCCGTGATCGTTGTTGCACCCGTCGTTCACCGCACCTAATCGGTTTCCCTATATATACGCTCGCAATTAGGTGCGGCGAACGGCGGATGCGGCCGCGACGTGGGCCGTTCGATCACGGGTCCATCGCATCCGACGGTCGATGTGAATCGCACCGACCGTCCGATGCGATGGACCCGTAATCGACGGTCCGTGATAGCTGCCGCACCCGCCGTTCGCCGCACCTAATCGGTTCCATATATATATATATATATATATATATATATATATATATATATATATATATATATATATATATATATATATATATACTCGTGATATGGTGCGGTCATTGCGGTGCGGTCGGTGCGGTCGTGCGGATCCGACGTGCGTCGTCCGATCGCGGGTCCATCGCATCAGACGGTCGGGGGCGATTCACATCGACCATTGGATGCGATGGACCCGCGATCGGACGGCCCACGTCGCGGCCGCACCTGCCGTTCGCCGCACCTAATAATTTTCATATATATATATATATATATATATATATATATATATAGTCGCGATTACGTGCGGTTTGCGGTCGGTGCGGTGCGCGATCACGGGCCGTTGATCATGGGTCCATCGCATCGGACGGTCGGGTGCGATTCACGTCAACCGTTGGATGCGATGGACCCGCGATCGGACGGTCCACGTCGCACACCGCACTGACCGCAAACTGCACCTAATCAGTTCAATATATATATATATATATAATTGCATGAACCATTTCAATGCATATATAGCAGTCTAGTCGTTTTAATTCTCCTCCCATGCATAATGTTGGGTAAATGTTGAAACGGTTATTATAAACCCATATCGGCAAGTTTTATGTGTAAGCAACGGTTACCATTCATGATCCGTTGAAATTTATGTGGGTTGTGCCTATATATTCATTGCTCTCATGGCCTGTGTGAGAGAATCACTCAGAGAGATTAATCTATAGGTTTTATGAAATTTATTATTTTATACAGATCACAAAGCTCATTTCTATTCCCTCTAAAGTTTTGTTTTTCGGATCTTGATCAAGCATTATCTATTCTATTCCGAGTAATGACAATACAAGAATTCGGTTCAAGGATTTCACTTGATCGCATCTCGGGGAGTCAGCGGAATCTCGGGGATCGAGTTGTATCTCGGGAACGTTATGTCGGTGAAACTCCGTACATATGGAGGATATATTCATTTCAAGGATAGCATCTCTTATATGTCTCTCGACCAGGCGATTTCAACCTTTTTTTTCTCTCCATCTTATTATTTTATATTATCAATAATATTATATATGACCGACCAAAAAAAAAAATATTATATATGAGTTCTTCATATTAATCACTCATTGAGATACAACAATTTTTATGATTTTTGAGAATTAGTTCTAACAATCTTGAAACGAATATTTCATGTCAATATGTTGTATCTCGATAAATCATAATTTTAGGGAATCAATATATTAAAATATCAAGAATAAAAGTAATAGAATTAAGAGATAAAGGATTGGAACATGTTCACCATATTGTTCTTGGGCAAGATTCTGTTCCAAGTCAACTGCCGTATGGAGCCCGATCTTCCATATATTATTTTGAAAAAACAGTGTTGTTACATGCACTTTATGCAGATAGGTCATATATTTCCATGACCGCTGCTACACGTAATCCGAGGAAACAATTCATATAGCTCACTGTAGCTATTCAGTGAGAAATCCTTAGGTGAGGTATATATACCTCATTAAATATATATTTTTTTACAATTGTTAAAAATGGGTTCATTCAAATTTTTAAGAAGTAATATATATTTTTCATGAAAAGTGCAAAACATGTGTGATTTGTGGGACTCTCCCTCACATTATTCATTAAAAAAAAATATTACACTAAGTCCCATTTGCAGTTCACTCATGTTTTCCCTTTTTTTTAAATTATTATACCTCATTTGATGAGGTATGTATGTTTATAAAAAATGAAGTATGTATACTCTAACAAATTGAATAATATCATTTTTGGCGAGAGTTTTTTGTGAGAAGTTGGTAGGCAGATATGCCTTATATATTAATAAGGTAAAGGCTCAAAACATAGAAAATGAAACACACAATGTCCAAAATAGACTACATTGTCCAAAACAAACCTTGAGAGATGAACCAGTAGTCGAGGATACTACCGGTAGCTCTCCATGCTGTTAAGTGTCTATTTGCAACTTTCCTCGAATGATACGCACACATTTCACTCCGGCACACGCGCATCCCCAATCAAGTCCCAAATGTTTTTGATGTGGACCCTTGCATTCTTGAACAAAGCTTGGTTGCGGGTTAGCCATATAGCCCAAAACGCTGCAGGAAGAAAATATTGAGAAACCTTGGCTGCGACGCTACGGTCTCCTTTCTTTTTCAAATCCCTCCCCTCCTCCCAGAGACCTTGAATGGATAGGGTAGCAGGGCTAAATCCAGTAGCCTCCTTCATCAAACTCCATACCTGGCGCGCGAATAGACACATTACGAACAGGTGCTCCATATATTCTTCTGCAGAACCGCAAAGTGAACACAGGATGTCTTCTTGATGAGACCACTTTGCTCGAACAATTTTTGTTAATATCTTCTCCTGGAACAACAATCAAATGAAAGCTTTTATCTTCAAATGGATTTTGGATCCCCAGATCTCATTGGCGTTCGACGTAGTGACTGAAATTTGAGTTGGAAACGATGGGTCCATGCATAGCAGCTTTTATGGAGAACCCCGAACGAGGTTGAGGTTTCCACACCATGACGTCTACATGGTCATCCCAAATGGACACCTCCACGATCTCCAGAAGTAACTCATTGAGGTGGTCATCCTCCTCTTCAGACAGATGCCTAGAGACACAAACATTCCAAACTCTGGACGAGGTCCCGACAGACCAGAAATGACACACCTTTCTAAGAGGGGCATAAGATAGGCGGAATATGACTTGGTATCGAAGTTTCAATGGACTATCTCCTGACCAATGATCATGCCAAAACAGAGTGTTTCTCCCATTCCCGAGCTACCAAGAGGTGGCCTCTAAGAAGAACTGAGAAGTGTCCAAAATGTCTCGCCATATCCGCATGACACGCTGGAAAGATCTTGGGAACCTACCACACTGGTGAGCCCTACTGTTATAGCGGGCCTCAAACATGCAACACCATAACAGTGAACCATTGTGTATACATCGCCATAGCCACTTAGAGAGAAGGGCATTATTCATGTCTCGCAGGTTTAGAACACCGACCCCTTCGTCACTTTTACTACTACAAACCTTATTCCATCAAACCAAATGAACTTGCTTTCTACCACTATCCGCTCCTTTCCATAAGAATCGTCTCCTGATGCTGTCCAACCTCTAAATAATTCATTGGGGAATCTTGAACAAAGATAGATAAAAAAAATTGGTAGGTTCGATAAAACTGACTGTTGAAGAGTTAATCAGGCACCTAGGCTTAGGGATTTGCATTTCCAGCCTTCCAATCTCCTTTCGAAGCGTTGAATAAGAGGATGCCATGCACGGACTTCAGTTTTCCCAATGAAGGGGAAGACCAAGGTGTCGTGTCGGGAAAGCACCAAGTTGACAACCCATGATCCTTGCAAATCTCTTAAGCTCCCCATCTTCGAGATGGATACCCAGCAGTTCACTCTTACAGAAGTTAATCTAAAGACCCGATAAGAGCTCAAAGCATTTGCACACGAATTTGACACCCTTGATCGACTCCTTCTCTGCAGCACATAAGATAATAGTGTCATCAGCATATTGGACATGTGTGATGGGTGGACCTCCCCGGCTCGTGGCCAAGCCTTTTAACCAACCCTCTAATTCGGCCATCCTCAACATCCTACTTAGAGCGTTAGCCACCACTGCGAATAGAAGGGGGACAATGGGTCGCCCTGACGTAGCCCTTTGTTCATGTGGAAGAAACCACACAGTTTACCGTTAACTAAGACCAATGCTTTTGCCGTTGAAATATATTCCTTGATCATCTGAAGCCAACCAGGTTCAAACCAGGGTCAACCCTAAGCATAGGCGACGAAGGCCCCCTATTTTAGGAGGGCCTAGGGCCCCCTATTTTAGGAGGGCCCCAAATCTCTAAATAAAAATGTTTTCTAATCCCTATTTTATTGGGATTTCTTACTTTTATTTTGAACAACTTCATATTAATTTTAAAACTCTTTTGTTTATTATTTGATCAACACACATGTTAGTTTCATTTTATTTTTATTTTTATTTTTATTGTATTTTCATTTTTATTTTATTGATTGTTTTTAAATTTTAATTGAATTTTGTTTAAATTCCCTACTTTATTTGTATGTTTTGTTTCATCACATGTTATTTTCTATTTTTATTCATTTTTAATTTTTATGTTATTCATTTTTTCGTTTATTTTAACTCCTATGATTTTTCCTCCCTACTTTATTGGGTTTTTTCTTTTTTAAAGTTTTACCCATATTTTCTTTTTGTTTGTTATCATTTGCCTCTATTTTACATGGATTTTGTTTTACTTTTATTTGATACAAAGAAAAAATTCATAATAGATTATACTTTTCTATTTGTTTTTATCATTTAGCCTCTGTTTTTTAAAACTTTACATTATTTTATTTTTTTAATTTTGTTGAAATTAGGTTTTGTTAGATTTAATTGTGTAAAAAAAATAAAAATGATTTTTTAAAATTATTTTTGTTTTGTTAATAGGGGCCCATTTTATGAGTCCGCTAGGGCCCCATCTCATTTAGCTAATCTCAGGGTCGGCCCTGGTTCAAACCCGTGACATTGGAGGAGATGTAGGAGGAAGTCCCACCGAACATTATCGTACGCTTTTGATAAATTGAGTTTAATCAAAACTCCTTCCTTCTATCCTTGTGAACAACAGTTACACACTCTTGGATGGCCATGAAACCGTCTTGAAGCAAGTTTCCTGGGATGAAAACGATCTGATGTTCGTCCACCATAAAACTAACTGAAGATTTGAGTCTGTTTGCAAGGACTTTGACCACCATTTTGTAAACTCCATTTACCAAACTTATAAGATGAAAGTCCCCCAAAGCCACATACAGCACCTACTTTCTTTGGAATCAAGGCCAGGAAAATATAATTAAGGCACCCCAGTCCCTGCAAACCAGAGAAGAACATAGCAAACATCTCCATTATGTCCTCATGAACATCTGACCAAATTTTCCTGGAAGAATCTGAGGTTAAACCACCAAAAACAGCTCCTTTAACCTCTCTTTCTGAGAAGGGAGCTTCTAATGAGGCCCATAAATCACCAGGGATGCGCCCCAGATCCTCATCTCGCCATACTGGAGCCCAGGGTTTGTTTTTTCTTGAAAGCCGAGGAGAAGAGGTTAACAAACACCTGTTCAATATGACTGGGATCATGATGTAGGCATCATGGCCACATATTATATGGACGGCCGAGATCAGATGGATCAGCGAAAACAGAGATATCTTGATCGTTCGGGAGCGCTGTAACTTCAAACGGCCATAACTTTCAAACCGTAGATCAGGATCGCTATTATAATATGTTCACACGTTCGTATCGATGAAACCTACAAGAGTAGTGAAAATGATACAACACCAAATTTTGAAGCGTTCTGAGATCATCTTAGAAGTCAAATCGACGGTTGAAAGTTAATTTTGCTATTTTAGGCAGTTTTTAGGATTTGTTGGGATTTATCTCATTTAATTAGTTCTTATATTTAGATTTGAATCTCCAGTCATATATTTGAATTCAAATTTAAATATTGATTAGGAGATTTATTTGTTAGGTCTAAGATTTATATAATTAGTTGAGATCCTAGTTTGTTAGGATCCTCCACTCTATAAATAAGCATGTGAACCAATTGGCAATGGAGAGATTATTGATTAGTGAAGTTTATTTTATTTATCTATTGTATTTTGTTAGGAGTACTAACATTTACATAGAACCACCAAATATTTGGTATTTCTTAGGAAATCAACAGGTCTTTGAAGCCCAACATCCCTGATATTCTATCTGAAGAATCAACAGCCTTGTTGGAGCTTGCAAATTCGTTCCTTAGATCGAATTAACAGAAGAGCGTGATCCCACGCTGCATCAGATCCTCAATTGAATTCCCCTCTAGGACAAGAGCACCAATATGATTAACCCGACTGGGATCATTTTTGGCGAGAGTTGTCTAACAAATGGTATATCTCGTGTTGCTTATTAGTTAGATTAGATAAAGCTTCTATTTCATTAAAGCATATCTCGTACTCAATTCATTAAAGTGTGTATATTAATTTTCATAGAAATATTATTATATGGTTTCCCTATATCTCGTAATCTGGCTTTCCAACACTACCCCTCCCTAAATAACCCTTCACCCCCCCCCCCCCCCTTCTCTCTCTCTCTCTCTCTCTCTCTGTCTGTTCTCTTTTTTTTATTTCTCCATCGCAAAATCGCCCCCTCCTCATTCCGGCAACTCCCCTCCTCAAGTCGGCAACTCCATTGATCGATTGACACCTCCATCCGACAACCCTTCCGCTAGCATAATCCCCGTCCCGCGAGCGTCCCCATCCCGGCATCTACCACGGCCCAACATAACCTTCACTGGAAGTATCACTTTTGTGTTCTTTGACGTTCTAATTATTTAGGGGTTTTTTTGTTTCATCTGTGATTTTGTTTGATTAGCTAGGGTTTGTAAATTACATATTTTTTTAGGGTTTGTAAATCTGTAAGTTTTAAGGGCATTTTTTTTTGTTCTTTTTCATGAAAATAAATGATGTTTATTATACAGATCATCATTTTTTTTTGTTTGCAAAAATATTTCCAACATTGAGGATGAGACTTGACATCTCCAATTGCTTTAGACTAAGCCTGTCAATTATCCGAAAAAAATCCGAATCTGATCCGAATCCGTATCCAAAAAATCAGAAATATCCGATATTCGAAGATCCGGAGTGCGGATATGGATATTAGTCTATCCAATCCGAAAAATATCCGTATCCGACATATATTATAAAAATATATATATTTGTATTATATATTGTTCATATTGTTATCTTGTATGATTAATCATACTGATAATATATTATAATACTATTAAATTTTCAATGTATGATATCTTAAACAGAGAATAAGCCTTAAAAACTCACTTTTAATTTTGATTTCTCTCTAAAAATTACTTAATTATCAAAATTAATGTTAATATTTAAACATGTCAATTATCCAAAAAATATCCGTATCCGATCCGTATCCGAAGGAATCCGAATCCGAAAATTAATATCCGTATCCGAATCCGAAAGTTAGGATATGGATATTGGCATATCCGATCCGTATCCGTCCGATTGACATGCTTACTTTAGACTTAATACATTAGGAATATGTGATAATGTGTTTGATTTCAATAGCATTTAATACAAAACACTCAAGATGATCAAGTAGCATTTAATGAAACTCAAGCTTCAACCATTAACTGAAACTTGATAATTAGGATTCCAATTATATTGTTTTTTGTTTTTTTAGTCTCATTGATTTTGATGTATCAGTAATATGTTGCCAATTGTTTTATTTGCAGGTCAATGATTGAGAAGGCATAGAGATGTCCATCAAGGCATGTGATATTTTAACAGTGTTATGTTGAAATAGGGTTATATGTTGAAACATGTCTATTTTGTCTCTTATTTATGAGTTCAGTGAAAAAGGGTATGTTGAAACTGGTCATTTTAGTTTTTGAGTGTGTCAATGTTAATGCTTGAGGTTTCCTGTTTTCTGAGGATTGGAAGGGTGATTGAATGAGTGGGATGATATAACATATGTAACAGAAACTGTGTCAAGTTATGATATGAATTAACTAAATGGTGTGAAGCTAAAATTATATGTTGGGGCCTGTCTTTATTAGTTTAACATATTATATAACATCAGAAGCAGCTCATTTATTCTTGTAATGTTCTTGTGCTGCATATATCTGAACTATGGCTTTGCAGAAGATGGGATGCATACATAACCCTCTTCAGGATTATATAAAATGGCTTTCTTCTTACATTCCAGATGGTCATACCAAATATAAATGAAAGAATCCCTGTTGTTTTATAATTCCTGGAAAGCAACGCAAATTCACAAGGAAGGTAACCAAATGACTGATATTCTAGCAAGTTGGTAGATCCCACATACATAGTAATTATGGGTCGTAGGTCCATTGGAGGACTCCGTGTCAGAAAGTTTCATCTATAAGAACACATATACACAATGTAAAGAATGACTTCATTAGAAAAGGGGATATTGATCAATACAATAAAATGGAGTACTTGATAACTTTCAATATTCTCTTTCAATCAACGAAATTGGAAGGGTTTCAATTTTTGTACACCATTTTCATGATTAAAACAAAAATAGATTTATAAACCACTTCAACTCTTGTACACCAAATCTTTCCTCCAAACACTCACTGACATTCTATAGCATAGAAATTGTGCAACTTATAGCTAATCCATGTATTAAAAAATACACTGAAGATCAATCAAACAAGTTCCACAATTCATACTGATCATATGGAAAGCCATGTCTGAAAATAAAAAAAAAGTTTTACTAAATGATATAGTTCACATAGCCATACCAACTGAAATTGACACACCACCAACTTTCAAACCCATCCTTAATGTTGGAAAGATTTTTACAAACCGAAAAAAAATTAAAAAAATGATGATCTGTATACATAAACATCATTTCTTTCCATGAAAAAGAACAAAAAAAATGCCCTTAAAACTTTCGGATTTACAAACCCTAAAAAATTCATAGATTAACAAACCCTAGCTAATCAAACAAAATCACAAATGAAATAAAAAACCCCTAAATAATCAGAACATCAAAGAAGATAAAAGAGATACTTACCGTGAAGGATATGTCAGCCGGGATGGGGACACTCGCGGGACGGGGATGATGCAGGCGGAAGGGTTGTCGGATGGAGGTGTCAATCAATTGATGGAGTTGCCAACTTGAGGAGGGGAGTCGCCGACGTGAGGAGTGGAGTTGCCGGCATGAGGAGGGGGCGATTTTGCGACGGAGAAAGAACAAAAAAGAAGAGAGAGAGAGAGAGAGAGAGAGAGAGAGAGAGAGAGAGAGATTCAGATGGATGAAAGGGGGGTGAAGGGGTTATTTAGGGAGGGGTAGTTTTGGAAAGCCAGATTTTTTTTTTTAAGTGGCCGTCCGATCTATGGACCTTCGATCGGATGGCCGAGATCACATCGTGCATGTAAACTTGGGTTCTCACGTCGCGCATAATATCGGTTGCCTCTATATATATATATATATATATATAAAGCAATAAAGATTGTAGGTGACGTTATTCAAACTAAAAGGTATGGGTGCTGTTACACCCAGATCCATTTTCAGATTCAATTTCAACCTTATATGCGTCGATAGAAAATTAACGACGCATATGCTCATGTTAATTAAAAAGCATATGCTTCGAAATAATTTTTTTACATTTTCTATAAATACATCCATGCAACTCATTGAAGTATATACTTCATTTTTTATAAATACATGTAACCCATTAGATGAGGTGTACTATTTTTAAAAAATTCAAAATATATGTGGACTGGAATTTAGGCTAGATGTAACATTATTTATTTAAAATATATATATATAAAGAGATGGGCTTGATGTATTCGTGGGCCATATATGTGGACCAACTTTATGGACTCAAAATAATGTAACAAGAAGTGATATATATATTAGGGAAAATGACCAAAAAAAAAGCTCTTAAAAAATAGAAATACTCGAATCAACCACTTTTTAAAATTATACATATAAAATTCTCATTTTACAATTTTGAAAATACAAAGACTAACACACCATTATGTAATTAGATCCTTAACATATTCCATATCTCTTTTAACTTTGTTAAAATATCTCACCCTCTTAATTTTTTAAATGTATTTCACACATTCTCATGTAAAAAAAAATTACTCTAAATTCTTTGTGATTTGGTGGTTTTTGTGAGATATATGCCAATTAAATGTTGATGATTCTTTAAAAAAAATAGATATGTACTAATGGCAGTCATAAAAATACGTGAATAGCCAAGCAAAAAAATTGTGAATAAGATTTTAGAATATTAAAATAGCATCTGCTATATTGAGACACAACACAGATTTTAATTACATATTATGATTATACACAATAAAAAATAATAATAAACATCATATAAGAGATATATAAAAAACACACAATATAATATATAATAACAAAACTTCTAAGAAGGTTGATTTGGGTAACATAGAGAGAGATTGTTGTTTTATAGGAAAATTAGTTTTTTGGTGTGGAATAACCTAACAAGGGTTAGAGAGATGTTAAGGATCAAATTATATAAAGGTATATTAGTCTTTTGTGTTTTTAAAATTTTGAAATGAGATTTTTTTAGGTATAATTTTAAGAAGTGACTGATTTGGGTATTTCTAACTTTTAGGAGATTTTTTATCATTTAAAAATCATGTATATTTTATTTGTCCCCAACATGTGACACCGTCCGTCCGTGTCCCAAAATGCCGACACGAGAGCATCACGTGTCTAAAATGCTACCATAATCTCTATTTTTTTCTAGAACATTGAAATGTCCACCCTATATAATCTCACATGATAACAACCCTGGGACAAAAGATAATCAACCAGATATATAATCATCTATCTAAACTCACCCATGAAAGTTTAAGCAGTCAACAGAGCCTCAACACACCTCATATATACAGAGCATTTTAACATAGGTCTAGTTCACTAGACCAGTCTCTACCAAAATAATCATATACAGATCCAAAACATCAACAATATACACATCTATGACCAACTGGACGTGACACCAAAAGGAGACAAAGTCAACGTCCAAAAACCCCGCCTCTACTCTGTAAATATAAGAGAAAAGAAATGGAATGAGCAAAAGATGCTCCATAAGTAACCGAGACATTCCACGCATAAGGAAAACATGGATGATATCAAAGTCAAGCTTAGTCATCGCAATAAACACCAGGTCAAAGTATAATGACAAATGGGACAATTACATGATCATCAACGGAGAACAATAACATCACTGATATATATATATATATATATATATATATATATATATATATATATATATATATATATATATATATATATCTATATATATATATATAATAGGAATGAATAGCTCAAACTAACACCTCATAACTGATAAGGCCAATAAATATCAAGATACATCACAATTGGACTGAAAGCACATATTCTGAAATTACCCATCAATCGAAAGAATGTCAATTAAATCACTGATGGCCCTGAAAATATCACGGTGCTACAAGAATGATCAGGGAATCACAATTCTAGCCCCTAAATGTCCAAAGCGTAGGAGTGACCATCTACACGACCCCATCTTGGCCCCTAAATCCAAGATATCTACCATACCTCGCGTGTGGCCCTCGGAACATCCACCGCGGATTCACTACCTGGCCCTCGGAACGTCTAGGCATGGCAGGGTATTCTCAAGTCCCCCTCGCTGGACCGTACATACTTATGCGCGCTAAGGAGGCAATCCTCAACCCTCACTGTAAGGTCTATGGTCATCCAACTCTAAGTACACAAGAGGTAATATAGAAGCAGCAATGTCAATCACACTATAAGGTTTCATGGTCAAACAACAAGAGCATACAGATCATAGGTTCATGGCAAGACATTAGGATGGAGACATTACGATCAAAGAAAGGCTCACGATACTAACAAGTCAATTATAAGCTCACGAGATATAAATAAGGAAAATAAACTGGAATCCAATAACGAACAACTCCAAGATACAAATAGACCAATTATAAGAATATTTCAGAATCTTGAACAACCATAGTCTAACAACAATGAAGGAATATGTCTCAATAATAGGCCATTTAAATGCAGTACTCATAATCGAAATCATCTGGATTATCAAATACAATTGAATAGCCCCAACACCAATAAAATGTGGGGTGGAATGGAATGAGTAAATGTCGAATCAACAATACCACGTGAAAAGGAATGGAACAAATAATGGAATGGAACGGAACAAGCAAATATCGATCGGTCAGGTTACTTACAATAATACAACGTGGAATGGAATGTACAAGCAAAGTCCTCACTTACCTCACAATTCACAACCCCAAGCTGGACTCACTCTATTCCAGCTCATAATCCACGCACAGAGGAATCCACTGATAAAATTATATTCTCAATCAGATACTAAAATATAATCCTAATAATGAAGAAATCCTCAGTTCCCCCAAAATAAATACAAATCCCCACTACAATCCCTAAATTGATACAATAAAATCAACCCTTAAATACCTATTTCTCCAGCCCCAAAAACATATTCATATCTCAGCCCCAAATCACAATTTTGATTCAAAACTGAAATAGAACAAGCCTATACAAAGAATAATAATGAAAAAAAAAATTACCCAGTGTAACATGAAAATTGCTCGACGAAGCTTTTTCTAATTTTTTTCCAAATCTTCCCTTGATTTCCCCTTGAAAACGAACCTCGGACGACCTCCCCCTCTATCTCTCAATATAACAGCCTCCATCGACTCAAACAATTCAATGAAATAGAGAAATCTGGACAATTACCAAATTGCCTTTCTACTAATAATCTGCGCAGTCTTGACTCAAACAGTCATATAACACAACTTCTGTTAGAAAGATAATGAAAATGTCTACAACTTCTATATGTAGGCCAAGATCAAAAGAAGTTTTCAACTATATTTAAAATAGCGATGAACCAAAGACCTCGCAATTTATTCTTTTAAGGGTAAAAATGGTAAAATAGTCATAAATTTTCTAATATAACTCCAAATAACATCAAACTAATTTTATATGAAAGGTAACTAAAAAATGAAGACTTCATATGTTGAGCGTGAATCCTAAATATGCATCGAAGGTGCTTTTCAAAAATTAAACCAAATACAGTACTTCAAGGATAATAAAGATCAAAAGTCCAATAGCATAAAATTATCCTATCCTACAATCCAAATATGTAAATATTAACAAAAACAGTATAAGAGGGACTCCCCTTACAGCCAAGCTGAGAAAGCTACCTTCGTCTGTTTATCCCTTGTCCCACAGAAAATTCATTCGAATTTCGCCTAACAAACAGATGGGATAACACAGCACCTAGAGTCAAACCCAAGACTCACCCTTGACACAAATAAACCCTGAATCATTATGCTATAGCCACTGAGGACAATTGAAAATATGTTACACTAGGTTATTCATGCAATCACCTTTACGGTCACACTTTCACACAAAAAAAAAGAACTGAATGCATGTTTCTTTTACATTTTCCCTCGTAGAGTACATGCTCAAATGGTACATGCACTATTAGAAATTTCACATACTAAGTTAAGTTGGGCCTGCAGTTCTCTGATTGAGCAGGACTGCATTATCAAGCCCATTTTCATCAGTACAAGCGATGATGAGAAACAAATCTCAAATAAAAACTGCATAATCTAAACTTAAGAGAGCATCAACGCAACAATGATTTCTAAAAGTCAGTCTCACAATCTTTGCTGAATATTTGTTTTCTTCACTACATTGAAGGTAATACAATCACTCTTCCATGGTGTAAAATTTGATGATATTAAAATTAAAGAAAAAAGATGGTTGTTCTCAATTCCTATTGTTAATTTTTTATGATTTTACAAAACTGAATTTTCATGATTGGTATCTGATTTTAAAAAAAATTCATAATAGATGGGAGGCTCAAAGATTTCGCCCACCTCAAGAAATGATATATACATGTCAACTGAACTTCAAAAATCCTCATGAGAAAGTCACCTTTAAACCAAACAAATTTCGCAAAACAAACATGTGATGTGGCTGCTTATAGAAAACAAAACTGCAGAAGAGAAACTATATTTTATTTATTTTGCTTCCATATTCACTTCCACTTGGTTTAATCACAAGGTATTATATATATACACACACACTACTGTTTAGGGTTCATGATGATGATGATACAAAAAAGAATTAATGGCTCATGTTTTGATTCTCATATTTGATTGCAATAAATGGTTGTTCGTTGTAGTTATTAAATAATTTTAATAAGATGCAAATGGTTGAAAACTACGTATCACAAGATTCCATCAAATCTCGTTATAATAAGATTAAACTTGAGAAACTATCATAATATGACGTGCTAAAATTGTGAGATCGTTGTGAATCAGCAAATTTAGAGGGATAAAAAGTGACGAATCAGATTTGGATAATCAGGATCCATTCGCTTTGCTCCACCCGACGACTTTCTTGATGTCGCCGGCCCTCCTCCTCTTTGAATGTCGTCGGAAACAAGGATGGGGGTAACCTGTGGAAAACCCTCCGACCGACGCTAAGTCAGTAGAATGCACAATCAGTATTATTGCAAAAAGAATTTCACCTATAGAGAATTTATTCCTTATTTATAGTGTTTTTGGTCAAACCCTTGAATCCTATGGGCATCCTTCTCCCATGGGACGAATGGGATGGGATGGGATGGGATGTGATGGGATCTCAGATTCTAGGAGATCAATTATGTGTCATTGTTGGGATTTGCAGTCATTATCCCTTTATAAATATACACAATTTGTTGGGATTATGTGGATCAATTAATGATTAGGATATATTACTGTGATCTTAGAGGATCTGTTCCATGATAGCTCTATATTTAATATATCTACGTAGATTTAAATAATCAACAATTGATAATCCTTAATTCAGAAATTAAGTTCTGAATTTACTAACTTGAAATGATGCTCGGTCGTTGGGCGTTGAAGGGTTGACGGGCCGGATCAACCTATGGTGAGTGGTTCGGGTGGTAAGCCCTTGCCAATCAGGTCATGAGCTGTCGGTATGTGAAACATGGTTGGTGAGACTCATTTTTTAGTCCTACAATATTATTATTTGATTGACCACAGCATTTACAAGAAAATACTACATATCATAAATGAAATTTATTAGAAACCGACCAGATTTGAAGAATAAACTGTATATCTATACACTCATCTTCCTTTCAACTTCGTTTTTCGGAATCCGACCGAATAAACTTTAATGACTAAAGTTCAATTTTGAAGAAGATAGATGAAGTTACCAAATATAAATAAAAGACTAGATCACATGATTTTTGAATGAGTCATGGTCATGCTTTGTGCCTTTCACACAGATGAGTTCCCATGATTGAATGATTCCCACCTCTTTTGGGTATGAAATTTCATACTATATTATTATAAGACTTTGTTATATATTGTGTGGACTTTGTGTGGATTTTTTTAGTGATTATGATTTATGTGAAAAGCACTTCTCAATAAATTTGGACAGACAATAATCAGTTACCTGATGCAATATAATTTCTCTCTACAAAAAATAGTAAACCTCAAAATAGTTTTTTTTAAATAGTAAACATTATCTAATACGATGTATATATTTTGAAAAAAAACATATCGCTCCATTTCAAGTTAAATAAACTAATTTTGTAAGAAAATATTTAATTATATATATTCCTCATCTAACAAAGTATGTGTTTCATTGGATTTCAAACGAAATACATATGACTGTATTTTGGATTGTAAAAAAAATTAAATGTAACAGCCCCCCCCCCCCCCCAAAAAAAAAAAAAAAAAAACCAATGTATAAAACAATATTTCACGAGATAAAAAACAAAAAAGCATAACCATGTAAATTGAAGGTTGAAAAACTTAACTCATGTTAAATACATAACCCTAGAAAAAAATAGGAATAAAGCCCAAAATCTTAATTATCTATACAACACACACACACACAAAATTAGGGATGACTGAAGAAGAAATCAATTTTGAACACATTGAGATGGTGGACAAATTGGCAATGCCTTGATCAACAGGTGTGGTTGTCCTCATACATAGGCAGCTCTGAATGTCTATCTTCCGGTGGGTTGTAAGAGGACGAATTAAGTCCACGTTCCCTATTAATGCCTTCACTTTGACAAGTGAATGTTGAAAGGGGTTTAGTTCAATTTTTAAAATTTTGAAAATAACTCACCAATTAATTAATGTCTCTCATGTGGATGGAATTTTGAAACAATGAACATAGTTGCTTGCTATAGACATTGACTCTCTCACATTTATGATGTTGAAAAAATGTTCTTTTGAAACAACTCTCATGGAACCCTTGTTTTTTTTTAAATCATCTTAATTAAACGGAAATAATCCAAATGACCCCCTCTCAAGTGCAATAAATCCATATAATCCTCTGACTTTTTTTGAAATATATATAACCCCCTGAAAACACCCATATAAATCTAAATAACCCCATAAATTAATTTTTTGTGATTGATGAGAAATATGATATGAATATTCTATTAAATTTACCTTGACTGAAAACACAGTATACTAAAAAAAACCCTACAATGTGTTAAAAATGCTAAAAATCACTGTAAATGATAAATTTACCCTCTCTGAATTAACTACAACCTTATCTGGAAAGGTAAAATTATCATTTACAAATGATTTTTGTATGTTAACACATTGTATGGTTTTTTTTAGTATGCTGTGTAAACAGTCAAAGTTAACCAAACTGAATATTTATATAATATTCCTCCTCAGTCAAAGGAAATTTGATTCAGGGGGTTATTTGAATTTATATAGGTGTTTTCGGAGGGTTATTTAGATTTCAAAAAAAGTCATGGGGTTATACGAATTTTGAGTAGTTTACAGGGGTTATATGGATTTTTTTCCCAAAAAAATAAACAATGGTTTTCACATTAAGCGCGTCTATCCCCACCGATAAATTTCCTTAACCCAGTCAACCAAACTCGGTTGCCATTTTAGGTTTTGGGAGACCGAACTTTGTCGTCATTTTAGGTTTTGGGAGACCGAACTTGGTCGAACAGGGTTTGTAATAAAGTTTATAATTTTTTCTTAGAAACCTAATTCCATGACGTGTATCCTCTTTGGATCCTTCATGCCACTCGAAGTTTTTGTTCTAATGTAGAAAAAATCAATCATTATTCTTAAATGTAGAACATAGGAACATTTTTTATATAAGGGACAAATTTTCAAAGCCAAATATAAAATGTGTTTCAATCAATTGGTAGGTTTTTTTTGTTTTCAAACAAAGAATCCGCTTAACTACGAATTCGAAAGAAACTTAACGATAATATATATTTGTTTAATAAAATATTTTTCTATAAAAATTTAATTGAAAATATATCTACTTACATTTTCTTTAGTACTTTAGTTGTTGTTTGGATAAAAGAATAAATGGATAAACCTAAAAATTTATTTGTTTACAAAGAATATGTAGATATAGTTCTGGATCTTGTTCAATCAATTTTGGTCTCCTAAAACTTGAAATGACAACAAGTCTGTTCGTTCAAAACCTAAAATGACGATAAAATGCGGTCGGTGCGGTTATTTTATATATATATATATATATATATATAGAGGGCGGCATAATATCATTCCTATATATATATATATTCTTAGACGGACGTCCGCAAAGTCGAATTTGCGGACGTCCATCTAAGCCGTCCGATCAGTTTTTGATCGAATGGCTAAAAAAATTCTTAAAAATATAAAAATTCACAAAGTCTTCAGCCACACTTATTTCTCCTCTCCTCCTCTCCAAATACACAATCCCGAGCCCTGCGACCACCGCTGACTTTTGGTGACTGACCATCCGGGACCACGGCCGTCCGCTCCCGACCACCCCCGACTCTGATCTCCTGCAACCGCCACCCGCGACATCCGTCGTCCACCCGCGACTTCGATATCCTGTGACCGCCACCAGCGACCTTCGTCGTCCACCCGCGACCACCGCCATCCACCCGCGACCACCGCCATCCACCAGCGACCACCGGCATCCACCCGCGACCGACGGCGACCCCGATTCTCTCTCTCTATGATTAGGGTTTCTATCCAAATAAATTTATTTTGATGGTCGGTGTTCACCATTTTTTGGGCTTTAGTTGTTCTGATCTACTTATTTTATGAAGATGTATTATTTTTTTATTTTATATATTTATTTATTAATTTTGATTTGCATTGGTGAAGAAAATAGTGTGATTAAATATGTGTTTATTCTTACCCAGATGAGAAGATGGTCTTGATTTTGATTTACATTTTTTATTTTGGTTGTTGTTTGTTCTGTTTTGAATATTTCAAGGGTTCACTAATCTGAAAAAATTTCTTTAAGTCACTCATTTGAAATATTTTATCAGATATAGAAGTTCTGTTTTTAACATTTCTGCAGTTCTCTGCCTCTCAATTTGTGATTTTGAAGAATTTTTTTTCAATAATAATTTTTTTATTTGCATCGTTGAAGAAAGTAGTTCATTATTGAAATGTATAATTATTTGTTCTTACCCATATGAGAAAAGTTGTTGATTTCCTTAAATACTTTGTGACTAATCTTTACAGGACAAGAGCCATAAAATTGAAACAGACAGACTACTACCGATGAAGGCTGTGGATGATGTTGAGCAAAAAATGTTGATGATGTAGCTTTTTTTGGTAGTTGATGATGCTGTTTGTTGATGGTGATGTTAATTGTTATTGCTTTTTGTGGAAGCTGGCTTGAGATTCTGAATGTTAATGTTGCTTAGAAGTTTTTGTCTTCATGTTCATGTAAGTAAATGAATGAAAACATGCTGCTGTTATTGTTTGAAGCACGGCAATTTTGTTGATGAATTCGTAATGTGATCTTGGTTGTCTGGTTTGGGGTTTAAGTTGCAAAGGCGAGTTTTTTTTATATATTGATCTATGTTTTGTGTCTGGTCTGTTATTGTTTCTCACTCGCATATTTAGATTGGGCACTGAACTGAATTGAAGTTTACTATGGTAGCATTGTTTTCTATGGTGACTTTTTTCAAGGTTACTCTTCATTTTGATTGCAGCAATGTTATTCATTGTTGGATGAGATTGCAGCAATGTTATTCATTGTTCTGCTAAGGTATGTTAAAAATATTTTTATTGACATACTCAGTTTTGGGCTAATGATACGCCTCTGATGAGGTCAGTTTTCACAAAAAAAACAAGTGCATGGAATTTAACATCAACTCACATACATAAACACATTACATTTTGATACACTATTATAAAATTAAAGTTACATGTTAAGCTTCTTGTTACTAAATAAACCTACAAAAATGACAACAATTAAAGATAAAAATATGAATTTCATCAAACAAGTGGTTGTTGTTTTTTAAACTGGTTGTAACCCTTAAAATGCTGCATTTTGGAACCAAAACTAATTGGACATGATATGGCAGTCCATAGCATTTCAGATGAACCATATCTTAGCCAATATCAGTAAACAAGTGATCATCCCTAACAATTGATCTACATAACACCCTAACTGACATGGATCTTTCCTTTACCACCAGAGGTACTATTAATCTGAATAGATAGAATTAAGTATACCTGCAAATGCTACTGGATTATGGAACTGAAAACTATGCATTCATGCACCTTAGACTAAAAACTGGGCCTTAAACTATCTGCACTTACACCTGGGTCTGAAGTATTGTATGAAACACATTGTTGGAACATGGACTGAAACATCAACCAGCACCTGGACCTGTTATTCAATTTAAAAAACACTTGGATTGAAACAAGTATTGGAACTGCATTCACATAGTGCATATGCTACCTCTAAAAGTAAAATTACAAAATAGAACCAACAAAACATAAACTAGTATTATTACCAAACAACCAACATCAACCATCAGCGGTTGTATTTTACTATGAACAATTAACTACACTGGACAAAGAAGGCATGACAACATTACTTAATAAAAAAGACCAGTTGAATAAATCTCTAACATCACCAAACCATAACACAAGATTGAAAAAAATAACCATCCAAAAAAAATCACATGAATAACAAATTACAACAAGACAATATATATCTTCATCACTTTTAGAGCACTATTGTTGGAATAATCTTATCATTCAAAACAATTTTAATCTTATCCCTCCCTAATCCCCCCCTTCAACCTCTCCCAAATCTCCACCCAAGCGAGGAGAGCCCGAAGAAGTCCCGCCCGACGGAGACCACGCACGGTCGATCTCCTAGCTGTGGATCTCGGACTCGGAAAAGAGGTGGAATAATGCCTGACATAGCAAAAATAAATTTATTTAGATTAAAAAAAATCATATCTAAGAGAAGAAGATACTGTTTTTTAACAAGAGAGAAGATAATTAACTATATTAACACAAATTATATAACATTTTATAAAATTTAGCTTTCATAATTTCTGAATGCTAGATCACAGATGTAAAATATAGCTTTCATAATGGGCATTATTACTTATCTAGAATAAATGGTCCATTGTTACTGATCCAGATTTACAAAGCACACAAGATGTAAAACCAATTTGTGCCAGTGTATTGGATACTTCTTTTTTCAAATGACAGACCAAGCAGAGGATAATGAACAAATTCCTTTTTTGTCTAGATTTACAAAGCTACATTGACATTAAAATGCAAAAATTATCTATGGATGAACAACTCTCATCATCATTTGAATTCCTCTTTTACTTGAGGTGTGTAAACAACATCATCATCATTTAAATAATTGTCTCCAACATATTGAGTTAATGCACTGTTCATCTTTCAATGTTCAATTTTTCCATATCTGAAAAAGCAAAATAAATTTACGCCTTCAAATCACCCAAATAAATTAAACTCGAGCCAACCCTGAAACATTCGAATCTACTTCACAAATACCATTAAAAAAACCCAGATAAGAAAAAAAAAACTCAAAACATATACACACAGTGAGATAGGGGTGACACCTTGAAATCAACAAAAATGACAACAAACAGCAACCAAATCACAAAAAACAAAAGAACACAAAACAACACTCTTCAAACAGAAAAATCTCAACCCATTATTAATAAAAAATAAAAACTCATTCTCCAAATTCCACAACAAACCCATCCAAACCACACAGATACACACACATAGATCATAAATGAAAAAGATTATCTTTAAACAAACCCATCGACGAGTTGTCACGGTGGTGGCGGATGGTCGGTCACAGGCGGTGCTTGATTTTTATTTTTTTGGAGAAGAGAGAAGCTGAGAGTCGCGGGTGATCACCGGGGTCGAGGATGGTCGGTCGCCGATAGTCGTCGAGGGTCGCAGGGGACGCGTTTGATCGATGGGGAGTCGCGGGTGGTCGCCGATGGTCGCCGAGGACGCGTGTGGTTGACGGGGGTTCACGGGTGATCACCGATGGCCGCCGGGGATGCGTGCGGTCGACGGGGGGTCGCCGGGGTTGCAGAGGATTTGGGGATCTAGGGCTTTGGTAGAGAAGATGAGAGGAGAGACAGTCGAGAGAGGGTGCGGCAGCGACTACGGGCCGTCGATCACGGGTCCATTGCATCGGACGGTCGGATGCGATTCACATCGACCGTTGGATGCGATGGACCCGCGATCGAACGACTCACGTCGCGGCCGCACCTACCGTTCGCCGCCCGCAATAATTTATATATATATATATATATATACACACACTACTGTTTAGGGTTCATAATGATGATGATGCTAAAAGAATTTATTGCTCATGTTTTGATTCTCATAATTGATTGCAACAATGGCTGTCGTTGTAGTTATTGAATTTTAATAAGATGCAAATGGTTGAAAACTAACCATATCACAAGATTCCATTAAATCTGGTTATAATAAGATTAAACTTGAGAAACTATTATGTTCTGACATGCTAAAATTGTGAGATCGTCGTAAATCAGCATATTATTATTTGACTGACCAGAGCATTTACAAGAGAATACTACATATCATAAATGAAATTTATTAGAGATCGACCACATCTGAAGAATAAATTGTATATCTATACACTCATCTTCCTTTCAACTTCGTTTTTCCGAATCCCACCGAATGAACTTTAATGACTATATGCCAATTTTGAAGAAGATGGATGAAGTTACCAAATATAAATAAAAGACTAGATGACATGATTTTTGAATGAGTCATAGTCATGCTTTGTCCCTTTCACACAGATGAGTTCCCATGATCGAATGATTCTCACCTCTTTTGGGTATGAAATTTCAGACTATATATTATAAGACTTTGTTACATATTTTGTGGATTTTTTTTTTTTGAGTGATTATGATTTATGTGAAAAGCACTTCTCAATAAATTTGGACAACAATAATTAATTACCTGATGCAATATAATCTCTATACAAAAAAAATTGATGTCCTAAATTCAATAAATTGAACTGTGAAGATCTCAACAACCCAATTCTATTGTGAACAATCATTTTCCATTTAAAAAAGAAGCGCTATTGCACTCATTCATTAAATATACTCAAATGCAATCTCATATACCTCATTAGTCTTTTTCACTCACTGTAACAAAGAATATATAAAGTTTCAGAGATTTTCACATTTCTATAAATAATGTCATTTTAATTCATTGGAGTATATAAAAATATAACTCATTAGATGAGGTATATAATTTTACAAAAATTAAAAACGCATATAGTCCAAAACGCAGTCAGCATACAACAAAAAATGCAAAAACGTTCTTGTTCACATTTTTTTATCATAACCCTTATCTATTGAGATATGTACTTTTATTATATATTCCAATAGATTAAATGATATTTATAAAAAAAAATATGAAATTTTTCTAATGAGGTATATAAAAAGCCAATGGGGATGGGATACGAGTTGGTAAAAAGGATGTTGTTACACTTGTCGTATATCTATCTCTACTTTTATTTTTATTTGTTAGATAGTATGTGATTTGTTTCTCTTTTTAACATAATAATTCTTTTAAAAATATATTTTATTTTAAATAATCTTACATGTTTCATAACATTTATATTCAAATTATAAAAAAAATGAAAGAAAAAAGATTGTAGGTACATTATTCAAAATCAATATATATAATAATATACAAAAAACAGAAGAGTGAAATAGGTAATGTACTCTTGGGCCAGATTTTTTTCAGATCCGCTATATAGCCATTCCTTGTATTTCTTTCCCTAATTAAAATAATATAAAAAAACATGTATTTTATGAAACGAAATATTATGTTACACATGGCTCCTCTCTTTACTTTATTTGTCTGTTTATGTGAGATAAAATATGTGATTTTTTTAAAATATATAATTTATTAAAGTATATATTTCAATTTTAAAAAATTATATGTTCAACATATTATATCAACTTAAAAAAAAAAAGCAGTAAAGATTTCAGGTTATATTATTCAAACTGAAAAGACATACAAAAGAAGAGATGGGCTTGATGTAATCATGGGCCAAATTTGTCAATCAGATTTACAGACAAAATGCTGATGAGTGCTGCTATGCTCACGATAACCAACCAAAACACACATCATATATACTTCGTTACAGATTTAATTAAATATATACCTCATTAGATAATGTATATACCTCATTGAATTTTTTTTTTACACTTACTAAAAATGAGTTCATTCAATTTGAAATGTAACCATATGCATTTTTTATTTTTTATGAAAGCATATACCTCATTAGATGATTTTTATTATTTTTAAAAAAATGAAAACACTTATGCCCATATATTCAATCCATACTGAGACATGCAATCCCATCTACAACCCCGTATATACACTGATATACACTCTGACAGCGCATTATGATCTAATTTATAAGAAAAATAATATACTCAATCACATTCACCAACCAAAACTCAAACCTCATATGTTTTTATTTTTTTTTAATAATAAACTTGCTCCATTTCGAATTGAATGAACCTATTTTTAGTAAGTGTACGAAAAAATTTAATAAAATATATACATCATCTAATAAGGTAGATGCTTCATTGAATCTGCAACGAGGTATATAGATTTGTGTTTTGAACTGAGAAAAAAACTGAGTATAACAGCACTCAATTTATAAACAGGGGCAACAACAATCTGGTCCACAAATCCGGCCCACAATTACATGAAACCCATCCTTAAGGCATAATCATAGTGTATATGATGTACAAAATAAAAAGCTTGGTGTGAATAAATTGTACTAGCTCATTCATGCAATTACTTTTCCCGGTCACACTTTACAAAAAAGAAAGAGAGAGAGAGAGAGAGAGAGAGAGAGAGAGAGAGAAAAGAAAAGAAAAGAATTGACTGGATGTTTCTTTTACATTTTCCTTGGTAGATTACATACTCACATAGTACAATACATGCACTATCAAAAATTTCATGTTCTGAGTTAGGACTATAGGAATTACTATTATATCAATGCCCGCTCTGAATGACTAACAACTCCATTATCAAGCCCATTTCATCACTAAAAGTGATGATGAGAAACAAATCTCTAATAAAAACTACACAATCTAGCTTAATAAGGCACCAAGACAACAATGATATCTAGAAATCAGTGCTTCAATGTTTAATTAAAATTTGTTTTCTTCAGTAACATTGAAGGTAACACGATTACTTTTCCATGGCATACAATGTGATGGTATTAAAATTGACAGAAAAAAAAAGATAGATTTTCTAAATCCTATTCTTGGGTTTTCCCAATTTTGCAAAACTGAATTTCATTATCTGGAGGAATAAAATCAGAGTAAATGCTCTATGAGTGGTATATCTCACAAAAAAATACTCACAAAGGTTCAAAGATTTCGCCAACCTCCAGATCTATACATATCAACTGAACTTCAAAATCTTCGTGTGAAAGTCACCTTTAAAACCAAAAAAAAAGAAAAAGATTACAAAACAAGCATGATGTGGCTGTGTATATAAAACAAAACTGCAGAAGTGAAAACATTAACTGCGAGGAGCAGAAAAAACATGCCTCTTGGCGAGGGAATCATTTGTGGTATGCAAAGATTGGCCTGTCAAATCCAATGACACTTCCAGGTAAAGCATTTGCGATGTTCTCCACTGTCCTAAACCCAATCTGTCACCAGTTTCAATGATCAAATCCACAGCAGGAGATAAGAGTTTATTTAGAGCATCTCATCCACTAGAATAAAGATTTACCTTGTCTAAAAGTATATCCTGAAAGTAGTCTGGAGGAAACAGAATGTTGTGGAAGTTATAAGTCGCAGTCTGCAAATGATCGGAAACAGCAATTCAGGCAAGCAAGTCATCGAGTTGGAAACTTCAATTTTGTAAGCATTCATAACAGCATTGCCGGAGATGTAAAATAGTTCAGAAGAGCTCTGAATTACAAGCCGTAAAGATGAGAACAAACTAAACTGAGCGAAATATGACCCACTCCCATTCCATAAAAAATGAAGTACCATGACTCGAGCAAAACATCAGTATATACTCATGTAACACAATCTTCATGCATTGACACAGGTTGAACAATCTCTCACTGGTTATCACTGAATACGAAAACCGAAATTCTGCAGGCATTTTTACATACTGAAAATTTTGGACGGTTTCCACATCTCTTCTTCGGAATTGAATCAGGGTTTCATCATTGGGATCACTATTTAGACGTCCTTCTCAGAGTTTTTTTTCCCCTTTATTCGTTCCTTTTGTATAAGGAGATCCCTCATCTCCATTTGTTCGAGAGAGATCATTTCACTATATGAATGTTCCAATCCTTTGTCCAAAAAAAGAATGGTCACTAATTCATGCATAGATGGCTGATGTGTTAACTCATGCTACACTTAGAAATGAGAACTACAAAAAAATCTATGTTGTATTTAGTTTCATGCAGAAAATCCCATTTTGAATTGAGAACAAATATGAATGCTATAAAATAAAACAACACTGCATAAGCATAACCAGCATATCCACCCAAGTGAACAGTGAGCATTACGTCACTCTTAGAGGAAAAACCCACCCACCTGATCCAATAAATAATCTTGAACTACTACTTGCCCTCTTTTGGAACAATCATGAACAAGGTTGCATGTTTCGCTAACAGAGTAATAGGCCAACTTAATATTAACTTTTAGGGTGAATAAACCAAGATCGTATGAGATAGCCAGGACATAATAACATATATTACATAGAATGAACATAGCATATTAAGATTGTGCACATCCAGGATATAGTAAATACATTAAGTAGAATGAATCTGACATATGGATATAACATTGTGCACAAACAAGATTGGCAAATCTATAAGTCACTACAAACTTGAAAGTCAAACAACATGACCACTTAAAAAAGAATGAATCCAATACCTCAGACACCTGATGATTCTTTTGATATGACTTCCATGGTTGAGGTTCTAAGACAAGAATGCCACCCTGGCCAGAAAAGATAAAATAAATGCAAAAAAGGGGAAAAAAAGTCAATCAGAAAACTTTTCTGAGGTTGTAATTTCTTCATTCACAATATTATATCTCTTGATAAATAAACAAATACCGGTCGCAAAACTCTCCAAATATTTGTAAATAACATAATTAATCCATCATCACACCAGTTAAGATGGATCCATTTTGTCACACTGAAACTGCAAAATTGGTGAAAAATAATACGATTAGTAGGAAGCGAGAACCACAGACATGCGGGCACAGTGGCATGAAAAATATAGAAAAACTAGACAGAAACAGGAGAAGACACGTTAATAAAGAAATAGATACTTGTTACATAATGATTATTTGAAAGAAAGAAAAAAGAGTGCAAAACAATAAAAAGTTGGCATACCTAGAACGGTGTGTCAAATATCAACTCAATTAAGATTTAAACACTATTGGTTTCATGTGAACATAAACATTATGATAGTTATTAAGATAAAATTTACAATGCTGTCCTGCATAAGTGTCGTGTGTTTATGATGTATCCATAATGCATCCAATGCGTGTTCAAAATTCAAAAATTTATTTTTGAATCTTGGAAGTGAGGTGTCATGACACGGTGGCAGAAAAATATTGAAAAACTCTGACACAGACATGAAATGACACGTTAATTAAGATATAAAAATTGTTATATCATGATTTGAAAAAAAAATAAGCACACATCCATAAACAATAAAAAGTTGATAAATGTCAAATATCAACTCAATTAAGATTTTAACATCATCCGGCTTCATATGAACATAAACCTTACAATACTTATTAAGATAAAAGTCAACATTTTCCCACATAAGTGTCATGTATTTACATTATGTTCATTTCACATCCAATGCATGTTCAAAATTCAGAAATTTATTTTGAATCTTGGACATGTATAAGACGTGTTTGACACATGTCCAACACGTGTCGTGTCATGTCCTGCATTTGATACTGAGATGGCATGCTTATTAAAGGGTTCAGGCTCCCAAGACCACACCCAATGAGGCAGATTCAAGAGCTAATGTGCAAAGCAATTTTCATAAAATTTCTCCCTAAAATCTGGAACAGTATTTACATAGCAATCCATGTGATGAATCAACAGAAGATGTCTACAACAAACAGCATGAGTCTAGTAACAATATATGGAAGCATATTATGAAAACCAGCTTACCAGACAACCGTGTCATACTTCTCTGTGAGCCACTGCAACTTGTCAACAAAATTTTGTTTCCGGAAAGAAACTCTCTCTAGTAGATTTCCTTCCAATGGGGATGATTCTTTCACAATACCCGCTCTTTCTTCACCTACAGATACAGAAACATCATGCTCTGAGTGCTCTGACTCGGGTGGTTTTGGTAATGTGCCACTATTACGGTCCATTTTAACTGTTCTTTTAAGGTTCCAAACTGCATTCTCAATTAAACCTGGAAAACACAGATATGACTTGTCAAAAAATTCAGTAACTAAAAAATAAAAGTGCAGGTATTTTGTTGTAGCAGATACATTAGAAGCACGCGATCAATGTATCTGTATAATTTTTAAAATTTTTTAATTTATAAGCTACCATCAAGATTCATGATATAAGGAACTTGTGCACAGAGATATTGTAAGAGTGTGATTATTCAGGAAAGGTGTAGCATCGTAATCTGAGATACATCATTATGCAGAACAGCAAGAGAAGATAGTGAAACTTATTCAAATTGATTAGACAAGTGTCGATTGCACAAAATAATATAAGAAATTTCCTCAATGTAAGATATAGCTCAAAGCATGAAATTCTAATTCTAAAAGATTTAAAAGAGGGACTCATCTTTAGAGCTCACCTGCATCGATATCTATTCCGAGAATATGTCCACAATTAAACTTCTTTGCTGCAAATAAAGCATAGCAATAAAATTCATAAGATTCTTTTAGAAGGCAAAAATAACTAGGAACATAAGAATAGATCACAAGCTATTAATAGTTGCATGTGGAAATGGAAGACACACCACATTAAGGTAATTAGGACTGGTGTCATATTTCACTGTCAAAAATGTTTATCATGAGAATCCTCAAGGTATTTTAAAAATAAAAAATAAAAATAAAAAAAGATGGGAACTAAAAAAATGAGACAAGGGATCTCCTATGGTAGTAATCCTCAAGTTACACAAGACATACCCACTTTGTTGCATTTCAGTCAATATATCTTCATCTCAATGAAAAGTGAAACCATTCATTAAACTAATCATTGTCGTAAGAGAAGACCTAATCAATCCATATAAACTAGCTACGTTCCTCTTCTATACAAAAATTATACAGGTTGAAATCTAAACTAACTATCCATCAATTTATGTATTGAACATGGAAATAGCAAGAGATACCATGTATACAATTTAATGTAACAAGAAAGCTAACAGACTTTACCACTACAACAAATAATAATGCATTGACATTCACATATACTTCAAAAGTTAATACATAGGCTTTTCAGAAATCTAACAAAATTGCGCCTCTTGGCAATCTAATTTCAAAGCAGCTTTAAGTGAAAAGCTGAATAACCTACCAATGCTGATGGTGAGCAGGCCTTGGTTGCATCCGATATCGAGACAATCCTTCCCCTCGAACCACTCTCTCCTCAAAACCGATAGTCGAGGGTCTTCCTTCTCTTTCTGACCAATCTGAAACCAGAAAAAAAAAAAAAAAAAACCCAAACATTGAGAACCTGCTCTGCAGTTGGGTTTCACAGAATAAGCCTGAATATATAACAGATAACTATTCCTAGGGAAGGTGGAATAAACCTATTCAAATTGTTGATTCCTCATTAACACAAAAAACCAAACACTGAGCAGATGCTATGCAGTTTGATTTGCAGAAGGAGATGGAATAAGCTTATACGAATTCCCCATTCCACTTTAACACACAAAAAACAGTATATGCGGTTTGGTTTGCAGAATTAGCCTGAATAAACGATGGATAGCTATTCCAATGTGAGGTGGAATAAGATTATTCGAATCCATGAGTCCACTTCAACCCAAAATTATTCTTATTCCATCTTCAACAAAACAATCAATTATAAGAGACGGAATAACCATTCATTGAGATTTCAAAGGGGTGCCCCTAAAATCGACTGAAACCGACTTTTGAGAGATACCCAGATGAAAAAATCGTCAAAACAAAGAAACCCAAAACACATAGAGAGAGAGAGAGAGAGAGATTACTCGATAGCCATAGTAGTTTTTGTAGTTGCCGTATATGGCGATGTTCTTCTTCCTCTTTAGGTTCTTCTTCTCTTTAGGATTCTCTTCTTTCGACATTGCTTATTTTGATTTTTTTTTGTGTTTTTGTGAGATGTTGAGAAGGGCAGACAATGGAGGAGGTGAAGCTTTGGTGGTGAAAGAGAGGGTTTTTATAGTTGGACGTCTTTTTCAAAACCGTCATGAGGTCCTTCGCATCACAACCGTTCGATGGGGATCGTGTGAATGCTAGGGTAAGCTTGTTATATGGCCACGTCTAGTCCCACCAACATATTTTCTTACCCCACCAGTTGGCAAAAAAAAAATGGTGTTTTACTATCCCCACCGATCCGGCCAGTTCGACCGGATTTGGTCGCCATTTCAAATTTTGGGTGACCAGACTTGGTCGTCATTTCAGATTTTGGGCAACTGGATTTCGTCGTCATTTCAGGTTTTGGGCGACCGAATCTGGTCGAACAGGATTTGTAATAAAGTTTATAATTTTTTTCTTGAAAATATAATCGCACGACGTGTATCCTCCTTAAATCATTCATATCACTCCAAGTCTGAATTGTAACATAGGGAGAATAAATTATTATTCTTAAATGTAGAATATAAGAACAATTTTTTTCACATAAGTTACAGACAAATTTCAAAAGCCAAATATAAAATGTGTTTGGATCAACTGGTAGGTTTTTTTATTTTTAAACAAAGAATCATCTTAACTACGAATTCAAACGAAGCTTAAAAATGATATATATTTGTCTAATAAGATATTTTTCTATAAAAATTTGAATTAACTGAAAGTATACATACTTACATTTTTTTCAGTCTCTTAGCTGTTGTTTGGATAAAAGAATAAATGTAGAATATGATGGATATACCCAAAAATTTATTTGTTTACAAAAAATGAGTAGATATAGTTCTAAATCTTGTTCGACCAATTACGGTCGCCCAAAACCTGAAATCACGACCAATTATGGTCGCCCAGAACCTGAAATGGCGATCAAGTCCGGTCGCCCAAAACCTGAAATGGCGACCGATTTCAGTCGAACCGGATTGGTGGGAACAGCAAAACACCAGTTTTTTTATTATTATTGGTGGGATGAGAAAATTGTTTGGTGGGGATAGACACGCCTTTTATATTATATGCCTTAAAGCTATAATTTTTATAAAATTTAATGAGATTTGTTGAATGTGTAATTTAGTCATTTTTTCCAAATAATCACCCCTAATTACTAAATTACCAAACTAATCACTATTTTTAATTATTTACCAAAGTAGTCACGAGAGACGCCACGTCAGCTTTTTTATTTTTTTAAAATTGGCCTCGCTTAAAACACCAACGGAGGTAGCGTTTTCAACAGTTTGAAATTGTTCTCCTGTCAAAACGCCACTGGGATTAGTGTTTTATGAAAACAAAAAATAATACGTCAACGGACGTGGTGTATTACATTTTTGGTCCCTAAAACATCACTCGGGTTGGCGTTTTCCTTGAAAAATTTATATGACGCCAATGCAGTTGGCGTTTTATGAGAAAATTCAGTATTAAGCCAACTGTATTGGCGTTTTTAGCTGAAAACAATAAAAATGCCAACCCCACTGGCGCTTTATGCTGGATTCACATATAACGCTAGTGGTGTTGGCATCTTATCCTGCTGAAAACAAAAAAAAAATTGATGAAATTTTAAAGCTTTTTTATGTGACAACTACATACATGTCATTCAAACAAACACATAATTCAAATGAAAGAAAAGATCCAAATAACATACATGTCATCCCATATTTACTTGTTTAACATACATGCCCACCCATGTCGTAATATTCAAAATGGCCAAAGATTAAATCTTTGAACTTTTCCCTTCTTTAGCTTTGAAGGCCCAATGATAGGAGGAGGTGGTACGTTCTTTCTAGGACGGCCATGTCCACGCCTAGGCGGAGATGGAGGTGGTGAGAGAGGTGAAGGCTCTATATCGTCACTTCCATCATCATCATCATTGTCATCAGCCCCGCCATCGTCGCCATCGCCCCCTCCTTCGTCCTCGTCATCCCCTCCATCATCGTCGTCGCCATCGCCCCCTCCATCATCCTCGTCGTCCCCTCCATTGTCGCCATCGCCCCCTCCGTCGTCGTCGTCGTCCCCTCCATCGCCCTCATCATCTCCTCCATCGTCCCCATCACCCCCTTCATCACCCTCATCCTCTCCTCCATCGTCCCCATCACCCCCTTCATCATCATCTTGTTCTTCTTCGCTCCGAGGAACATATTCCTCCGGTATATCCCGCGGGCGCACCTCACGCATGAGATTCTGCATATGTGTTCTTATATTCTCCACAATCTCATTAGTTGTCCCAACATCTTGAGTTTCACGTGCCTCTGGGGAATTTATGATCCCCTCAATGTTACTAAGGCATTTCCCTTGAAAAACAAAACTTAGTGATGTATCATACATAATTTTTAAACTCAAATAATTGATCAAATATACATTACTTACCATGCGTTCTTCAATAAAACTAGTTGGATGTCAAACTACTCCTCCAAAGATGATGGGTGGGGTCAAACATGAATATTATTGAATAGTATAAATACAAATTTCTTACCATGAACCCCACTATGTATGCATGTCCGTTCTATCATCGTTAAATGGAGAAAGACTAACCGATTCTTATTCATCATCATCATCAATCATTCGCGTGAAAGACCTCCCTTGTTGGATGATCTCCTCTTTTTCAAATAAAGTTCTACACCGGCGACATGAGTATGATATAAATTCAGCATCACTTTTACACATGTGTCATTGTATATTTTCATGCATTCATTCGCAAGCGTCAGAAATCTACAAGTCATAACTAATTTGTACCAATTTTGATCAATACTCGTTGATTCGTGAATTATATTGACCATCTCCTCCTAAGTGGTTGATTTATCTATCATAATGATTTCTTGATTGTAGATACCCCATTTTGACCAGTTTGAGATCCAATTTACATATTCCAGGTGATATCTAAATCAGTTCAATGCTTATTCCAAATACATTATTTTTCTACTTGCTATGATTTCACAAGTGTATAATCCAATGCCATGCATCCATATAAATATATGCATCACACACACTCATGTATCACACACACACTCTTTCATGCCTCTCATGCACACTCACAAGTCATCAACCATGCACATCATCATATACCCAACCTTTACAACTCACTCACATAATACATACATGCCTCACCATACATATGACATCCAACATCACTTCTCATGTCTCTCCCCATGCATCACTTCCCCACGTACACAAAAATGGCCATGCATAAGATGAAAATCAAACAAAGCATGGGTTTGATTTGAGAGGGGATGAGGTGTTCATTTTTAAATGTTTTCTTGGGGGCTAAGGAAATGGAGTGGCTGTGGTTTATTTGAAGTACAAGGAAAAGGTGAAGTGATGGGGTGATCATTGGGATGGCTTAGTTTTCAACAAAGGGGAGGGATTGAAACAGGGAGTAAATAGTGGTTTTTCATGGGACTATAAATGGGAGGAGTTCGGCTGTTTTAGGGGGAAGGAGGAGACAGGTTTTTTTTGTTTTTTATTCAAGGAGTGGTCGGTTGTTAAGAAAAAAAAGGGAAAGAAAAGAAAAAAAAAAACAGGGAGGTCTTTTGTGGTGATTGAGGGGTGTGTCTTGATTAACACAAACGGAGAGGAGGAAGGATTTTCTTATGTGTGTGCGTGGGTGTGGGTGTGTGGGTGAGAGAGAGAGAGAGAGACAGTGAGGGAGAGAGGAAGAACAAGAAGAGAAGGGGGTCCGAGCTGTTTTGACCGAGCTCAAAACATGGCTTTCTCTTTGTTATTTATTTATTTTGTTATTTATTAGTTAATCTTATTTACATCATTTACATTATATAGTTAGTGCATCGATCCCAACCTATTTTTCATTGCATTTTAAAGAGGTAAATCTTTTGGGGAGGGGTTGGTAAAATCATTACTAGTCCCCTCCCCAAACAAACCAACGCGGTGCATTTCAAGATTCACATTTTAATTTATTTTTATTTTTAATTTTAGAATAATTTACTACACTCTTTTCCTGACGGATCTTAATCATTTTGTGCGAGGTACCTGAGCTTCACCGCGTTGCGTGGCCAACTGCGTCAACGTGAAGAGAATCCACCATTTCCCAACAAAGGCGAGTAACAGAAGAAACTCTCTTTTCTTGCTTTTGAGGAAAAGTAAGTGGTGATCACAACAGCGTCCTTGGGAGCGGTCGAGCGACCTTGGACGATCTTTTGAACGGCGATTCGGTGTGTCGCGTGGACCGGAACCAAGTTCAAAAGAACTGGATTAACGACGACACCTCCATTACTTCGTCAAAAATCCACATCGACAGTCTGGCGATTACGGTGGGACCTCTTTTGTGAAGCTCAGTACAGGTATCCTCACACATTTTGATTAAGATCCAGTTAAAAATAGTGTAATTTTTTTATTGCATATAAAATTTCTTTTAAAAAAAAAATAAAAAAATTAGAACTTCAAAAGTGCATATCTTTGATTTAAGTGTTTAAAAAAAAACACAATGGGCTTTGATGCGTGAACAGTCAGTGTGATACATTGAAAAAAAAAATCGTAATAAGTTTGTGTGAATGAACAGTGGCATGCATTCTTTTTATTTTCTTCTTCGTTGTGTCCAATTTTGAAAGGTTTAATTGCTGTTGTGATGTCATCAAAAGGTAATGAGTTGTTTGACTTCACCCTAATAGATTGTATCTTTTGTCAATTAAAAAACGGCATGGTAACTCTGTTTTGTCAAGTGGCATGCATTTATCCGGGTTGACTGTTCTGTTGACATAAAAAAAGGGGGGCTGAGCTTCTCTCTTTTCAAATACTATTCTTAACTTGATTTATGTAAAAAAAACAAAAACAAAAAAAAAACAAATTTTTTTAAAAAAAAAAAAATTTGAAAAAAAATGGTTATTTTCCAAGCCTTGCATGCCACTTGCTTAATTTGATTGTATATATCTATTTAATGCTAGGTTAGCGTTTGTTGTGTATATATTTGTTTGCTTTTGTTTATAAATTAAAAAAAAATGCCTTATTTCCATGGTAATGTGTCCCGATTTGATCAGAACCACACAAATCAGAACCCTATACATGAGTTTGTCCCATCATATTCTGACCAGTCCAGGGTCCGCACCCACCAAGCCCCATTCATCACCTTACATTCCTCGAGGGTTAATCAAACCCTACAGGAAACCATAAGGCAAAAGGTCTTTGAGATCATGTCCCCTGTCCCTACTGATTCCCATTGGAGAAACCATTGTCAATTTGATTCCATCAAACTTCCTTTGAATTTTCAAGCTCCCAAGTTTAGGAAGTATAGTGGTAGAGGTGATCCGCATCATCATATCAATGCATTTCATCACGATGCACGTCCCTTCTCTGATGATAAAGCCATGCTCATCTATCTATTTCCATTGTCATTGGAAGGGATCGCCTTGCAATGGTTTATCTCCCTTTCCCGAATGATCTCCAAACCTCCCCGATATAGTCCAAAAGTTTCTCAATCGGTTTAGTTTCCAAGCTAGGCGTGCTCCCTCCCCAGCAGACCTTGTTGCTGAAAAGATGAAATGTGGGGAGGACTTCATTCAATTTGTTGATCGATGGAGGGATATGGCTGTCCGATCTAGAATTTCTTTGCCCGAGTCCCAACAGGTTGACATGGTCATCATGAATTCCTGTGGGGACATCAAAAGGGTCTTGAGTCTTTGTGATTGTAACACGTTTGATCAATTATTTGATCGCGTTGTTGCAATCCAAAGGTATTCATTGCCGGCTCCCTCCTATCATCTGAATGAAGAAGCATATTTTGAGGCCCCCAAGTTTCAATATCCATTCCAAGAGCATGTAGTTGTTGAGATGCCCTCTCCAATTATCAGGCTGCCCGATGGAAGTCCTCTCCCGAGATAGCTCCAAGGGCGTGTACGTGAGAGGGACCCCAACATTAGACTAAGGGACTCTCAGCCAAATCATTCACCCCATCATGCATATCAGGTTGCTCAATCTGAACCTCTCTTTTCCTACCATGAAACCGAATCCCAACCAGAAATTCCATTCGACCCAATCCCCCCAAGCCCAGCCTATGAACATGAACCCCACCAACCTTATGCATACCCGATTGTTCAACCTGAACCTCTCTTTACCTACTATCAACCCGAGCCCCAACTAGAACTTCCATTCGACCTAACCCCAACCTATGAGCCTCCAATAATCAAAATTATAGAATTTGCAGAGTATCCCAGATGGGACAACATGATGAAGAGTTTTGTGATGGAGAATTAGTGGAACTCACTTACCCTACTCCAAGCCCAACCTATGAGTCTCCAGTAATCGAAATCACAAAATCTGATGAGTGTCCCAAATGGGACTATGATGATAATGAAGATCTTTGTGATGGAGAACTACTAGAATTCATTTGCCCTACCTCAACACCACATGAAACCACCATCCAATCCTTCCACCCTGCTGAGTTTGAATGCCCTTTGACTCCACCTGCTCAAGATCCAATCAAATCAAAGCTTGTTGAACCCATTCCGGTCATCTCAGATGACTTAGATCTTGATCCATCAGTTTCTGAGGTTGGCCCGGACCCGATTGAACCAATTGTGCATGTCCTCGAATTAAAGCCTCTCATCTTTAGGAATGCACAATTCAAGGAAGCATTCGAGCCATCCCAATTATCAGATTCACTCGACTTGCCACCCCATTTGTCGGAGGAGCTGTCTCCTCCTGACTCCCCCGCCTGACTCCCCCGCCATATCCAAATCAGAATTCCCCGCCATATCCAAAGCAATATCCCCGCCACATCCAAAGAAATATTCCCCGCCACATCCAAATCAGAATCCCCCGCCATATCCAAATCAATCATTCCCTTAATATCCAAATTAGATCTGATCTGTAAGCCTCTTATTGCACTAATTGATGAGTCTTTACTCCCACCATCATCAGGGCCTCAACATCATGTTTACCTACCTTCCCTTGCATCTGTTCAGTCAGTAGTCTCCCCTATGACTTGTTTTTCGTAACTGCATCTTTGTTGACTGACTCCTCTGTGAGGGAATATTTTCTTTCTACTGAGAATTTATGGCAGATCAGGCACCACTAGCGTTTTCGACGTCTTTTGATAGACGCTGAGCAACAATGGTGCAGAAGGTGTCACACGCGCTTCAAAGCGGAGGAGGATAATCCATGCGCCATCAATGTTACATCAGACGTTTCAAGCATCATTCCTTTGAAGCTGCTTCAGTTTGAGCCTCCATGAAGGACTCATCCTGCACCATCTTTTCTGGAGGCCACCCTCCAGCACTGTATAGTATCTTCCATCTTCTCTGTACATAGCATGTTGTCTGTTTACTGCTTTCTTTAAATGAAAAATTCAAAAAAAAAAATCAAATATGTCAAAATCCAAAAAAAAAAATTTAAAAAAAAAATGTTTTCAAAGACATACCCAGTCCAACACTTGAACTGAGACATCTATCTTCCACCATGAGAGCACCCCCAGTCCAACACTGGACTGGGGCAATTTTTAAATCCCCAAAGAATGATTAATTTGAGCATGACTATCATATCTTGTGAACATTTACTCCACTTGTTTGATTATTTTTATATATTTGCTTTGACTTTTGATAGACCATGTCCAGAAGATTGGCTTTCTTTTTCTTGACTCACATTATCATTCCACTATCCACACACATTATTGGCTTAGGATTTAGTACACCACAGGAAAGAAAGGATGCCTACAGCATTAGACTGGGGCAACTGTATCTTCCTTCTTTTATTTGAAATTTTGATTCATGTTGACTGCGACCCATAGAAATGCTTAGTCCTGGTACATGTCCCAAAGAAGCTGGCTCTAGCACCATTGATGCTTTCAAAAAAAAAAAGAAGAAGGGACAAGCGAGGGTAAAAAAAACAGAAATGCCCCTGATAAACAAGGCAAGGTTTGTCATTTCAAAAAAAAGAAGGAAAAAGTAGATGTCCAATTCGGGTCTATGTCCTTCAACTAAAAAAAAAGAAAAAAAGAAAGAAAGAAGAAGCAGTAAAGAAGAAAGCTAAAGGGACCGAGTGACTTAAGATATGTGTTAGGATTGGGGCAATTTTGATGGTTCTCAGAAGACATTACTCTCACCCCATTCATTCTACTTCTCCCTTGGAAGAGCCAATTAAACTAAAATTTGGCGAAGCGGTTGATCCATCCTATGGTGAACAATCTCCTAAGCTAACACTATTACACACCACGTGAGTCATTTTAAAGGCTGCCTAATCCAATGGACAAAAATCTTGTGCTTGTCTAAGTGGATTTGGAATTTTCAAACAAATTGGAGTGAATCATTTGGATAGAAATCTTTCATGTTTAAATCAATTCTTTAATACAACATGCTCTCACATGCTAAGTTGCTTGCTCATCATCCCACCATGATACATGTCACTTAAGTAAACACTCACATCATTCCATGACATGTTTATATAAAGTTGCAAGCTAATTATGTTTTCATTATGCCTGTTACATGATCACCTTGTATATTTTGAGTCGTGCAGGTATATCTCTTACTAACTCTAACTCACTAACTTACAAAAACAAAAAAAAAGTTTTCAAAAACCTAGTTTGCATTTGCTTGTTGACTAGTGAGCGCCCCTCCAGCAAAAGCAATGATCTATCAATTTGTGAATGCAAGCTTTGTATAGCCGTTGGTGGCCTAAATATGTGGACGATGGACCATTTCCAAAATTCCTTACCCAAACCTTGGTCACCAACAAGTTTTCAAAACCACTAACATGCATAAAAAAAATGTTTTCAAAAATCAACCCAGCATGCATGCATTTAGGATAATTTTCATAATTTGTCTCTCTCTTCTGTGCCTTTGTAAGCTTCAATTCTTATTTGGCTTGAGTATTTGTCTGATTCGAAACTTGCCTGGTATAAGTAATTATTCCACTCCCTTGTGTTTTGCCTTGTTGCTCATACCACCTTGAAATTTCTTTTTGGCCTTGTCTACCTTGATTCATGACCCAATGATCCTTTCAAATTATCAATCAAAATTTCCTTTGCTTTTCTTTTCGCATTTGTGATATCCCCCTGTTCGCTAAGTTGCCATGCACGGTAGGCACAGGGAATCCAACGCCGGGCTGCAGCACACGAAGGCTAGGAACCCCAAGCGAGGGTTGGATCACTCACCACATTAGTTTAAATGTCTTTCTCCCCCAGGATCATTTTGTTGATGAGTTTTTGTAGACCTGTCCTAAGTTCATTTCTTAGTTGTCATCAATCATGAGACCAAAACCCGTGTCGGATGGACTGGTCAAAATGAGGTCTCTCTTTTTATCCTCGAACGGTGCTTCTCGTTTCGCTTGAAACACCGTCCGAGGAGAGGCAATTGTAGATACCCCATTTTGACCAGTTTGAGATCCAATTTACATATTCCAAGTGATATCTAAATCAGTTCAATGCTTATTCCAAATACATTTTTTTTCTACTTACTATGATTTCACAAGTGTATAATCCAATGCCATGCATCCATATAAATATATGCATCACACACACTCATGTATCACACACACACTCTTTCATGCCTCTCATGCACACTCACAAGTCATCAACCATGCACATCATCATATACCCAACCTTTACAACTCACTCACATAATACATACATGCCTCACCATACATATGACATCCAACATCACTTCTCATGTCTCTCCCCATGCATCACTTCCCCACGTACACAAAAATGGCCATGCATAAGGTGAAAATCAAACAAAGCATGGGTTTGATTTGAGAGGGGATGAGGTGTTCATTTTTAAATGTTTTCTTGGGGGCTAAGGAAATGAAAGAGTGGCTGTGGTTTATTTGAAGTACAAGGAAAAGGTGAAGTGATGGGGTGATCATTGGGATGGCTTAGTTTCAACAAAGGGGAGGGATTGAAACAGGGAGTAAATAGTGGTTTTTCATGGGACTATAAATGGGAGGAGTTCGGCTGTTTTAGGGGGGAAGGAGGAGACAGGTTTTTTTTTGTTTTTATTCAAGGAGTAGTCGGCTGTTAAGAAAAAAGAGGGAAAGAAAAGAAAAAAAAGAAAACAGGGAGGTCTTTTGTGGTGATTGAGGGGTGTGTCTTGATTAACACAAACAGAGAGGAGGAAGGATTTTCTTATGTGTGTGCGTGGGTGTGGGTGTGTGGGTGTGAGAGAGAGAGAGAGAGAGGGAGAGAGGAAGAACAAGAAGAGAAGGGGGTCCGAGCTGTTTTGACCGGGCTCAAAACAGGGCTTTCTCTTTGTTATTTATTTATTTTGTTATTTATTAGTTAATCTTATTTACATCATTTACATTATCTAGTTAGTGCATCAATCCCAACCTATTTTTCATTGCATTTTAAAGGGGTAAATCTTTTGGGGAGAGGTTAGTAAAATCATTACTAGTCCCCTCCCCAAACAAACCAACGCGGTGCATTCCAAGATTCACATTTTAATTTATTTTTATTTTTCATTTTAGAATAATTTACTACACTTTTTTCTGACTAGATCTTAATCATTTTGTGCGAGGTACTTGAGCTTCACCGCGTTGCGTGGCCGGCTGCGTCAACGTGAAGAAAATCCACCATTTCCCAACAAAGGCGGGTAACAGAAGAAACCCTCTTTTCTTGCTTTTGAGGAAAAGCAAGTGGCGATCACAACAGCGACCTTGGACGATCTTTTGAACGGCGATTCGGTGTGTCGCGTATGGACCGAAACCAAGTTCAAAAAAACCGGATTAACGACGACACCTCCATTACATCGTCAAAAATCCACATCGACATTGATGTCCACCAACATAATGAGGTTTTCCACCATTGTTTACTAATCGTCCATTAGAATAACAAATTATTAGAACTTGAGAGTCCATGTTCTATCATTCATAAAAACAACTATTAATGTTCTATCATTCATAAAAATAACTATTATGTAAAAATAAAATATTAACACAATTGGATTGAACTACAAAATTTAAAAATTAACAAAACCATTCAATAATTGTATTGTAGAAAAAAAAATTTCAAAACAAACCTATGATTGATGGGGTCGGGTCTGATTTGGGGGTAGAAAGGGCGGGTCGGATATGGGAAGCACCTTCTCAAGCTTTATTTGGATTAGGGATGAACAATAAAATAAAATGGAGGGTTGATTTGGTGGGTTTTGGGTGGGATTTGGAGGAGGAGAGCTACGGTTTTTGTTAGGTTTTGGGGGTGAAAGTTGGGTGAGGGAGGAAAAAAGGGTTGAAGGGGGTTTTAAGTGAGGAAAAATGCTAGTTGGATCCGGGTATGATATGTCCCTATAAAACGCCAATGGCGTTGGTGTTTTCCGTTTTTTCTAGCTTAAAACGCCAATCCTAGTGGCGTTTTACAGAAACTAAATTAATAAACTAAAATGCTAACTCTAATGGCGTTTTTTATTTTATTTAAAAGAAAAAAATTTACAAGTGTTGAAAATGCTACCTCCATTGGCCTTTTTAGCAGGGCCAATTAAAGATAAATAAAAAAGCTGACGTGGCGGACCGGGTCTCGTGACTACTTTGGTAAATAATTAGAAATGGTGATTAGTTGGCTAATTTAGTATTTAGGAGTGATTATTTTAGAAAAAATGCTTGTAATTTATATTATTTTTTTATTATTTTAATTTAATTGTTAGAGAATCTGTTAGTATATAAAATAAGAGTGGTGATACATAGGCCCCAAATCACAAGCCCCATGAGGTGTCATCACCTTATTGGTTAGTTTTTATTGGTTTGTTGACTTTTGAAAAAGTGTAAAATGGTAAAATACGGATATGCCCTTCATTAAAAATAGATCTCATTGACCCAAATCCCCCTTTTTCTCTTATTAATATTTCACATTAATTTGAATTTTCTTATTTTAAAATTTAAGTATTTTGAAAAATATATCCCACTCTAAAATTTATCTATTTCAAAATTTGAATTTTAAAATTCTTATGAATTTTACACCAAAACTTATCTAATTTATACAAAAATTACCTATATTATTTTTCATCAAAATTATACCAAAATTTACCTAAATTACACTAAAATTATCTAAATAACAAAAAAAATGTTACAGTTTTTTTTTATGATTATAACTGTTACAGAATGTAACAGAAATGTATAAATGTAAATGTAACGATCTTATTATTGTATAACTGTGCAAATGTAACAGAATATAACAGTGATGCATAAATGAAACATAAATATGTGAATGTAACAGTTTATAACATTCATGTTACAAAATGTTGTAGAAACCAAAAAAGAGGAGAAAGGATATAGCAGACGCCCTGTAAATCAAACATTCATGAATAATAATATGATTGATCATTGAAATATCCATGAATTCGTATGTTAAATAACATTATGTTGTTACAAGACTGTTACATTTTAAATGTAACAAAATAACAAAAAACTGTGTATTGCTTAAATGTGTCTCTTTTGCATCAAATCACATTATTCATTAAGTGTTACATTTATAAAATGTACCAATATTAATCAATGCACAGATTCCACAATGTAAATACAACAAAATAATACCGAATCTGGCTCATGATTACTTCATATTCTCCATCTCCAATGGCGACCTCACTTTTGTAGTTTTCTCAGAGAGTCCATGTCTGAGACCACCACCGCCACCACCCGCATTTCAAGAGCTCGAACTTTTATGTTCTCCGAGATCGTCGTCTCCTTAGAACAGCTAAGAACAAACGAAGTCATTAAAGCTGAAGCACTCATTAAAACCACCATCACAACGAAAACTGAAGCAATCATTATAGAGACCGTCGCCACCGTTGCTACACACATGCACAAGACTGTTACATTTCAAATGTAACAAAAATCATCATCCGAAAATCTTTCAAAAATCACAATCATCATCCGAAAATCTTTCGAAAATCACCCGAACCTGCCCTTCAAGCCCGGGAGGCAGAGGAGGAGGTGGAGTGTCGGAGGGAACCCTGATGCATCGGGAGGGGGTACTAGGGGTACTAGGGTTTCGTCGCGGATGTCTATGGTTCCGGAGATAAGGCGTTGGGAGTAGACGAGGATGCCGGTGAGGTCAGAGAGGCGGCGTTTGAGGGTCTTGCCGGAGATGGAGGGGGAGGAGGAGGAGGAGAAGGAGAGGCACCGTGTGTGGTGAAGAAATAATAATGAAGAAATAATGGTGAAGGAATATATGATTTTTAGAATTGATGATACTCCACAATCATAGGGATATATGTTAGGGTAGTTATTAAGTAAAAGGGCATAATAGGTAATGTCTCATTGCCACATCATGGGGCCTATTTGGGGCCTGTGAAATTGGGGCCTATGAATCATTATTGATAAAATAATAACCATCTATTTAAAATCTTAAGATAAGATTAAGAGAAGAAGTATTGTTTTTGGATAATAATGGACTTTAGTAAATTTTTTAGAGAGTAAATATGTAAAATTGTGCTAGTTACATTTGAAAACCCTTTGGGGTTAATATATAGATAGATTTTTTGTTATTATTTATGTTAAACCATGCTAATGTTTTATAGGGGCTTATAAATTTATGTTTTATGGTAGGCAATTACCGGTCTTCATCCACGCACAATGTGCATATAAATAATAAAAAACATTTTAAAAAATTACCCTTAACACAACCTTCATTTTTTAAACCCATTTATATTATATGCGATATGACGTCTCATGTAATATTTATATAACTAATATAATAAAAAAATATTAATAAATCATTTGTAAAATTTATTATGGTATTACAAATGAAAGAAATATGTTACAACTTAAAAATTATTTTTTACGTATATACTACTCAACCAACCCTATATTGTCAATATTCTTCATTTTAAACTCTAAAATTATGAGTACCCCTCGAATGTGGTAACAAACAACCATTTTAAAGATATTTTTAGAAATAACAAATAATCAGAGATATTTTAATAAAATGTGATTTTTTAAGGCGTAAAATGCATTTCGACCCTCTAAAGTTTTCAAAACTTGCATAAACACCTCCATGTGTTTTAAAAACATGCAATTACACTTTTTCATTAAGATGAAATAGAAATTACCTGAAATTATTGTTATACCCTCTGATAAAACCTTTACATGTTTAACATTTCATCTACTTTAATTTTTTGTGCCGTTATGACAAAAGTTGCATTATCGCAGAATCGGCAAGAACGTATCCATCTTTCTCCTTTTTTTTGTTGGGATGAAGGTATCCCATTTTCTTATCATAACCGATTGATTTGACTTTATAATTATGGGCTCGTGGTTCTTGTTATATGTTCGTAGGATTGAAAGAGGAAGAATCAATGATGAAGAATCTGTTGGATATATTTATTACAATAATGATTCACATGTCCCATTTCATAGTCTCCATATAAGTCCCATAATATGACACAAGTTTTAATACCTATTTTACCATTTCTGTCTTTTTCGATAATCACTCCCCATAAATTAAGGAGTTGGTTGATGTGGCATGAATTTTTTAATTTTTTAAAGGATCAAATCCCATGATTTATGGTATCTTCTCTCTTCTGTTTTATAAGATGAAAAAAATAGAATTTGATTAAATTTACAGATTCTATTTATTCTCCACTTGCATCTTCTTTTCCTTCTCCACCTAAAACAAAATTTGTATTTATGTTACATTTCTTGTTTTGTATTTTTTTAATTTTTTATTATTGAATTTAGTGCTAAATGTTAAATCCATTTTTGGATCAATTTAATTTACATTATTTCAAAGATTTATTATTTGTTTGTTGCACAAAAAAAACTTTTTGATTGTCCCATGGAAATTGATTTAGTTTAAAAAATCTTTTGTCATGGTAAAATATCCATTTTTCTTCCAAAAAATTTACGAATTTGTTTTTTTATATAGGAGTACGTTTTTTGGAATCGCCATTAAAAAATAAATAAGCAACATTTGGTCCGGCCTTTATTACAACTTGTTCTTGGATGTGGCATTTGATCTTAATTATTTTACATTTGCTTAGGTTGTGTACCATTTGAAAATTAGTTACATTTCAAACTATTATTTTAAATTTATATACATTGTCTTTCAAAAGTTAGTGACATGTTATTCTAAAATAAACATGCATTATATCTAAAAGTTTGTTACATTTTAGAATGTAACTGACATTTAATTGTTATATATAACAAAAGTCAGTTACATTTACAAATGTAACAGACCTTTAATGCAATTTATTATTGAAATTAAGTTATATTTTATAAATGTAATTGACTTTTATTCTGAACTCTTGTTTTCTATCATGATTTGTGTTTTATTTCTACATTTATCGAAAAAAAACTTTGCATCCATCGCAAATACTTTGTCTGATGATTGTAATTAAATAATCAACAAATTAACAACAATGTTTTTAAAAAAATGTTGATTATTCATGTGACACCTGGCCTAGGCCCAAGAGTCCCAAGAAGCCCATGGATTGGGTGAGGGTGAGGGTGTTTAGTCATACATCGCCTAATGGGGGAGATAATCTGTGCTTATATGTGAGCATAACTCTTACACATCAAGACGCATTTTAAACCCGTGAGCTCATTTAGGGGCAAAGCGGACAATTTCTTGCTGTGTAAGCCTGGGGCGTTACAATTGGTATCAGAGCCTGTTCATTTCACGATGGTGGGTGTGGGTGGCCCCACACGAGGACGTATGGCTTATTAGGGAGGGTGATTGTGATACCTGGGCCAGGCCCAAGAGTCCCAATAGGCCCATGGATTGGGTGAGGGTGAGGGTGTTTAATCCCATATTGTCTAATGGGAGGAGATAGTCTGTGCTTATATGCGAGCACAGCTCTTACACACCAAGACGCGTTTTAAACCCGTGAGCCCATTTAGGGGCAAAGCGGACAATTTCTTGTTGTGTAAGCCTGGGGCGTTACATTGATTTATGGTATCAAATACTTATTGGTTCAATCAATAATATAAAGATGAAGGTGTCTTCTACACATAAGATTCCCGTTTTAAAAACAAACCTTTTGTATTTCAATTTGAAAATAAAATAATCATTTATACATGTTTGATTTTTCTCACTTAACATGTATAAAATTTTGGAGGTATAATATTTATAGCGGTATTGGGTATCCCTCTTCAATTTATAAAATTTTGGAGGCTGTTTGCCTACCATATTATCAATATATATGTACACACACACACACTTGAGTGATAAATAATTTTATGTCATAATTCTATAATATTGTTAAAACACATATTAAAACTTTATTTTTTATAACATTTTGATCAACACAGTATATGTCTTGACTCAAAATATTATTAGAACTCCTATTAAAATGATGATTTTAGAACATTTTGATCAATACAATATATGTTCTAATTTCAAAATATCAATTGCTAACCAAATCCTGAATCGGAACATCCAATAAGCAAGTAAAATATGAAACCCATATAAAAAAAGAACAACAAGAATGCATCATTAAAAAAGAACAATTAGAGATTTTGATTTTTTTTCATGTTGTCAATATGATTATAAATAGTCACTATAAAATAGAGATTAAATAAAAAAATGTAACAGATAAGTAAAAAGCATACCGATAGAATCTTAAAAATAAAAAAATTAATTATTTAATTTTAAATTATATATAACATATTTGAAATTTAATAATTATTAGAACAACTATCAATCTCTATAAAATAGAGATTAGATAAAATATATAACAAATAAAAGCAAAAGAGAAAAAAAGACACAATTATAGAATAAATAAATATTAGGTTAAATAAAATGTACAATAAAATGAAAAGTAAAAACAGATAAGGCAGCCTTTGATAAAATCATAAAAATTAACTTATTTTGCATTAAAGATGTTATAAGTATGACTATAATTACTTATAAATAGATATCACTACAAAAAAGGGATTAGAGAAAACAAATAACAAATAAAACTGAAAGGTAAAAAATAAATGTATAAAAAAAATTTAAAAAGAAAAAAATAGAAAGATTAATTACCAATAAGTGAAAACAATAGCAAATACACATACAAATATTAAAACTCAACCTTATAATAATAAATCATGAAAATGAAACTTAAATTCAATATAAAAAAAATGAATTTCATGTAGTTCTAGAAAAAATGATCAAATAAAAAATGGAAAGATTAACATTATCAATAATTGATAACAGTAGTAAATACAAATACAAAGATTGGAACAAAAAATAAGATTTTTTTTAATAAAACGGTAGGCGCTCTTCTTAATTTTATTCAAAGAAAGGAAATGTCCAAAGGGAAATACATAAACCATAACCATACATAGGGGAGAGTAGAGGAGGAGTCTACTGCAGGTCCCTACAATGATCCACACAAAGAACTACTCCTCAATACAAAGCTTGCCCTGCAATAATAAAACTTTTTTCGTTCCCGCACACGAAACCCCCCAATCCTTGATGGAGTGGACCACTGAATCCCAAAGATTTTCCACATGCACTGGGGTACCCCTGAACACGAGGTGGTTCCTCGCAAGCCACAACGTCTATACCACAGCTGGGATGAGCATTTGCGAAATCTTTGCCTTCGCACTTTTATCTCCCCGCACGCACAATTGCCTCCCTACTAGGCCTGTCAACAGGTCGGGTTGGGGTGGACCCGGACCCGACCCGTTTGATTGTCGGGTCCTTCGGGTCGGGTTCACATCGGGTCTCGGGTCGGGTAGGGTCGACCCATTAACAAAAGTAGGTCAGACAAAGAGAGATTGATAAATTTTTTGAAGGCCTACAATGGCTTCATTTTTATTTCTTTTAATAGAGTGTAATAAATTATAAATAGTTTTTCACTATTTTGATTTTTTAATGTTTAATAAAATGACATTTGGAATACGGTTTAGATTATTACGCTTTTACGTGAAGTCAAAAAATTATAAAAATATTTCAAATGCTTAAAATTTTAAATGAGTATTCAATATTTAGTTATAAATGTTTGGTTGGATCATAAATGTTGGGTTGGATCATAAATAAAAAAAAAATCACAAAGTATTTGGGTTGGGTCAATCGGGTCCATCGGATCCATAGGATCGACCCAGACCCGACCCGTTTTCATTGTCGGGTCCTTCGGGTCAGGTATTTATGCCTTCTATCGGGTCGGGTCCAGGTCGACCCGCGACCCGTTGACAGGCCTACTCCCTACCCTCCATAATTCATCCAAAGAGTTGTTCCCATCCACAAAATCCAAGGCTTCCACGACGCATCTCCACAATTGCACTGAAACTAGACACGAGAGCATTAGATGCGTGGTAAACTCCTCTGCGCCACCACACATCGGACAATTAACATCCGCCCCCAAGACCCATTTAGCTCTGTAGGACTTCGTCATAAGCTTTTCTTGGAACATCAACCATGTAAAGAACTTTACTGTCAATGGAGCTTTGTTCCTCCAGATCTTAGCATATTTAGACACCATGACCTCCAGAACCGGACTGTTCCGTCGCCACCACTCATAGCCGCTACGCACTGAAAAGCCTTCCCTCGCTGAGGTTTCCAATTCGCCACATCTGCTCTTGAACCATAATGACTCACCCCCTGAAGTTCTTGAAATATCACCTGCAGATCCTCCTCTTCACTTGCATTCAACACCCTTCTACACCTTACTTCCCACCCGTACTCCACTGGTTCCAGAATTGAGCCACTAATCCCTCCTTATTAGTGAAAACTTTAAAAGATCAGGGAACCTCTCGCACAGTGAATTTTCTCCCAACCAGGTGTCCTGCGAGAAGCAAACCGATATAACGTTCCCTATCTGCCACTTCAAAGCCTGTGAAAAGGAGACTGTGGCTTTCAATATCCCCGCCCAAAGGAGAGACAGTCCCGGCGAGCCTCTCGGGAAGCTTTGCAGCACAGGGGCCACATATCTGAACCGGGCTTCAACTATCCTCCTCCACAATGGAGTTGAGTTCTGTAGCCACCTCCATTTCCACTTTGACAGTAGAGCTTTGTTCATGTCCTCCAAACTGAGGACTCCCAAGCCTCCTGCCTTCTTGCTCATACAAACAACCTCCCAATTTACCAGGTGTACCTTCCGATTTTCTTTAGCCGCACCTCTCCATAGGAATCTTTTCCTTAGCCTATCCAGTTTCTGAAGAATCCCCTTGGGGATCCTAAATATTGAAAGGAAGAAGATGGAGAGGTTTGTAAGAACCGCCTTAGAAGAATAAGGCGACCTCCTGAGCTGAGAAGCCTACTCTTCCACCCCTCCAATCTTCTCTCCATCCTTTCTATGAGAGGGGCCCATTCTAACTTAAGGAACTTTCCCAGATGCAAAGGGATCCCCAAGTGTCGCATGGGAAAATCAGCCAAAGAGCAATGAAATATCTGAGCAAAATGCGCCAACTCACTTCTATCAACATTAATATCCAATATAAAAAAATTTGGAAGTTGATATGGAGGCCCGAAAGAAGCTCAAAACCCCTATAGAACCCTCATCCACCTTACATAAAATGATAATATCATCGGCATATTGTACATGAGAGATAATTGGACCATTTGGGGCATAAGCAATGCTACAAATCCAACCCTTATAGAACCCTCATCCACCTTACATAAAATGATAGTATCATCGGCATATTGTACATGAGAGATAGTTGGACCATTTGGGGCACAAGCAAGGCCACAAATCCAACCATCATTCTCCGCCATCTTCATCATACGACTAAAGACATTGGCCACAATCACAAAAAGCAATGGAGATATAGGATCACCATGTCACAAGTCTCTATTCATATGAAACAATCCACACGGTTTGCCATTAACAAGCACTGATGCCTGAGCCGTCGAGATGCACTCCCGAATCATTCTCACCCAAGAAGGTTCGAACCCATGCCGTTGGAGCAGCTTGAGTAAGAATTCCCACTTGACATAATCATATGCTTTGGCAAAATCGAGTTTGATTACGACCCCACTCATTTTGTCTCTATGAACTGCATCAATATATTCTTGAGCAATCATGAAACCATCTTGTAGGAGCCTCCCCGGAATGAAGGCCGTCTGGTTCTCCTCGATCATGTGACCAATCACCTTCTTCAACCTATTTGCTAGCACCTTCGTGATGAACTTGTAGCACCCGTTTGGTCTGAAGTCTCCACATCCAGTGCCCCCTCTATCTTTGGGATCAAAGAAAAAAAAGTAGAATTCAAGCAGCCTACGTCATGTTCACCTGAAAAAAAGGGGTTAAACATTTCGACCACATCTTCTTTTATCAATTGCCAGAATGTTTGATAGAATCGGGCCCCAAAACCATCTGGTTCAGGAGCTTTATCAGGATTAGTTGAGAAAATGGCTTGATGTCTCTCCTCTTCCGAGAATTGTGCATCCAAGAACGGCCATTGATCATTTGGGACCCTACCCAAGTCCTCATCCTCCCACTCCGGCACCCAAGATCTGTTTTTTTCTGGAATGCACTTTTAAAATGATCAACAAGATGACTCTCTATATCTTGCTAGTTTTTCAAGAGACTATTCTCTACCCTCAACTTCCGGACCTTGTTGATTCTATTTTTATAACTAGCCATTTAATGAAAGAATTTAGTATTCCCATCCCCTTCTTTCAACCATGTCTCCTGTGACCTTTGGCGACATTCCGCTTCCTCCATTTGTAAAATCTGACCCCATTCCTCTTTCACTTGTCCCCTTCTGACTCTATTATCCGCCGATAACGGAGCCACCTCCTCCTTATCATCAAGACTCCTCATCTCCGCTGTCAAAGCATCCTTTTTCAGTCTCTGAGCTTTTCTTTGATCCCTGTTCCAGCCTTTGAGAGTCTCTTTCAACCTCTTAAGCTTGAAAGCAAGCTTCCTCACCCCGCATAGTTCTGGGACTAGGATCATCCATGATGATTCCACTATCTCCTTGAAATCGGGGATAAGCAACCAACAATTTTCAAACTTAAAATGTCCCGGTTGCAAAGCCTCCCCTCCCCCCTCCAAAATTAGAGGAGAATGATTAGAGCATAAACGGGGAAGCCCTGTCATCGAATAATGAGGAAACTTCTCTTCCCACCTCACGTCCACCAACACTCTATCGAGATGCGCACACGATGGAATCAATCAAGCCTTCTCCAAATTGCAACATGTATACCTTTGGTTAGGCTGTGGGACATCAATCAAGCCTTCCCCATCAGTCCATGCAGAGAAGTTGGACATCGCTTGAGAAATAGTACCCTGCCTGTTTCTGTCTTCCACATATCTCGTCACATTGAAATCTCCCATAATCACCATGGGAGATCCCAACCTTGACGGAGAGCACTGAGTTCTTTCCATAATTCCCCTCTGGATAGATCTTCATTGTAAACCCCCGACCATATCCACCTCCAACTTGAAATCACCTCTTCCAGCACCACAGAAAGAGATAACATCCCACACACTTCCTCCACCTTCCTTTAGGTCTGATCATTCCAGAGTAGAACGATCCCTTCTAAAGCGCCCACTGATGCCTTCATAGCAAAAGCATTCAGCCTACCCGCCCCACCGACCACGCGTCCATCTGTGTAAAGGATGTCATTTTTGTTTCCTATAAGCAAACTAGTGATATACCATTCGCAACAACCTTATCCTCTACCACAGCCTTTTTAACAAGGTCATTCAATCCTTGAATGTTCCAATTTAGAATCTTATAAACCAACTAGATATATCCCTACCCCACCTCCGCACCCCACCATGTGATCACAAAAACATGCAAGGATACCCTTTAAGCATGTATTTAGTTTTCATAAAAGATTAATATACTGTATTATATGAATATACACTTTAAGAAAATCAAATGTAAAATGCGAACAGGACTATGCGTAACACATTTAGATTTCAGACCCACTCAATTCAACTATGATTTTTTGCCCGCTGAAAAAAATCTTTTTTTTTCTTCAAAATAACCCTAGTGAATTACTATTTCAAGCAATACACTCAAAAGGATCTAAATTGTTTATGAATGCTCTTTTAAAGGGTATTATGCAAAACTTAAAAAAATTATATTATGCAAAAGTACCCCTCCAAAGGGCATTGATGTAAAATTAAAACCTTTTTAAGGGGTATTGTTGGAAATAGAATTTAAACAGGGGTAAATTGACAATTTACATTTTTTGAGGGACTGGCTCCGCTCGACACTCAGTCCAACAGTCAGTTTTGCAGTCTCATATGCTTTGAAAATATAGTATATATTGCGCTATCAAAGTATATGAGATTCTATCATAATATACAGCGTAAAAAAATTTATCATTTTTTTAATTTAAAAAAAACACTAATATATATCCGTATATATTTTATTTCATATTACATCACGCATTTTATTTTATTTTATTTGAAGAGTGATTTTTAATAAAAGAAAACCAGTGTAGAATATAATTGGGGATCAATGTATCATTTTCCTAAACTTTATTAAAGCTCCTTCCAATCATTATAAACTCTAAGCCCACCCCTCACATAGATACAACTCTAAAGCCACCCCAACCATTATCCAACCTCTTATTCCGCGCCACAAAAGATTGGATATGTCTTTATGCTATTTTATCCACGCATGATTATAATCATTATCTGCACATAAAAATACATTTTTTTTGTAATTTCACCTCCAACAAAGCATGTAAAATCTTATTTTCATGTGATTTACACTTTCGTGTGCGTGAGAGTTGTATATAAAACTGCATGTAATAAAATCAAATTTTAAATTTGAATTTATATATAAGGGCTGTTTTCTTGGAAAAATTTGTCAGTATTAAATTTGTTAATAGTGCAAAAAAAAAGAAAAGGAATTTGAATGCTCAAATATTTCAACAAACAACAAACTTTTTCAGAATTAAAATTTGAAATATGCACTTTATGAAAATATGTATTTCACTGGACATGTATATACTTCAAAAATATTTCAAACCTGTTACGACTACCAATATGATAGCATACAATGAATGTGTGTAACACTTATAATTATAATAAAAATGTTTTTCTGGTAAACTAACCAGTAAACAACTAAACATGGGTTGTTCACCAGTTTCTAGCATGGTTGAGTAGGTGAAGGTTTGTACCCTTCATCCGCTCAGCAGGCATCGAATCCGGTGACGAGAAAGAGCTAAGGCACCTCACAATATTTGAGGATCACAAAGTGACAATATAACAAGAAAAAAAATCAATGTCGGATTCCTCGTCAGAAAAAAAGGGAAAAAAAGATCAGGTGGAAACAGGTGGGAATTCGGTTTTTGCAAGAATCATACTTGATGCAAACTAAATTCCAATGACCCAGCAGTACAAGCTTTCGAAGAAAGCGAAAAAACAGCTTTTTAGAATTCCAACAAAAGTATGTCTTTTGAAAAACTATTTTCAAAATTCCGCTTTAAGAAAAGCTCTTTTTCAAACCTACACCACGAGACGCAAAAGAACTATGATGTTTTTCAATTCTGCAGTAGGTGGTGGTGAAAATGAAGAGCATGCACATGGCTGGAACTATCAGTCACATGTTCTTACCTCGCATTTGAGCTTTCGAAAGAATAGGCATCCAAAACTGTGCTGTGATGTTGATTCAGATATGGTCAAGGACGAGAAATCCCAGTGTGCCTAGTAGAGAGACGGTACTGAATGGAAAAACAACTGTGATTTAAAAGAAGAAGGGTGGATGGGATTTACCAGATGTTGAATTCCAATGGCAACACAAATATTTTCTCATTGATGTAACTTACACAAACATAAATATCACATCATCTACATTAAAAAAAAGAACATAATCGTTACCAGGTTGGGAGAATTGACGTATCTACAGAAAAAAGGGACTAAACATTCTCTAATGAAAGTAGAAGCCGTGTTGAAGTATCAAAATGTCAAGGTTGACGCTGTGAGAAGTTTGGGCACGCGTTGCTGATTTAAAGGTCACTCAATTCCTTTGCAAAATCTATGTTGTCCACAAAGACCTGGAGATAGAAATAAGAGAATATATGAAACATGTTCAAAAAACTGATATACCAATTCTCTTCAAACAGAAAAAGGTCCTGATAACACTTTATTTGTTTTGTTCACTAAAAAAAAAACTTCTGTAGATGCCACGTCATTTAACACTATACGAAATTCCTACTAAAGTATGTCCTCAATATTTACTCTATTATGAAAAATGTAAAGGATGTACATTCAAGCATGTACTTCACTATTTGTGAAAGCATGTAATTCATTAGATAAATATATACTTCAACAAAAATTTAAAATGTGTTTGGTCTAAAAAACTGACCAAAGAAATGATTGAGTGTAACATAACAAGTGATGGATTTAAAAGGCGCACCGATTTCCAACCATCAGGATCCAAGCAGGCAGTGATCTTCGTGTTGATACCAGGCAAAGGACCAGGTTCACGAGTAACCTTACCACCAAACAGCCTAACAGCTTCTGCGGACTTATAAACATCATCCGTGCCTATCGCAATCTGGTTTGCATAAATTATCGAAGATTAAGTGGAAAATCAGGAAGATGAATTAATAGACATGTAAATATAATGAAAGGATGACCATTCACCTGTGCATAGGCATTTCCTTTGTCATATTCTGTCACACCGTAATTGTAAGTCAACTCCAACACTGTGCTTTTATCTTCAGGGCCATACCCCATCATGGCTATTGTGTACTGAAATATGAAGACAACAATATCTAGATGTTAACATCGGGATACACTGATGAATTATTAAAAGAATGCCATACTAGCATTAATTATTTCCAGAATTTGAGACGAGACACCCATGACGAGGCTTTAGAAGAAATGTTTGGCATTTGTTGGGCACTATTTATGCAATCAATGTAAGTTGAGGATTCATTTAATAAAAATAAAAGAAGGTTTGATCAAAGTTATTACATTATTTTGAATAGTATTAAAATAGTATAGCATAAATCACATGTATTGCCAAGTCTGAAATCAATGCATGCAACTGTCAGTTTTGACATTATAATCAGACATCAAAAGAAGAAACCATCCTAATTCCTAATCTAACATCATAATCAAGTCACATATTCACAAAGCAAACATAGAGATATTAGAGTATTCAGTTCGAGGCATTACCTTGTACTCTGGATTATCTCTCTTTCGAAGAAGCTCCATCCCAAAAGCCTACAATTCAGGGAAGACTGAATTCAGAACTCAATGCATGGAAGAGAAAAAAATAAGAAGATAAACTAGACAGAGATACTAACCTTCTCATAGAAATTAATGGACCGATCAAGGTCACCCACTCGAAGCATTACTTGACACAACGGCTCTGGTGTAGGACCCCTTTCCAAAAGCTCGAACTTGTAACCATCAGGATCTTCAACAAATGCGATTACAGTATTGCCACCCTTCACAGGGCCAGGCTCCCTAGTAACTTTTCCTCCCTTGGCTTTTATTAGGTCCACTGTCTTTGTAACCTGGTGTTTAGACACACACTTGTCAAATCTTGTGAACTCCTCCTCCATATAGAGTGCTTAAGTAATTCAAAGGACAAAGGGTGCAGACAATAAATAATCACATCTACAAAATCAAATCCTTAATTTGAAATTTTCAGAAGAAAGCATGTTGCATAAACAGTTAGACATTGACTGAATATCTATGCCTATTAGAATATCATCCATCGCTATTAGCTTACTTTTTCCATACATGCTTAGTCGATCAACATTGTCTAGCTTTACATATGAAGCATAAGTTAAGATATGCCCTCCCTTCCTTCCTCCCTCCCTCTAATGAAGATAAATTGGTTGCGTGCAGTAATCGGCCAGCACATTCAAAATGAAATCTTGCTTGTAAAAAATCCAGTTTGAGCTACAAAAACTTACATCTTCAACAGCTATACCAAAGTGGCCAAAGCCTGCTCCAATGTCATACTTGTCCACTCCATAATCTGATAAAGGTACAATGGGAAAAACATACAGGATAAATATAATCATATCACGAATTAGGAAAAGAAGTCATATCTTTGGTCAATTAATCAGCACAACCAATGAATAATCACTAATGCATGATTGAGTCACACAGAAGGACAAGGGAGCAAAATGAAGACTTACTATAAGTGAGTTCAACAACAAATTGTGAATCTTCCGGCCCATATCCAAGAAAAGCATTAGTGTATCTTTCCTCTGGAATGTCCCGCTTCCGCAAAAGTTTCATCCCCAAGCACTCCGTGTAGAATCTACAATCATTATTTTTTTTCCCAAATGAAATATGAGGACAAAATATACTACCCCAAAATGAATACAACCAATCTAACGTGAAACAGTCAAAGTGTTCATGATAACGTACTTAATGGTCTTGTCCATATCCCCGACTCGATAGACGACGTGGAGTAGCCTCCGGTTATCCTTTTTCACCCACTCCAAGGCCCCTTCTTGTGTAACAGCGGTGCTCGCTTGTGCCATGCTTCCACCAGTCGCAGCTTCTATAGCGTTACCATCTGTTCTTAACATCTTGGGTGTTTTTATTCCGAACAAATGTGCCTGAGGAATGGCTGGACCAAACGAATACAGAAAAAATGTAATTGCAATTGATGATTTAAATGACATTTCGTAGAAAAAGAAAGAGACAGGAGGTCAAGCAATGAAAATTGAACACCGGATAACAAACTTCTAACATGTATTTATATTGGTAATGGTTGATGATGGTTCAAACACTCAAAGCAATTGAAATGCCAAAGTAATATTAACTACCCACATCTTTAGGTGTAAAAAAAAATTAAATTTTTTAATGCAGCGTAGAGTAATCCACACTTCATTTGCATATTTTTCTAATATTTCATCTACACCACATGGTGTTCGGATGTAAAATGAGCATACTATTCTCATCCAACCATCATATCTCCTCCATCTTAAATTTAACATTGACACTGGGAGTTCCCAAGAACTATCAACAGCTCATTAAATACCAAAAGATGACTTTGAACCAATATGATTGAAATGCAAAGTCCTGCAGTGAAAAGTGATTACTTCATTCCATTGTTTCTAGTATTGCACCCATACAACATGGTGTTCACAGAACATCCATACCAAATCAGACTGTACAATTGATTCCACGAAGCGCGTCAACAGATGATTTTAACATAATGTGAATACTTATTGATATATAAAAATCAAAACTGATATCTTTAAATATGTAATTCACATCCTTCCTTGCTCCATCGAAATTCACCCAATCCCCAACTGGATTGTAAAATTATCGTCAACATCGACCTCCCAATCAAGCCAAGATCGAATCTTTCCTATCTCTAACAAAACAAACAAAAGAACCAAAACCCATATAGAAAAAACAACAATTTACAAGACCCAGTTCAACAATCAACGTAAAAATCAAGAAACAAAACCAAACCCCAATAAAAACAGTTTTTTTTTTAATTTCTCACCGCTTCCGAGGTGGAAGAGGGCGATCCTCCGCGAGGGGTTGGGGACGCCGCCGCCTCCATCGCCGGAACCGGATAAGCGGGCGGCGGAGAGCCTGATCAAGGGGGCGGCGGAGGATGAGAGAGAGAGTGGTCGGAAGGTCGACATCGGAAGCATCCGCACCATTGTCTCTCCCACTAAAAAAAAAAAAAAAAACTAACTGTGGCGCTTCTTCTACTGCTAACGCGAACCTATCCTATCCTTGGGACTCCGAGAGATTCAGTGATCTTGGCCGTCTGATCAGTGGAGCCCAGTTATCTTGACCGTTTGATTTAAAAGAGTGGGAATTTTTGTTTTGGTCCTCCAATGATTTTAGAATCATATGTGACAAAATTTAATCAATCTTCTAGTGACATGAGAGGCTATATCATTGCGTTATCACTTTTTTTGGTGTATATGGTCACAATCATCTCTCATTAAACTAAGTCATTTACTGCTAGTTTAACGAGTTATCAAAGCAAGAGTGCAACTTAGATGAATTGAACCTGATTTAACCCGACATTTGGGTAGGTTTGAGTTGAAATTTTGGTATGATTCCATCTGAGTCTAAACCCGAACAACTTAAATATAATTCTGATCGGGTTTGGGTAGAGGGTCCGGGTAACCTAAATTAACCCGACGAACCCGAAGTAGGAGTGATAAATTTAAATTTTGTAAGTCAAATTTTATTATTTAATTTGTGAGATAAAATTTGAATTGTCTAATTTATTTTTACCTAGAATACTTTATTTCTATAGGGTTCATCTCTTTATTCTATAAATAAAAATATGTCTCACTTCTATCTTTTTTATTTTGATCATGCGGATAACTGACTCTTATAAAGTTTTAAATTTTAATTGTTTAAAATGACGCAATTTTTTAAGTTTAATCCAAACTCAATTCGATTCCAACCCGAACCCAACCCAACAAATTAATCTAAACCCGACAAATTGAGTTTGGTTTGGGTTGGTTTTCTTCAACCACGGGTTAGATTTGGGTTGAATTCCAATCTGACCCAACCCGCTCGAGTTGCACCTCTAGAATCTAGGATAACAAAAAGAGATGCCCAATTCAACTTTATTTATCTTCATAGTTATCCCATAATTTCAATATTTGACTCATATCAAACTAACCCTTTTGTTTTAAAGTTGCATTGTGGAACAACATCCACTTGGTTTCGTGACACCGTGATGCATGAACAGCCACATAAACACAAATTGAAACATATTGATATGTCATATTGGGGCCCCATGAATACTTTTAAAATTAGCCCCTGTACATCTATCTAAAATAATAGACCTGGAATAAGGTGAATAAACCCAAAGTGATATAGCAATGCTAGAATTTGTAAGAAATAAACTATGATATTAAAGATTCCTCAAGAATTATAGTATTCCACTCTATGCATTCTACTAGAGTAAAGAAGAATTACATTTTATAAATCAACTAGAGATCCACATGCCAAGTAATTTTTTTAAAATTGTATTAATTATTATTTATATGTTATACACTTTTTATCTATAATTTATTCATGGTCTGTCAAAAATTTACATTAGAGATGGCAATGTGGTGTATTTTATTAATAGCCCCGACCCGAACCGTTCCTATTGAGTTGGGTTTAGATTTCATGTTTTTCAAACTTGCCCCAACCTGCTCCGACCTGTGTACTATATGGATTGGGTTTGAGTTTTATGTTTAAACCCCACCCAACCCACGAATTTGACCTATATTTGATCATTAGGATTTAAAAACTATAAATAAAAATTAATTCCAAATATAATTAAAAATAAAAAACTCAACTATCATCATTTTTTTCTCTACATCCATTCATTCACATTCATCTCACATAAAAAATTCAAAATACATACCTGATACCTTCATAAAATCAATTGTCTACACCATAAAAATAACAAATATTTAATATTTACAACATTTTATCTTTCCTTTTTTCTTTCAACATATAAAAATTTATTTATATGGTCTTATATGTAATTTTGAACTATTTATATTATGTATTAAAAATGTTTTTATTAGTTTTCAAATATTGTATGTAATAAGTGTCATGAACTATTTATGTTATATTATTTTAAAATTTTAGTATTCAAATTTTTATAAACACATCCATGTCAAAAAATAATTTATTTTGTTATATAATTTTTTTATTATTTGACCGAGCAATCCAATTCACTTTAAACAGGGTTTAAACGAGGTGGGGTGGAACGGATAAGGATTTTAACATGTGAAATCTGAAATGTAATAGAGTGGATTTGGATTTTAAATTATAAAATCCGAGGTGGTGTGGGTTGGGTATGAAGTTTATCATTGAAGAGATGGGTTGGGTTTGGATTATGGTAAATCCGACTCCAACTACACCCATTGCCATCCCTAATTTACATTTCCACGTTAGAACAACTAAAAACACAATAAAAAGAAATATTATTTATTTAATTGATATAGTTATTTATACTAAAAATGTGAAAGATATTTTGTTTTATATTAATATTTGATTTGAAAGAAACATATAACCCTATTAACAATGATTTCAAAATGGTTGTAATTGTGACGCAATAAATTTAAAATGGATAATTTGCACAAATAACTTTATTTTTTAAAATATTAACATAAATATCCCCATCCATTGTATAAAAAATAATATTTGATATGACTTTTTTTTTTAAGATGCGTATTACCCTCTTTGATCACAAAAAATAAAACAAACTGATTAGCATCCACGTGAGGTCAGGGATTAATTTTTGTTCAATTTTAAGCCCCCGTTTGATAAAGAATATGACTTATTCTTTAGTATATAATTATTCTAGCATACATGAGTATAAATAAAGATAAAATATTTTTGTGTTTGGTTGTGTTTTGAATTATTCTCTTTGGTAAACGTGATAATAAAAATTTTGTTCTGTGGATAAAATGTGAATAAAGTGTGAATAAAGATTTATAAAAAATGAAAAATGATGATAGTTGATTTTATATGTAATTTATAAAAGGTGGTAACAGTTGATTTGACAGTGGACCCACATATTCTTTGGATGGAATAACCTGTAATAACTTTAATTTCAAGGGTTAACTGAAATCCATATACCACTTTATACCAGTTTATCCAAATATACATTATCCATAGATATTCTGGGCATCCAAACACCTTATTCACTATTACAAGAACAATAGGCATTTGCGGCGGCCCAAAACTGTCACAAATAGTCACCAAACCGTCACAATACTTTGTACGATGGTTCTGCGACAGTTTTGGAGGGGCTGCAAAAAATTAGCAACGCTTTTAGCTGTCGCAAAAATAGTTTTACCACTATGTTTCTGCTGTCGCAAATACACAGTTGCAAAAGTTACTTTATATATTAGCCATGTAAGATACATCTGTTATACAGCTAAGTTATATGCATTCAATGCTTGTATAAACGTATGGAAGTATCAACAATCAAACAAGCTATTATAAAAGCAAAAGAGTTTGTAAAACATAAGTTTTTCGAGATACCATCGAACATAAATCAATCTTTCAAATAGACAACGGGCATCAAAGCGAGGCATTCAGGAATTTGTGTTAAATGAATGATAGAGCAATCTAAAAGATATTACACAGTATCATGTTTCACCTAAATCCTGATTAAAAATAAAGTGTCAGCCATTCGAACAAGATTGGTTTTGAGAAGCTTACTCGCATAAAAGTAGTTAGGGAATGACATATATAACCAATCTTTATCATGTAATTCAACTCACTTTCCCAAAATAAAGACTTCAATTTGACAATTTCACATGCATAGAGACAGATCAGAACTAGAACCATGAAATTGAATACCTTTAAATGAAGTATATACTCGTTTGTCTATGTCACGCCCCAGGACGGCCGTCCCCGAGACGTGGCAAATATATAAATGATATCAGTAATCCATACACGAGGTCAAATAAATACTCCACAATAGAAAAGGCAATACACAAGTAACTGACATCAAATATATACAAAAAGCGGAAGCTCAAATGACTAAGTCTGTAATTCAAAGACATATTACAGACTAGAGTACACAATCAACTGTCCTGTGAGAGCCAATATATACAATAACAGACATCAACAGTCTACATACCGTGCACAAGCACAAGTATAATACATACAATGAAAATGGAATGCTGATAGCCTCCGACTCGCAAGACATCCAACGCGAACGCGGGTCTCCTACTCGGATGGTGCCAGGGGAACTCTTCTCTTGGATCCGACTCAGCGTCAACTGGGGAAAAACATAAGCGAGGGGTGAGCTACAACCTCAGTGAGTGGTCAGAAACCAAACACCAACACAACATTCGATCCTAAGGCAATCACCTATCAAGGAAACCATGGGTAGAAACCCAACGGTTAACAAGGTCACACGGCGGTGCAACCATACCTCGTCCTCGCCCTAGCCCCCACAGGGGTGAGCCTAAGGACTTGAAGGACAAAACTTGTTGTTCTACACCGTTCGTCATCCGGTAGCGCTCTCCCGGGCAGCCTCTACCTGGAGCCGGCCACGGTCAGTACACCGTCGACAGCGTCGATGGTACCTACAGGTGGGGGTCCACCCAGGGCGGCTCGTACCTAGGAAGCATCCACACGGATCCGGCGAATGGGAGAACGATAATTCATGCTCGCAATATCGTCCGGTGGTCCATCCTCGTGTAGCCTCACCTGGTACACTCCCATGATCAGTACATCCGCCGAATGCATCGGGAGTACCTACAAATGGGAGTTCTCTGTCAGGCAGCTTCAACGTCGGGGCCCCGATACGACGATATTGGGAGGACCCATTACACGCTCACAACTCGAACTCCACGGGAAACCATCTACATAACCTGATGGGTCGAGTATCAACTCGAGCCCACCCCGCACACGCCAACGCCCTCACCCTCACCCCGACGGGTGACATAGGATCTTGGGAGCAATACCCTCACCCTCACTCCGACGGGTGACATAGGATCTTGGGAGATTGCACAAACTGGCAGATCGAACCAACGCCGACCCACTACACCCTCACCCTCACCCCCTCCTCGGGGTGACATAGGCTCTTGGGGAAGAGGTCGATTGTTCTACACCACTCGTCTTCCGGTAGTCTCTCCCGGTGTGGCCCCTACTACCTGGTGGCCCCTGGCATCTCACAGGGTTCAGGCCTCTACTGGACTAGCCTCCCACGATCACTACCTCAGCCGTATGGGCACGCCCACACACGTCATGAGTAGTATCTGGGAGGGCTCCTCACCAGACTATGCTACGCCGGGTAGTCTCTACTCGGAGCCGACAAAGGAAAGAACACTCGACACCCGCGAATACGATCCCTATGGATCCGTCATCATCGGTTATCAAACACCGATAAGCGCAATGAATTCTCATGAATTCCCTCCAGGGCGCATAACTCAGATGCGGGGAAGACATTTTATTCTAAGTGTCAAAGGCATGGTATGACCCCATAGGAGGTCATACACTTGTCTAATCTCATTAAACAAGGCTCATGGCCCAAATAGGCATATATATAATATGCGATTAACTACCCAACGATGGTATACTTAAACATGCATACATGGCTTCAAACAGGTAAACACATAACTTACAACCTAATATACGTTGGATAACACCAACTCAAAGGGGAGGGTTAAGCGCGATCCGCGCGACAATAGGTGCATGCCAATAATTCCAAGCAAACCCGAGTCAAGTAGGAACTACATCTACTCACTCGGTTCGCGAAAGGAGGGAGGGCGAGAGAGAGGGAATGCCTCATCCCCTCTCGAAGCTGGTCATAGTTTTGCCCCAACAAGATGGGTGCAACAACTATACCACACCCTCGAGTACTAGATCGGGATTATTACGCATACACCCCGTTATTAACCCAAGTTAAACATGCCAGATATGTTCTATTAATAATAAGGGTAGTATTTCGAACAAAATACCTAAGTCATGCAATATTCTATACAATACATAGGCAAGTATACGGTAGAATAGGGGTTCTACGCAATATACGAGCTATACAACCTAGCATGCATGATATCTAACATATTTAGGGTGCAAATAAAGCCCCATGGAAGCGCGAAGCACGACTACGTGCCCCGAGCGCTCCCGGAAGGGTTGGAATCAAACCACTCACCGATACCCGGGTCGTCGCGCATCCCAACCGACGAGGTCTGCAAGTTAAGGGTACCAAAAGGGGTGAGTAAAAGCACATACAAACATATAAAATCAATTAGGGATGCCTAAGACATAGACATCCACGCATACGGGCTCGAACGCACGCACGCATGCACGCACGCACGCGTGCCCGAGCCCCCCGGACACCCACCCGAGGGTGCCGACCCTCAGCACGCCCAAAACGGGCCCCGGGCAGCACCCGCGCGCAGCCAATGCGCCCCGCGCGCGCATGCCGAGCGCCCCGCGCGCCCGCCGCGCGCATGCTCCCGCGCATCCCCAGCGTGCTCGCACCCCGCGCGCTCGCGCACCTGCACCCGCGCACGCCTGCGCGCGCGCTCGCGCGTGCAGACCCGCGCCCAGCCTCCCAAGCCCCTTCCATGCCCCCCACATGCAACCAACCCATAACACCTCAGATGCAAGCCCTCCCAAGCACCACCATACATGCCCAAACCAATTAAAGAAGAGGGAAAACCTACCAAACATAAGAGGGGGAGGGAAAGGGGAGAGGTTGGGGCCCTCGAGCACACCCACGACCATCTCGACCACCACTACCACCACCACCACCTCTCTTTGGCTTCCCTTGCTTCTTCTTCTTCACTTGGGCATTTCAACAAACACCTAGGGTGCTGTTATCAAAGGGGGAGGGAAAGCAAAGGATTAGCTAGGGGAGGAGAAGTTGAGAAACAACAACACAACATTCATACACCAACCTTGATTCCTTCAATTCCAACTCCTTTTCTTCTTGCTCCATCTCCTTCTCCTTCTCCTCCTCCAAATACACACCAAAAGAGGGAAAAGAGAGGCCAAACCGAGGCTGAAGAGCTGAAGTCGTAACATTTTGGGGTGGTATTTATAGGCAAAGTCGGAGTGAAAGACCAAGTCGTCCTCGGACTAAAAACTCTGCGCAGCTTCACTTAAACGACCATAACTTCCTCAATACAGCTCCGAATTGCATGATTCCAGTGGCATTGGAAAGATAAGACGATTATCTACAACTTTCATGTTTACACCCAGATCAAATAACCTCTCAGCTATTTCAAATCTAGGCTAAACATCTTACAGGGCTGCAGCCTGGATTTCTCAACTTCGGGGTATACATGGAAAAATACCCATAACTTTTAATATACGAATCCAGTTGATCCAATTCCACTTCTATATGGAAGCTATCTCCAAACTTAACATCTCGTAATAATATCGGATTTTTACCTCTTCATCTTGGATTTTAACAAAATCAAATCCGAATACCAATCCAAAACTGCATAATTCCAAAAACGTTATCGGAATTAAACGAAAATTTTATGGGCAGTACTAAACAGTACCAGGACCCATAATATGCAGTTATATCTTCAATCAGAGTCCTTAAACCCCCGAAGGTAGCTAAAAATCAAAATTTTAGCGACTCCGATCGAAATTAGGACTCTAAATGACACAGGTCTAACATTCTCCCCCCTTAGGAAATTTAGTCCTCGAAATTTAAGGAAACCCAAAGGGAAGACCGAACGTAGAAGTGTCGCCCATAGAGTCCCTTGGCTCCCGAGTGGTCCGGCACCAAACTGGTGCTACCACGCACTTTAACCGAAGGAACGGTCTGGGTACGGAGCCTCTTCTCATTGGTCCATGGTCTCGATCAACTGCTCCCCGAACGACAAATCCTGCTCGAGGATGAGCGGCTCGAACGGAATGACATGAGCATGATCGTGGACATAATGTCTCAGCTATGAGACATTGGATGACGTCACAGGCACGAGTCAGCCACGGGGCAAGGCTTCATGACAGCCACCTCCCCTAATCCACTCAAGGACGAAAACCGGTCCGATGGAAGGCCGACTCAACACGCCCCGAACGTCGAAACAGAGGATGCCCTTAAACCGGGACACCTCATGCCAACATGGTCGCCCTACCCCGAAGGTAGGCTCCTGGCGACAATGACCTGCGTAGCCCTTCCGACGGTTCTAGGTGGTGCAGAGGCACGCACGAACCATCTCGGCCACCGCAAGGTCAATAAATAACTTGTGGCCCTCCAACTGGCGCTCACAACCGTCCCAACACAAGGGAGGTATAAAACTGCGCCCGTAGAGTGCCCCTTTTTCCATTTCATCTGGATGCTCGAATGGCAGTCGTCTCACAGGCAGACCCCTACCCAAAGGGTGGTGCCTCATCCAACTGCCCCAAGTCGAGCACGCAGGCAAATAGCATGTCCTCCAAGGCCTAAATCGTCCTCTTGCCTGGCTGTCCGTCGGTATCGAAACGCTGTACTTAAAAGGGAGGCTCGTGCGAAAAGCCTGCCAAAGGCTGCGCCAGAACCTCGAAGTAACCCACGCGTCTCAGCCCGAAATAGCACCGACCGGAGTGCCATGAAGACGAACAATCGCGAAGGCTCAAACCCGCGTCGAAGCGTCCAGAGACTCAGTCAGTTGGATAGGGAGGAAAGTGCGGACCTAGTCAATCGGTCAATGATCACCCAGACGGCATCGTGACCCGAACGTGACTTTAGCGAGCCCACAACGAAATCCATGATAACTCACTCCCACATCCACTGAGGATTCTCGACGGACAAACGCATTCCAACGCGACGATCAACAACTTCGCCTGAGGGCATGCCAACCAACATCCTCAACGAAGGCTACCTCAGAACAGCCCACGGAGGTCCAATAACATATTCGAGATCCTTGTAGGCATCTGGCGTATTCGTCTACCCCGACGGCAGTACACAAAATTCGTAGTGCCCGAAACGGTCACGAAAGGCCAACTAAAGAATGCCCAACTCCCGGATCTCCAATAGGGTACCTTGCGCGAAGATCGATCAACAGAAAGACACTAGCTCCCAAAGCTGGTCAAAACAGATCATCAATTCGCGACAAGAGGTACTTGATCTTCAACCCCAAAGGGGAGATCAAAAATAATTCATGGGACGATTAAGTCCAAATCTGCTCCTCGAGCAAGGCTGACGCTCATGATGACCCTTACAGCTGGGTAAGCCGCTCGACCGCACTTAATCCGCAAGACACGCAATAGGAGGTCGTCGATTCCCGACAACCTAAGCGACGTCATCTACCTGATATGGCGGTTGAGTCCCATCACGAACGCTTAGCGTCACGTCTCCTCATTTACGACCCATGTGGGGGCAAAACGCGACAGTACCTCAAACTGTGCTTCACATGCCGCCACCAACAGGTCGCCCAACTATAACCGTTGGAACTCCAGCATCATGCACTCAATGGGCAGATTCATCACGGGGAGTCCAAGCTCTCGACGTCATCCAGTAGCACTCTTCCGGTGTGGCCCTACCTGGTAGCCTCCCATGTCCACTATCTCTGCTATATGGGCACACCAACAAGCGTCGTGGATAGTCCCAGGGAGCACCTCACAGGTCTCTTGCCTCTACCGGGTAGCTACTATGCACGATGATATATCGAAGCGACTCCAGATATGGCTATGGAACCCTAGTCCATAAGCGATCGCCCACCAAGCTGCAATAGGATGCACCCAATCCCGATCATATGCATCACCACCCGCTATCGCACCTTCCAAGTGAGGAAAAAATCATCATCAATTTGATGCTTCAAAGGTATTCCTTGACTGGGAAAAGAACCTCGGGAGGGCCTCATGAGGTCCCGATATAGGATATCCCGACAACCAAACAAGGAACACGGAGTACCCTAGCCCGGGTCTCAACGCTGACCCTGCAAGGCCCCTTATCCTGAGTAGGAAGGCTAGAAGAAGACATCACCCCTTAATGAATACTACACCACATCCTCAACGCTTGAAACTGGTGCCGCACGCAAACTCTATGGTATACCCCCGATAAACAGAACGGAGGAGAATGCGGTCTCCAACCGGTACATGGGGTATCTCTGGCACCACTAGTGGACCTACCGCTAAGGGTATCTACGGGATCGCCACGCGGGCCGCCCGCAGCTCCTGGATCTCTCGCGCCTGCTCAGCCAACGCTCCAGTCTATGCCTCCAGTGCTCTAGTCTGAGTGTCCAGAAGATCGCCATCTCAGCGTTAGCTCGCGCCCACGCTGGAGGCATCCCGCGCAAGTCCTGGCCCAACAGCCGAGAACTCTCAAGTAGACTCCTCGCCTCCGGTAGGTTCGAAAACCTCCGAAGCCCAAGGGTGACCACGTCCACGCGCCCGTCTCCGAGGAGGCATATCAGCAACTAAGGAACCAGCACTAGGATCAGAATACTCGTCTCGAAATCCTAGGACTCATCTCAAAGAAAACAATTGGCTCTGACAGGACATGGCTCTGATACCAACTTTTGTCACGCCCCAGGGCGGCCGTCCCCGAGACGTGGCAAATATATAAATGATATCAGTAATCCATACACGAGGTCAAATAAATACTCCACAATAGAAAAGGCAATACACAAGTAACTGACATCAAATATATACAAAAAGCGGAAGCTCAAATGACTAAGTCTGTAATTCAAAGACATATTACAGACTAGAGTACACAATCAACTGTCCTGTGAGAGCCAATATATACAATAACTGACATCAACAGTCTACATACCGTGCACAAGCACAAGTATAATACATACAATGAAAAGGGAATGCTGATAGCCTCCGACTCGCAAGACATCCAACGCGAACGCGGGTCTCCTACTCGGATGGCGCCAGGGGAGCTCTTCTCTTGGATCCGACTCAGCGTCAACTGGGGAAAAACATAAGCGAGGGGTGAGCTACAAGCTCAGTGAGTGGTCAGAAACCAAACACCAACACAACATTCGATCCTAAGGCAATCACCTATCAAGGAAACCATGGGTAGAAACCCAACGGTTAACAAGGTCACACGGCGGTGCAACCATACCTCGTCCTCGCCCTAGCCCCCACAGGGGTGAGCCTAGGGACTTGAAGGACAAAACTTGCTGTTCTACACCGTTCGTCATCCGGTAGCGCTCTCCCGGGCAGCCTCTACCTAGAGCCAGCCACGGTCAGTACACTGTCGACAGCGTCGATGGTACCTACAGGTAGGGGTCCACCCAGGGCGGCTCGTACCTAGGAAGCATCCACACGGATCCGGCGAAGGGGAGAACGATAATTCATGCTCGCAATATCGTCCGGTGGTCCACCCTCGTGTAGCCTCACCTGGTACACTCCCATGATCAGTACATCCGCCGAATGCATCGGGAGTACCTACAAGTGGGAGTCCTCTGTCAGGGCAGCTTCAACGTCGGGGCCCGATACGATGATATTGGGAGGACCCATTACACGCTCACAACTCGAACTCCACGGGAAACCATCTACATAACCTGGATGGGTCGAGTATCAACTCGAGCCCACCCCGCACACGCCGCCCTCACCCTCACCCCGACGGGTGACATAGGATCTTGGGAGCAATACCCTCACCCTCACTCCGACGGGTGACATAGGATCTTGGGAGATTGCACAAACTGGCAGATCGAACCAACGCCGACCCACTACACCCTCACCCTCACCCCCTCCTCGGGGTGACATAGGCTCTTGGGGAAGAGGTCGATTGTTCTACACCACTCGTCTTCCGGTAGTCTCTCCCGGTGTGGCCCCTACTACCTGGTGGCCCCTGGCATCTCACAGGGTTCAGGCCTCTACTGGACTAGCCTCCCACGATCACTACCTCAGCCGTATGGGCACGCCCACACACGTCATGAGTAGTATCTGGGAGGGCTCCTCACCAGACTATGCTACGCCGGGTAGTCTCTACTCGGAGCCGACGAAGGAAAGAACACTCGACACCCGCGAATACGATCCCTATGGATCCGTCATCATCGGTTATCAAACACCGATAAGCGCAATGAATTCTCATGAATTCCCTCCAGGGCGCATAACTCAGATGCGGGGAAGACATTTTATTCTAAGTGTCAAAGGCATGGTATGACCCCATAGGAGGTCATACACTTGTCTAATCTCATTAAACAAGGCTCATGGCCCAAATAGGCATATATATAATATGCGATTAACTACCCAACGATGGTATACTTAAACATGCATACATGGCTTCAAACAGGTAAACACATAACTTACAACCTAATATACGTTGGATAACACCAACTCAAAGGGGAGGGTTAAGCGCGATCCGCGCGACAATAGGTGCATGCCAATAATTCCAAGCAAACCCGAGTCAAGTAGGAACTACATCTACTCACTCGGTTCGCGAAAGGAGGGAGGGCGAGAGAGAGGGAATGCCTCATCCCCTCTCGAAGCTGGTCATAGTTTTGCCCCAACAAGATGGGTGCAACAACTATACCACACCCTCGAGTACTAGATCGGGATTATTACGCATACACCCCGTTATTAACCCAAGTTAAACATGCCAGATATGTTCTATTAATAATAAGGGTAGTATTTCGAACAAAATACCTAAGTCATGCAATATTCTATACAATACATAGGCAAGTATACGGTAGAATAGGGGTTCTACGCAATATACGAGCTATACAACCTAGCATGCATGATATCTAACATATTTAGGGTGCAAATAAAGCCCCATGGAAGCGCGAAGCATGACTACGTGCCCCGAGCGCTCCCGGAAGGGTTGGAATCAAACCACTCACCGATACCCGGGTCGTCGCGCATCCCAACCGACGAGGTCTGCAAGTTAAGGGTACCAAAAGGGGTGAGTAAAAGCACATACAAACATATAAAATCAATTAGGGATGCCTAAGACATAGACATCCACGCATACGGGCTCGAACGCACGCACGCGTGCCCGAGCCCCTCCGGACACCCACCCGAGGGTGCCGACCCTCAGCACGCCCAAAACGGGCCCCGGGCAGCACCCGCGCACAGCCAATGCGCCCCGCGCGCACATGCCGAACGCCCCGCGCGTCCGCTGCGTGCATGCTCCCGCGCGTCCCCAGCGTGCTCGCACCCCGCGCGCTCGCGCACCTGCACCCGCGCACGCCTGCGCGCGCGCTCACGCGTGCAGACCCGCGCCCAGCCTCCCAAGCCCCTTCCAAGCCCCCCACATGCAACCAACCCATAACACCTCACATGCAAGCCCTCCCAAGCACCACCATACATGCCCAAACCAATTAAAGAAGAGGGAAAACCTACCAAACATAAGAGGGGGAGGGAAAGGGGAGAGGTTGGGGCCCTCGAGCACACCCACGACCATCTCGACCACCACTACCACCACCACCACCTCTCTTTGGCTTCCCTTGCTTCTTCTTCTTCACTTGGGCATTTCAACAAACACCTAGGGTGCTGTTATCAAAGGGGGAGGGAAAGCAAAGGATTAGCTAGGGGAGGAGAAGTTGAGAAACAACAACACAACATTCATACACCAACCTTGATTCCTTCACTTCCAACTCCTCTTCTTCTTGCTCCATCTCCTTCTCCTTCTCCTCCTCCAAATACACACCAAAAGAGGGAAAAGAGAGGCCAAACCGAGGCTGAAGAGCTGAAGTCGTAACATTTTGGGGTGGTATTTATAGGCAAAGTCGGAGTGAAAGACCAAGTCGTCCTCGGACTAAAAACTCTGCGCAGCTTTCACTTAAACGACCATAACTTCCTCAATACAGCTCCGAATTGCATGATTCCAGTGGCATTGGAAAGATAAGACGATTATCTACAACTTTCATGTTTACACCCAGATCAAATAACCTCTTCAGCTATTTCAAAATCTAGGCTAAACATTTTACAGGGCTGCAGCCTGGATTTCTCAACTTCGGGGTATACATGGAAAAATACCCATAACTTTTAATATACGAATCCAGTTGATCCAATTCTACTTCCATATGGAATCTATCTCCAAACTTAACATCTCGTAATAATATCGGATTTTTACCTCTTCATCTTGGATTTTAATAAAATCAAATCCGAATACCAATCCGAAACTGCATAATTCCAAAAACGTTATCGGAATTAAACGAAAATTTTATGGGCAGTACTAAACAGTACCAGGACCCATAATATGCAGTTATATCTTCAATTAGAGTTCTCAAACCCCCGAAGGTAGCTAAAAATCAAAATTTTAGCGACTCCGATCGAAATTAGGACTCTAAATGACACAGGTCTAACAGTCTAGTTGTACACCAAAAAAATAATCTATCTCAAAACAATGTCAGCAAGAGGATAAAATATATTAATCAATCATTATGTAAGATATGATAGAATAAAGTGGGATACACCCCACAATTTGAAAAAAGAAAGAAAGTACAATAAGATACAAAACAGAGTTCTTACGACATTTACTTCCAACACACCCTCAAGGCTACAACAACTGTGAAGAATAATAAACAATTATCTTACTAGCCCAAATGGATCAATCAACAACATGAAGTACCCATAATCAACAATCAATCAAATGAAAATGCATTCTCATGAAAAAAATCCAACATGTAATGTGCCATCACCATTCAAAATGTATTGCACCCAAACCAAAATTCAATATGCTCACCTTATTCATGTTATAAAGGGCCTCACCATGTCTACTGATCTATTGCGTATTGCAGCAGCCATCTGAAAATGCAATGAAAGATGAAACAAGGAAAAAAAACTAACTTTGAAATATGTCTTCTGCAATAAATGGAAAAAAAACAGAGAGATTGAAACTGTGAAGCATAGAGAGCGCGAAAGAGTTCAATGCTGAATTCCAGAGACCCCACAAACAAATCTTTGAAAGTACACATATTTGACACTTAAAAGTAATTGTACTCACTACTCATAAGAAAATGTCATAATACCAGACTTTCTTATGGAGATGTGGGTGGCGCATGCTGGGGTTCAATACAGGGTGGCGCTAGATGCGGTGGCTATTACGAGGTCAACGAGGTTGCAACATCAGGAGGAAGGCCAGCTACAGGAGTCATCCCCGAGAAGAAAGGGACGGTCTCTCCGACCGAGAACCCGAGTGACACAGGAGCGGGAACTCAGGATTCCAGTGCCCGAGTCGACCCGGTCATGCCGCATGAGTCGGGATGCTCGCACTGGGCCCGGGTGCCGAGGGGAGGTGACGGCCTCACGCAGCCTCGGCGTCTGACGGTGTTCGTACCAGGAGAGGCTGACAGGGGACTTTCGGACATGTCCGGAGTACCCGGTCCAGACGAGGCTCACAGAAAAGGAAAAGGCGGGGCGGTAGCTCAAGCGGGCAGAACACGTCCAGTCCCGGATTTGCGTAAGTTGCAGGAAAAGAAGGGGCACCTGTCAACTCCGATAGCACATGGGCCGGTCAGAAGGGACTCCTTGGCGCTGATTGTGGCGGGAAATTCAAATGATGAGGTACAGAATCCGGGTCACTCTGCTGGGCCTACTAATGTAAGGAAGGGCATATTACATGGGCTGCAAATGCCAGTTATTGAAGCGGTGGGGTCTGGATGGGCCTGGTCGTGGTGGGGGAAGGATCCGGTAACCGGGTCAGATCTATTTTGACCAGTTCGGGTGAGCTCCCTCGACTCAAGTACATCCGACAATGGCCCGAGACCTAGTACCCACGGACCGCAGTCGGTCAAGGGGAACGCGAAAGAGTTTATCCTAGTGCCTTCCCCAGAGGCAAGAGGACGAGAAGGGGCGGAAACAGAGATCGAGGAGGTGGCAATCTTTCGGAGAACAAGGGCGGCGGAGATAGATCTGTTGGTCACCGAACAGCTCGAGGAGAAAAAATTCCTTAAGTTTTTAAAGAAAGCTTTCAGTGATGAGGGGACTGGGCCGATCGGCGGGAAGGGGGCGGGTTCCCGCCCGGGTATTCTCTACACTGCTCGAGTCACTACTGACGAAGAGCCCGGTGAGACGGCAACACCAAAGTCAAACGGGGGCAACAGCTCTGACCCATGTTAGCGTACCTATCGTGGAATATTCAGGGATTACACGACCCCGGAAAAAAACGTGCAACGGGTGAGTTGGTTCGACAAAACAATATAGATGTGTGTGGAATTCAGGAGATGAAATTAGAATTGGTGGACGGAGGGGTGCTCCGGGCAGTGGGGGGTGGAAGATTGGATAGCATGGAATTTAAACCATCGGAGGGAGCCTCGGGAGGTATCTTATTAGGCTGGAATTCAGCCCGATGGTCGCTTCGAAGTCAGTACTTTGGGAGGTTCTCGATCTCCATCCTTATTCAAGAAAACAGCTCAGATTGGAAATGCATTGTTTCAAACGTTTATGGACCGCAAGAGAGTGCGGATCCGGAGGAGATGTGGCGGGAACTCACAACAGTGAGGGAAGGGTGGAACGAACCGTGGTGTATACTGGGGGATTTCAACGTGACAAGATTCACAAGTGATAGAAACAGGGGACACACTCTGACCCTGGATATGGAGAGGTTCTCGGAATGGATTGCGCAGGAGGGCCTACTCGACATCCCTATTGCCAATCTTGCATACACATGGTCCAATATGCATGATGTCCCATCATTGGCTAAGTTGGACATATTCCTAGTATGCTCTGAATGGGAGGAGAAATTCCCGGGTTGTAATGTGACGGGTCTGGCTCGCGCGACGTCTGATCACACACCTATCATGCTTAACTCGCAAGGAGAGCGGCAGGGCCCGAGAAGCTTCAAGTTCGAGTCATGGTGGACTGACTACGCAGAACTGGAGGACATCGTTAGACGAAGTTGGCCTTCACCTGCTTTCGGATTCAAGGGGGCGCGAAGAGTAAGTTCAAACTGGGCAGACTCAAGAAGGTGCTAAAGAGCTGGGGCAAACAAAAGAAACTAGAAAGAGATCAGGAGAAAACTAGAACCCAAAATTGCATCGAGCTACTTGATAAAATTGAAGAAGAGAGGCCATTGACGGAGGAGGAACGCCGGGAGAGGAACTCAGCAAAGGCAACATTTGCAAACATCCTCCGTCTCGAGGAACGTGAGTGGCGGCAGAAATCAAACGCTTTGTGGTTAAAGGAAGGGAATGGAAATACAAAGTTTTTCCATAAGATGGCCAATCAACGCAGGCGTTTAAATTCTATTAATCAGATAAATGTGGAAGGAGTGATAGTGCAAGACAGAAGGGGCATCCAGGATCACATAGTACAACACTTCAAGCATGCATTCAAAAAGGAGCGAGGGTGGAAGCCTAGGTGGATTGACAACGAACTTCCGCAAGTGCCTAACACTTTACTTACGGAGTTGGACGCTCCTTTCTCAATAGATGAGTTCCGCACGGTGCTCGTGAAGGCGGAAGGCAACAAATCGCCGGGACCGGATGGCTTTGGCCTTGCATTCTATCAGAAATACTGGGGGATTGTGCAAGAAGACATCATGGCCATGCTGACTGATTTTCAGACAGGCAGACACGGGATTGGGTATCTCAATGCATGCTCATTCGTACTAATCCCGAAGCGAGAAGGGGCGGCGAGCATTTCAGACTACAGGCCTATCTGCCTGGTAAATGGTGGATATATGCTACTAGCCAAAGTGCTCACCAACAGACTCAAGAAGGTCTGCACCCATATTATAGAGGAGAATCAGTCAGCTTTTATACCCGGTAGAGGGCTTCATGATGGGTACGCGATAGCACAAGAAATCCTTACTAACCTCTATAAGGATAACCGGAGCGGCCTGGTCATGAAACTCGATTTTGCTAAGGCGTACGATTATGTGGCGTGGGATTTTTTATTGCATGCAATGGAGTCACACGGCTTTAGTCCCAACTGGGTGAGAATGATAAAGTGTTGCATCAGCTCAGCGAACACCTCTATCAACATAAATGGATCCCTATGTGGTTTCTTCCCTCTCAACCGCGGGTTGCGGCAGGGGGACCCCCTCTCCCCATTACTATTTTTGATAGTAGCAAACGGGCTGAGCCGCATGTGTTTAAAGGCGATGAGGGCGGGCTGGATTGCCGGGATCCCATGTGTGGCGGAGGGGACTCCAGTCACACATCTTCAGTACGCCAATGATACGATGGTGTTCGCAGAGCCGGAGGAGAGTGTGCTGGAGGGATACAGGTTCATTCTGACAAGCTTTTCCTTGCTATCAGGTTTGAAGATAAACTGGTCAAAAAGTTCAATGTGGGCAATCAATGTGGACCAACGACGAGCCAGAGACATGGCGGCCATTTTCGGATGTGGGATTCAAGCGGCACCACACACCCACCTCGGGCTCCCCTTGGTACAACGAAGGCTACTTTGCAAAGATTGGCTCCCCTTGGTGGAACGGTTCGAAAAGAAATTAGACGGATGGCAAATCCGGACTCTCAGCTTAGGAGGTAAATTGACGTTGCTAAAGTCAGTTCTTTCGAGCATGCCGATTTACTTTCTATCTGTTTTTCACATTCCACGCACGATCTTACAGAAGATCGAGGTGATACGGAGGAGATTTTTCTGGAATGGGTCAAGTAGGGAGACTAACAGAGTCCATTTGGTGGCGTGGGAGAAAATTTGTCAATCCCGGGATAGGGGGGGATTGGGAGTGATTGATCTTGACTCGATGAATAGATCCCTGTTGGCCAAGTGGCTATGGAGATGGGTTGCAGCGCCAGAAATGCTATGGGTAAGACTCTTCAAGGAGCGGTATGGGTCGGGTGGTGTGGGGAAGGCGTTCCCTTCATTGTCCATCAACATGTCCTTCATAAGCAGGGGTTGGTTCGCGTTAGGGGAGGAATTCTTATCAGCCCTTCGATGGCAGATCGGCAAAGGTGATCGTATTCTCTTTTGGGCGGACAGATGGTGTAGTGACGAGCCCCTTAAAACGGCCTTCCCACGCGTATATAGGGTGGCCAATAACAGAGATAGCACTGTTCAACAATGCTGGTCCAGTGAAGGAGCGGGAGGAGGGAATTGGCAACTACACCTGCGGCGTATCACCGCAAAAGCAGAGGTAACAGAGGTGGCTCACTTATTATTGCTGATCCAAGAGAAAGTGTTGCAGCCAGCAAGGGAGGACCTCCTAGCATGGGCGAGTAATCCAGCTGAGCCCTTTAAGGTCAAGGAATGTTATAAATGGTGGAGACGTGAATATGTAGAGGTTACAGACATGGTTGATCAAACTAAATGGATATGGAAGAGGAAAGTGCCGCTCAAAGTAAAAATTTTCATGTGGTTGGCGTTTCAAGATCGCTTACTAATGAAGGTATACAGGGCGAGGTGGCAGCCAGCGGAGGGGACGACGTGCGCACTCTGTAACGCAGCCCCGGAGTCGGTGGATCATTTGTTCGGGCAATGTCCGGCCGTGTCTGCACTGTGGGGACTCATCGGAGCTGCCACGGGCATACATACGGTTTTCCACAGCAGAGACGAGATGTGGCAGCTCATGAAGAGCTACTCTTGCCCGGGCGGTTCGAGGCTCCAGGCGCGCGTTCTGAAGATGGTGATCCCCGCTGCTCTCTGGGCGATATGGTTGGCCCGAAACAAGCGTATCTTTGCCGGACACCGTTTCTATGTGGAAAATATATGGGAGGACACGATGGGGCTTGCTGCCTGGGGAAGAGCGCTAGCGGGCGCGGGTGATGTCCGGATTGTACGTGGGGAAATACAGATCGACCCGGGTTGAAATGGCTCAGAAGTAGTTGGTGCAAAGAGTCTCTATGTTTTATTATTTTTTTATGTTTTTCTTTTGCCCGTCTGAGGAAGGAGGAGTAAGTCACACCCCTTGTTTGGTAACATGTCCTTCTCAACCATTGAAGTGTTTTTTTCCTCTCCTCTTTTCTCTTCCTTGCTTGAGGCAAGATTCAGACTAAATGTAACTTGTTTACAATGATTATATATAGTCTACCATTTCCTAAAAAAAAAAATGCTTCCAGCTGAATATAAATTTTATGGACAAAAAAGGTTTAAAGATCAAATTTAGTGCGAAATCACCAAAATTAATTTTGAACAAATCCAAAACCTCAAATTTAAAAACAAAGAATTCCCAGTGAATTCATTATCAATACAAGGAGGGGTGGGGGGGGGGGGGGTGATATAACACAAAAATCTAAGACAACCCATCAAAATAACACCCTCGAATCAAAGACCCAAGTAGTAAAACATAAATAAAAACCCCAAACAAGATAAAAATCCAAAATTGGATTTCATTGGAGGAGCCATTAAAGCACGAAAAAATGGATACATTTTTTTTTGTTTTTTTGGCTTGAATTCATGAATCCTTTTCAGGTGTCTTAAGCAATAAAATTTTTCTGTGTGGTGTTCTTTAATTTTCTACCATGGTTGTTCAGTGATGGCTTTCTTCTTCTGTTTTCCTTTAACCCCTAAAATATTGTCAAAATCTGGGCAAATAAATTCCAAACTATCTTATAGATTCATGTCACAGTGAATGCCTAGATTGCAAAATTCATGCACCACAGATTCAACTCATCAAGGAAAGGAAGTTAATTATATGTAGATCTCTTGATCTCTTAAAATATAAGAACTACACGGAAACATACCAAGCTAAAAGAAAAAGGGAAACATGAAATGGGTCCATAGCATTACTTATACAAGTAACATATTCTTCTTATGAATATGGTGAATCACTTATAGCATTACTCATACTAGAAACACAAATGTTTGCATGAATCACTTAATAAGAACAAAACAAAATCAATGACTATATATTTAAAGAACATAATTACCTCAGATTCGTAGTTAAAAAAACGCGGTAGTGCTTCCCGATTACATCCTCTGTTGCAGGAATTCAAAACACTAAAAAATGGTTGGAACCAAATTGAGGGGGGGGGGGGGTGTTATACTGCATCCAAACGGTTTTAATGAGCCGTTGCAAATACTTGATCGCAAAAAATGTTTTTTCTTGTAGTGATTTAACATATTCTATCTTATTCTATAATTTATCCGGGGTTATACTGCATCCAAATGGCAAGGGTTTTGGATATTTTTTATTAGTATTTAAAAAATTAAGATTATTTACGCAATTCATTACACTATTTTAAAAGTTACAAATGATGTGGGACCGGATCCGATCAGTTCGATCAGTACTAAATTGAACAACGTGAAAATTGAACTGTACCACTTATAAATCGAATTACACAATCAATTGTTGGGTATATATTTCACTACCCTATTGGATACTGATAAAACTTAGGAATTCATATTTTCTCCAATAGTTGATTGAATCCAATAAGAGAGTGAAATATATACCCAACAATTAATTGTGTAGTTCAATTTATAGGTGGTGCAGTTCGATTTTCACGTTGTCAAATTCGATCAGTACCGAACTGTCTGAATCCAGTCTTGACTAGATCCGGTCTCGAATGATGTGGCCTACACAGGAAGAGGACAACCAAGCTGACCTGTAAAGGAAAATCATTTAAGGATGGCAAGCCGTAAGCAATGAAATTTTTGACACAAAATCCTCGGGGGACCCATCTTACAAGAAAAAAAAGATATGGGTAAGGAAATTGTTATACTTGGCCATTTTTATCAATAAAAACTCAGAACACGCATGTTTTTATTTTTTTGTTAAATAATAAACATCATTTAAGAGGTATATGCTTGAATAAAAAATGCATATCATTCAATTTTGAGTTAAATGAACTCATTTTTAATAAGTGTAAGAAAAAAAAATTAATGAGGCATATGCATTGTTTAAAGAGTTCAACTAGATTTCTAACGAGGTATATAGAACTGTATTTTAGACTATAAAAAAAACTGAGTGTAATAGATATCTATAGATAATAACATCCATATTTCAAATATGATAGAATGGATATATTTTTTTTGGGATTAATCCTAAAAAAGATATGGTATTTTTTCAATTTTAATATCTAAATTTCAACATATATAAAAAAATCCATGGCCCCGTCGTTTGGATAGAGAATTAATTTATTTTGAAGTTTAAGACTATTTTAGTATAAGTAGTGATAATGTGATTTTTTTTTTGTTGCGTTTTGAATTATTCTTATTGGGAAACGTAATAATAAAATTTTTGATTTTTTGGATAAAATGTTAATAATGTGTGGTAATAATTTATAAAAGGTGAAAGAATGATAACAATTGATTTATATAAAGTGATGACAGTTGATTTGATAGTGGACCCACAAATTCTTTTGAGTTGAATAACTTGGAATAACTTAATTCTATGGGTTGGTTGAAATCCATATTTCACTTTATACTTGTTAATTCTGACATAAAGATTCTCATTTATTCTAAACACTCATTTTGAGATTATTTTGACTAATTCCCACTTATTCTGGACACTATTCTCGAACCAAAGAGGTGCTAAACATGTTAAAGGTTGTATTTTTTTCATGTACTCCAATCAACTTCGTTCATATATGTAAGCTAGTTAACAACGTACAAGAGATGGTTAACGGTGTACATATTATTGAGATTATGTCTCGATCCGGTGTATCATATCAGATGGACATGATGAAACCATATTAGGGTGGACGCCTAATTGGTAGAATATTAATTAAGATTTGATCTTAATTATAATTTAAAGTGAATATCTTAAAATAGGAAACAATATTTGTTTATTAATTGGGAGAGTGAATATCTCTTAAAATTTGGGAACAATACTTGTTTGTTAATTGAGAGATTACTTAGGGAAGAAGTTATTTATCTCTGTAAATATCTTCTATGATTTCATGGCAAGACTTAGACAAGGCATGATACAATGTAGAGATATTAAGGGAATGTTGAAAGGGTTCTAAGAGATAGTAACTCCTTGAGAGAGTTTGTGAGTCTCTTAATGTATCTCAACTATCAAAGTGGATTATCTATTTTTTGCCCCGTTGATGTAGGCTTAAACCGAACCACATATATCTTGTGTTCTTCGTATTATGTGATGTTTCGTTCTTGTGTTTGATCTCACATTTATTATTGACTTCCGTGAATCACCTTCCCAACACATATTGCATAAACATGATTGCGGCATAACATATTGCGTAAACGGTGTACATATTGCATAACATGATTGCATAAACATTATTGTTAACGGTGTGCATAAACATGATTGCATAACAGTATATAGCGAATGGATAACAACCTATGAATTAACCATGTACACAAAGTTAAAACCCGTTGTCCAAGAGCTTACTGAGGTTTAAAGAAATAAAGGGTCCAATGCATTAAACTCTCAATGTGTGAGGTCAAGATATCTTGTCAGTGCTTATTACAAATGGGAATGTAGACCTGATCACTTGTAGAGCTGGTTCGGTTTCATTTTGCTTCATCTTGAGCCAAAAACAGTCATTGGCATGGGTTATAAAGGGTGGTTATGGGCCTCCCCTTTAAGATCAGAAGCAGAGGCAATTAGACTTGGAGTAAGGTTTGCTCGCTCGCTCCAATTACATAATCTAATAGTATGCATTGATGCTGAATCATTAGGGGACCTCCTTCAAAGTGGTGGAATAGGTCCATCGCAAATCCAGGACTGTATATCTGATATATACGACTACGATCATTTACAAAACAAAATTCAATTTGTAAAGGTCACTAGGAGTTTCAGTTCTTGAATAGCTAACTAAGTTAGTGCAAAAATCAAAGACATCCAGTTTTCAAACTGGGGTTCAAAATACTAAAGTCCGTCATTGTATAGTCCCATATATGTACACAGTGCATGAATATGAATAACAATTACGGTTACTGAACATAATGTGATGATGTACATTATATTTTTGTCATATAAATAGAATATGCCCATGAGGCTTTATAAAAAAAAAAAACCATGTACACAAAGTGTATAATAACATATGAAAGAGGGCGCGTCTTAAGTTTTACGTGAAGAAGAAAAAGAAGTCGAAATACAAAATTATGTTTTACGTGAAGAAGAAAAAGAAGCCGAATATGGTATGGGCAGACGCTACAGACAGACCACATATTTTTTTTCACCGTATAATGCAATAGAGAGATGACTATTAATTGCAAAAAATTATGTAATTTGATCCTCCATTTCTAGCTAATCATATATATGAGTATGTCTTCTCTCTTTCACTCCCACATTGACTGGTTCCTCTTTGCCCCCACCACCAACACCTGTGTCTCCCTCCGCCAACTCCTCCACCCTCGCCGATCATCGCCTACCTGGGTCGGAGGGCTGCGGAGCAATCGTGAGGCGATGGAATGGTTGTCATCGGATGAGGTGTGGGGGAGGGTGAAGGCAGGGGTGGCTTTGATGTTGCTCGCGGCTCCGAGGGTATCGATGGAGGAGGCCGAGGCTGTGATGGGCGTCGTGGTGACCAACCCTGTGGATGTTCAATTCGAGACAAGGTCAGGCTGGTCGGGATCGCCTTGTACGGGTCGGGGTTTATTTTGTACTGAAAGTTGAGCTTTTTATGTGTTTGTAGTTGAAGGGCTGAATTTTTGATGAGACAGATTATATGATGGAATTTTTTTTATATTTTTTTGAAGCAATCATGTCTTCACCACTTTTATTAATAATAAAAGTGAGAATACAACAAGTGAGATGAGAGGAAATTGAAAACATAAAGACATAAAACAAAACAGAAAAGGGAGGCACGAGGTGGGGTATAGTCCGTAAAGTAGATGGGGTATTAAAAAGCACCTGCACCCATGCCGGGGCCCCCGCATTAGCTAAACCAAAATGCAATTATTGAGAATCACTCGGCTCGCCCCCATCAACCCCGCACCCCCAAGCTTTGATGAGTGCGGAGGTGTCGGCCACCATGTTCTCCACGTAAACTTGTGCACCTTTGAAAATGACGACATTCCTTGTTCTTCAACTGACCCATGCACCTGCTGGAATCACTGCACACGATAACCCGAGGGACGATTTTTTTATATTGTTATTAGAATTTATATTTGGTTACAGATGAGTTTGTTGTTCAACTTCATCATATTTTTGGTTGGGTGAGTAATTCATTGATGCAGATTTTGAATTCAATTGGAACACTAAAAAATATAAAAGATGCTATTTTTTCAATGTTTTTGAGGATACTTGATCGCTTGGGTACTCCATTGAGGGGTCAGAAAGGGTACGGTCAGAGAGTTCTGGACTCTATTCGATCAAGATTGGTCACCCATCATTTACCCTGGGGACTCTATGTGTAACACCTGTGCATTTTTTTTATTTATATATTTGATTTAAATATATAAATAAGATATTTAAATTAAAATTTGTGTTTTGTGTGTTTTTAAGTTTTGGCCTATTTAGTGTATACTTATGGGCCCATTTCAATTAACAATTTTAAATACTAATTGTTATGTTGAAATTTTTATATATTTTTCTTTTTAAGATCTTCAAGATCTTAAATGGTTACAATCTCATTAACATTAGAGCTCAAAAGATTAAGTTTTGAGATTTCATTGTTATTGATTTTTAGGGACCCAGTTTTGAATTTGTGAATTTCTTGTAATATGTTCTAGGGACCTATATGTAATTCGTATAGGGACTTATTTGTAAATATGAAACTTACCAGGGATTATTTTGTAATTTTTGTTAGGTTTAGGCATCTAGGTGCATATATATATATTCATATAAGGGTATGCGGCGGGTGTGTTCGGTTCGGCACAGAGAGAGAGAGAGAGAGAGAGAGAGAGAGTTAGAGAGAGAGGGAGAAGGGAAAAAAAAAGGTATTTAATCTTTTATTTTTATCCTTTGATTTTCTTATTATTAATTAGATACATGTTTAGGTGTTTGGATTTTTAAGCTTTTAATAAAAATAGAGTTTTGATTAATTAGTTATTTTAAAAATTAAATATATTTTTATGTTATGGGATTTTGGGTTTTGATCATCTTGTTAGATTCTTATGTTTTATAAAAAAAAATTAGGATTTTGATCTACTAGTTATTATTATTAGATCTATGTTAGATATTTAGATTTTTGAGTTTTTGATAAACATAAGGTATTTTTTTTATTATTTATTTTAAAGATTTAATCTATTTTAGATTATTAAAATTGAATTTTTTTAAATAAGCTATTTATTAGTAAAAGTCTAAAACAAATAAAACTTACCATCTTATAAATATGTATAAATCATAAACCTAGGGTGTTTTTATATTATTTTATGAATTTTCATTATTTTATTATTATTTTGAATTTCTGGATTTTTGTCTTTTCTGTTTTGTCTTTTCTGGTTTCGTCTTTTAGTGTGTGGCTTTATTGTAAATAAGTTTTTAATCTTTTTCTTAGGTTGTTGTGTATATGGATGAGTTTTGATTGTTGGGTATAAAAATTTATACATAATAATTATGGATAGGTAACTAGGTCTTTGGCCTAGGCTTGAATTATAGGTTTTAATTAATAATTTATTTGATTTATCTAGGTTATAATTTTTGTTGTGGGCTTCATTCTATGGACCTAGGGTCTATTTGAGGTGAGTAGGCCTATTGATTTATTTTATGTGAGTTTTTCTCTATATCGTTGAATTTCACGTGTTAATTATATTTATATGATATTATGTGATATCTACGCATTTATATTATTATTATTTTGCATGATTTTGATATTTTACATATTGATGAAATTGCATTTCTTACTGAATAAAGTTGCATGATTTAATTTTTCGTCTTGTCATTTAAAATAGTATGAATTATGATATTCATGTTTCAAGAATTAACATAATACATTTTTGATGTTGATGTTTTTGAAATAACATTTGAATTAAAGATTTTCATTTCTAGACTTTTAAAAAAATCTAGGACTAGTGGAGACAACCTAGTCCTGGAGATTGTATCAAGATGCATATCATGACATATTTTCTGGAATAAAATAAATTGCTCCCACACGGGGCATTTTTTAGATGGCTCCCGTGGAATATTTTCTGGAATGTAACATATGTTACATATGTTACATAGTTTAGATGGCTCCCACACAGGTGTTACACGGGGCATTTTTTAAAAAGTTCATGATTTTAAATTGATTTAATAAAATAAAAGATTTATTAAATGAAATTCTGATTTTCATAAAACTTTATTTTTTTATATACTGTCACGTGAGGTAATTTGTCAGTGGGCTTATTCACTGAGTTAATCACTCACCCTTTTCGATATGGGCTGGTTGTTTCATAACCTATAAATATTTGGATGAAAAATTCTAGGGATCTAGAAAAACGAGTGATTAAAAAAATGCATGAAATTAATTTCAACTTATATATATATATATATATATATATATATATATATATATATATAGCGGGCCGATGGGGTGCGACCATGCGCACGGTGCACCCCATCGTGCGCCCCATATAGGGACTGTGTGATCGCTGGTCTCGCGATCACACGGTCCACGTTTTTTTTTAAAAAAAATGAAGTAAAAAATGTGGTCGAAACCATCTCTCTTGTTGTCTCTCTCTCTCTCTCACGGGATCTCTCTCTCTCTCGCTCACCCCATCTCTCACTCTCTCTCTCTCTCTCTCTCTCTCTCTCTCAAACACACATATTCCTCGACCCTGTCGACGACGACCGCACACATATTCTCTCGGGCTGCCCGTCGACGACCGCATCGGTGACTGCGACACCTGTCGACAACCGCACGGACCCCGGCGACCGCGACCCCCGTCGACGACTGCACGGACCCCGGTGACCCCTTGACATCCCTTGCTGCGATCCCTCCACGTCCCCTGCTCTGACCCCATTGGTGACCCCTCTGCAACCCCATTGACGACCATCCTCCGGTCATTCCTCTCTCCCCCTCAAATAGGTTTTTTAATTTCATCTTTCTGTGAGTCTGTGTAAATATTTGTCTGAATATGTTTGAATGTATATGATTTTCTACAAAATTTTATATGCTTGAATGTGTGTGATTGTGTAGGATTTTTGTTGAATTTTATATGGCTGAATATGTGTTTTTTCTTAACTGATGCTGGAGGACACCGAATGGCACATCTGTCATAAGAAATCCCTGTTAAGAAAAAACACATATTCAGCCATATGACATTCAACAAAAATCTTACACAATCACACACATTCAAGTATATGAAAATTTACAGAAAATCATACACATTCAAACATATTCAGACAAATATTCACACAGACTCACATAAAGATGATATTAAAAAACCTATTTAAGGGAGAGAGAAGAATTACTTGAGAATGGTCATTGATGGGGTCGGAGCAGGGGACGTGGAGAGGTCGCAGCAGGGGACGTCGAGGGGTCGCCGGGGTCCGTGCAGTCGTCGATGAGGGTTGCAGTCGTCGGGGTCCGTGCGGTCGTCATCGACGAGGTCGCAGTTGCTCGGGTCTGTGCGGTCGTCGATGGGGGTCCCAGTCGCTGGTGCGGTTGTCGACGGGCAGCCCGAGTGAATATGTGTGCGGTCGTCATCGACGGGGTCCGGGAATATGTGTGTTTGAGCGAGAGAGAGAGAGTGAGAGATGGGGTGAGCGAGAGAGAGAGAGCGAGAGAGAGAGATCCCGTGAGAGAGAGAGAGAGAGAGAGAGAGAGATGGTTTCAACCCCATTTTTGACTTCATTTTGTATTTTATTTTTAAAAAAAAATGTGGACTGTGCGATCGCGAGCATGGTCCCTATATGGGGCGCACGATGGGGTGCACCGTGCTCATGGTCGCATCCCATCGGCCCCCATATTTATATATTGACAAGAAATTAGAGATGATATAGTATCCCAAACAAAAAAATTACAACCCAACTTCAATAAAAATTACACCCATCTTTCCTTTGTTTCTATATAGGGTAACTAAAGCCACCCTATTGGATGAAAACCCCACCTCAGAAGAAAAAAGGTGGGGTGTTCCTTACCACAAAAGAAATGGAAAAAGAAAGTGAGAAAGAAAAGAGAGAGGATGGGTGGGGGGGTGGGAGGGTGGTGGTGACAACGACGGTGATGGGTGGCAGGTGGTGGTGGTGGAGATTGATCACCTCTCTCCCCCCCTCTTGTGTCCTCCCCCATCACCACCACCTCCTCAGCTTGTCTCCGCCACCCACCGCCTCAGCAACCCCAGCATCCTTTCTTTCTCTCTTTGCTTCTTATTTTTTTTAAAGATGCAGTCCCCACCCTATAAACGACAAATACAAGGGATGAAGTTGCATGTTGAATGAGTTTTTTTGACCCTCCCCTTCTGTATACACTATATCGATTTATACTCTATTATATCTATTTTGTTACAAAATATATCTAAAATTACACACATTCATTTGAGGTTAGAGATGACTCAATGTAACATTTTTCAAAAAACATTACGATTATTATCCAATCATGTAAATAAAAGGGATTTTTATTTTTAAATCCCTATAAACTATATTATTTAGTGATCAATCTCTCCTTCTTCATATTACTTTTTAAGTCCCCAACTTCAAATGTTTTGTTATTGGTCCCTAAGCCAAACGTTCGTTTAAATATTATTAGTTTGTGAAATGAGATTTTTGTTTTTAAGTCCTTGAACACTATGTTAATTAATGATCAGTCCGTCCTTTCATTATATTTGTTTTAAGTCCCCAACTTTAAATGCCTTTTTCTTATTAGTTTCTAGACAAAATGTCTGTATGATTTTATAAGTATTTTGATATTTGAAACTTGCATACAAATTATTTAATAAAATATCCAAAACAATACTGCACTTATATTGTTAAGTGTTTAATGACAATTTTAGTGTTATTTAACACTGCATATTCCTATTCAATCCGAGATTGCATTATCTTATAGCCTTAGTTGTCCAATTAGAATTGATTGCATAAACAAAATAAGAATGATTACATAAGCAAATTTGAAGAATTTTCTTTATTGAATTTTGATTTAAATGATCTTTCTTGTTTCAAAATTATGAAATATCAAATTTGATATCTTGAGTGTGTTTAGAATTTTAAATTTTAAAATTTAGATGCCATTAAAAAATTTGTATGCAGTCAATAAAAAATTTATTTTGCATGGTTGAAAACTTTATTTAATTAGAGATTTAATGATTTTATCAGAATTTAACATATTATTATTATTATTATTATTATTATTATTATTATTATTATTATTATTATTATTATTTTACATTTAAGCTACTGTTATTTAGTTTTTGTTTATTTATTTTTTATTATTTGAAATCTCATTCACGAGTTATCCGAGGTTGTTTCATATTATGATATAATCTTAACTATGCCACTACACACCATCATTAATGTGAAATATTAAATGATAGAAGTTGAAGGTAGGCTGAATAAGAAAATCGATATCGTGATCATAAAAATGTTGAAAATGATTTCATTGGGGTTTCTCATTTATGATATGAGTAGTTTAGAAATTTTAACTATCCATTAGTCCCAAATAGATAAACATTTTGTGAAGGGGCTAATAATGAAAATGTTGTTTGACGTTGGGACTTAGCAATATGAAGAAGGGCGGGATCGATCACTAAATAGTTAACAGGGACTTAAAAAAAATTCTAAAGTTTTGTTTAGGAATTTCAACTATCAGTCAACCCAAACAAATGAATGTTTGGCAGAGGGACTAATAAAGAAATAATATTTGAAGTTGGAGACTTGAAAAGAAATATGAAAAAGGGAGGGTCGATCCTAAATATCATATTTACAGGGACTTAGAATTAAAAATGTCAAATAAAAAAAATCTCAAAATTATTATTTTAAGCATTAATAATGATTCACATGCCCCATATAAGCCCCATGAGGTGGCCCAAGTGTTAATACCTATTTTACCATTTTTTATCTTTTTCGATAACTACTCCCCATAATCAAAGAGTTGGTTACGATTGTTGCTGATGTGGCATGATTTTTGAATTGTTTTGGAGGATCAAATCCCCTAGGTAGGCATGTTAGTATGGGTTAGATAAGTAATGCATGTAACATCAATGACGTGTCCTTCACAAATACTGGCACCCACCGATGATGATGCTCGTATAAGGAGTTCAACCATGCATTGTCCTCCATATGATGTTCTTCGATCATATTTTGTCACTCATTTTCAAATTCATCAACTGTCACCATTACAAAGTCTTTAATCACGGTTTTAAACCCTGAACAACGTAAAAAATTGTAGTAGTGTGTAAGACAATCCTTCAAGTCTTTGTACCATACAACCTAATTATAAGTAATGCATGTACTATCAATAACAGAGTATGTGTCTTCATTAGTTCAACATTTGAGAATAAATGAACTATTTGAAAATATGAACCTAGTGAGGTATATGCTCAATTAAACAACAAGGATGACATGTTTTGACTGGTAACTTTTGCACCATGTGAGGTGTGATTATTGGTTTTTGGTAGTGAGGTGTGATTATGTTGCTTTAAAATATGCACCATGTGATTATGCTACATATACATTATTGTGTGCTGTGATTATAGATTGTGTTATATGCTTCGGTGGTCAGGTATATGCTTTGTATAGTGATGTATGTGCATAATGTTACGTTAGTATGAAATTGATAACCAACGCGATTAAGTAATGTGAACGCCATATTGGAAACAAAAGGTTAACTTCTTTTAAATAATCAAATTATTCATTGCTACATTTGAGATGCCATCCACATGTTAAATTCCTCGTCTAGCTGGTGTGGTAATGATCCCATTGAGAACTGTATTGTGAACTTAGTATTTGAAATCCCATCCGAAAGTCGTGAACTGAAGTTTGTGGTTGTAATGGTGGTGTGGGGGATGTGGTAGACTTCTCTGCTTCGTCTATCGTGTTTTTTGAAATATAAAGGGGAAATCTAATTGCATATAAATCAATAAAGGAGTACACATGCTTTGTACAAATATATATATATGCTTAGTACAAACAAGTATATGCTTTATTATGTAAAGCACATGCAATATGTAAAGAATAAATGTTAAATGTACATACTTTTTTATTCTGTTGGCAACAATTTTGTATCGTGAGACCTTCCTTTTTCTCTTCAAACGACCTTTAAGCTTGTGCACAGGATCGAACACCTTCTCAATGTATTTTCTTTTTTTATATTGGAGGGACCCCCTATGGGGTGACCTTACAGTCGAGCTGGGAAGGCTATCTCCGCCTATTTGCCCCGATCCCATGGAAAATTCTTTCAAATAATCGCCAACAAACAGATGGGTAAGTCAACGCCAAGATTCAAACCCAGGACCTATCGGTAACATAGTTAAGCCCTGAATCATTATGCTATGACCACTGGGGACTTCACCTTCTCAATGTTGATATTATTACTTACACGGTTAGTCGATTGACCTGTTGAATTAGGCTAGTAAGGGAGGCTTGCATCAACTAGTGTGGAGATGTGGTTCGCTATTTTCTCCTTCAGTTCCTCAAATAGAGTTGCAACAATTGAACTCACCATCTCCACAATCTCTTGGACAGTACGCAAACCCAAATTATATAGGTTGTCATCTCCATTTGATCCATAACAACCATCAAAGATTTACTAGCGATATTTAAGTAAGTATATATGTTATAAAACTCTATACATACGCATTCCAAAATGAAAGAATTTTTTTTCCATGGGTAAGCAATGGTGAACAGATGATATTTAGTATCAATTTTACAACTACCTTCAATGAAAATGTTGTCACAAACAATGAAATTTCAAACAGAGGATGAAGAAATATTGGAATCTAATGAAAATTATGCATATACCAATGTTTTGTCCCCTTACTGCAAATGAGGAATATTTACTACCTTATCATGGATTTGTTGTGGTTGGTTTGTGATGGTTCCTTCTAAGGAGAGAGAGATAAAGTGAAACAATAAATGAAAACAAAAAAAGATGGAAGAGAAAGGGATAAAAAATAGGGTGGCAGTAAAAAAAATGGGCGGGAACTTTGGGGTAAATTTTTCATGGGTAGTTTTTGAAAGCTGGCATAGCATTAAAAATTTTTTCCATGTGGCAAGCTAACGTGAGGTTTGAGAAATGGATGGTGTTTTAAAAGTGTAACAACACTCATCAGGTGGATTTTTTTATATGACAGAGGGACCTTTCATGGCTGACTTTACTGCCAAGCTAGTAGATTACCTCCACTTGTTTGCCCTTGTCCCACATAAAATCATTTGTTGGTGATTACATCAAATGTTTTAATACTATCATAAAAGTAAGTCCATGTTGCCAATGTGAAAGTCGACCTAGTATCAGTTTATCGACAGTAAATGCGTTGATCGCTCATTAAAAATTGAAGCACAACCTTCTGGTCCCCATTCGACATAATTCATGTTGAACCACATTAAACACGGAAAAATATCGTCTATGTTGAACAGGAACCAGAATAAAACTAAGCTTTATGGTTTTTGATAGACATACTCCATGTCAAACCAAAACATATAAAACATAGTCTATGTCGAATGGGAACTATGATGAACTAAGATTTTTGATTCTCGAAAACTATGCTCCATGTCGAACCATATTAAACACAAAAGACATCGTCTATTTCGAACAAGAACCAGAATGAACTGTTTTTGGGGTGGGGAATAAATTTTTGGGGGATGTTTGGGGTGGGTTATGTCCGGGGTGGATTTGGTGTAATAATGGGGTGGGTTAGATATGAGATACAATGTAATAAATTAATTTAATTTATTTTATTCTATGAAGCAGGGTTGGTATAACTATCCAAAATTGGGGTTATCCACTGTACCAAAAACATTGTATTGGGTTTATCCATCAAATTTGTGTGGGGGTGAAACTAGGGGTCGGCAACGGGCCGGGCCGGCCCGTTGAAACAGGGCCCAAGCCCGGCCCTGGGCCCAGGCCCGCGTGCCTGCCCGGGCCGGGCCGGCCCGTGGCAAAAAAACAGGGCCCAGGCCCTGCCCACGGGCCTCACGGGCCGGGCCTGGGTTCGGGCCCACGGGCGGGCCTACGGGCCCAAATTCAAAACATTTTATTTTTTTATTTTACGTTGTTTATTTGCATGTAATGTTAAAATAACACAAAATTTAAAGTATAATGTTGAAAAAAATATTTATATCTATTAAATTTTCAGAATAAAAATATTAAATGAATTAATTACTTACAAAAATAAATAATTACATGTACCTAACTAGGTTGATACCTATATAAATGTTAATAATTTGTATAACTCAACCACAATTCAAATAAAAATTACATGTTACTAGTTCATTGGATCACCCTCCATGGGCCTACGGGCCACCCGAACGGGCCGGGCTCGGGCGGGCCTACGGGCCCCAGAACCAGGCCCAAGCCCGGCCCTCCCTGAAAACGGGCCGGGCTTTGGCCCTGCGGGCCTGGGCCAGGCGGGCCGGGCTTTCGGGCCACGGGCTTTTTGGTGACCCTTAGGTGAAACCAAATATAAATAAATAAAATAAAAACTCCAATGTTTAGTGATGGATCAACTTTATGAATGATTGAATGGCAGACAACCATTGACAACTATTTCAGTGTCCATAAAATGAAGAAATTCTTTTGAATAATGTGTTCTTAGAGCATCTTCAATCCTATACTCAAACTTTTACTCAAACTTAAATTTAAGTAAAAATCACCCAAAACCCTCTCCAACCATTTACCCATACCCATACCAAATCAAGCTTTTACTCAAATTTTGTCAAATCAAGGGATACTCAAATCTTTACCCAAATTTTTAACATTTTTTTTCTCTTTTATCTCCATATTTTCTTCTAATGTGACATTTTTTTCCTTCAACTCTACCTTTAATTTAATTATATTAATGTTTTCTCACCCCTCAAAATTTTCACCATTCTTGAAATCCAAAAAGAAAAAAAGTCTTCTTTCTTAAGTCTTCATCTTTGTTCTTTAACTTCTTATTTTTAATCGAGTAAAAAAAATATATTACTTTTACATTTTTAAAAAAAATTGGATGATAATAATTTTTAAATTTAAATATTTTGAAAGAAAGAAAAATTGAATGTAAAAATGTTTGAAAAATAGACTTTAAAAATATTTATAGGAAATAATTATATATTTTAAATAAAATTTGAGTATAGGTTTGAGTAAGGGTTGGAGATGGCCTTAGTTGGTGTCGTCTGCTTCTCTATAGAATGATATCCAAAGTCTTCCCCGCCACTCAAAAAAAAAAATTCTATATTTAGGAGACACCGAAGTCGAAAAGATTCCACTTTTCCAGTCTTTATATCTCCCTTTTTAATGGAGTGTAAGTGATTGTTCTTCCCCTCTCTCTGCATCTCTTCTGAATATACTTTGTTGGGCCTATATTGGGTTCTTGTTTTTCTGATATTTTGTGAAGTTTTTGAGTGGATTTGGCGGATATTTGTTTGTTTGTTCTTTTATGTGAAATTGGGATCTGGGTTTTGTTTTGTTGTGTTGTTGAATTGAATCGATTGATGAAAGATTGGTTTTTGAAGATATCCCAGTAACTCATAATGAATGAGTGGTTTCTCTTCTCATCTCTGCATCTCTTCTGAATGTACTTTATTGGGTCTCTTTAGTTTTGATATTGGGTTCTTTTGTTTTTGTGTTGGTGGTGAAGATTCTTCTGCTTTTTATGTGAAATTGGGATCTGGGTATTGTTTTGTTGTGTTGTTGAATTGAATTGGTTGATGAAAGATTGTGTATTTGAAAAAACTGTTAATCTGTTATACAGTGATATATAATGATCTTTTTCTTGGATTGTTCATTGGAAACTGAGTTTTGAAATTATATTATCTTATTAGTCATGGAGATTGTTTGGTGGATTGGAATTCAATGGGTTTGTTTTTTCTAATGCATAAAAAGATGGTTTTTGGTGATATATCTGCCTGGACTGGGAATTGGGTTTTCTTTCTCAAGCCCATTTATAAGGGAACCATAACGGAATGGAAATGATGTGATTTTTTTTTTTGGCAAAACACGATTTGATTCATAAAAAAAGTGATTAGTATAATTTTATTATTTTTGTTTTGGATTTATGTTCTTATTCTGTTTGAAATGTTTATGACCTGTTAGGCTGAAATTATTTCAAGGTCGATTCTCTTCATCAATCAGAAGTTGTTGAAGTGGATACCAATGAAATTTCATGTGCTTCGGGGATATGTGCTTGTGTTGTACGGGTTTTACGAGTGATGGGTTGTTTGCATTCAAGGGATTGTATTGGGCAGGTGCCTCATTCCAATAAAAAGTCCAGTTTTAGAAAAAATGAGAATGTTAAAGCAGCCAGGAGTGGTTCTTTTTCTTCCTCCTCTTCGGAAGACCAAGCTGGAGAAAATGGAGATGGTTTGCCCGAATTGAGCACAGCTCGTGACTCTGATGTGGGTATCAATCGGCTTTCAAGGGTGTCGTCACAATTTCTTCCACCGGAGGGGTCTCGTACGGTTAGAGTTCCATCAGGAAGTTATGAATTGAAGTACTCTTATCTCTCCCAAAGAGGGTATTATCCGGAGGCTTTGGATAAAGCGAATCAAGATAGCTTTTGCATACACACGCCATTTGGAACAAACCCGGATGATCATTTTTTTGGAGTGTTTGATGGGCACGGGGAACTTGGGGCTCAGTGTTCACAGTTTGCGAAGAGAAAAATATGCGAGAATTTGCTTAGGAATAGTAAGTTCCACACTGATGCTGTCGAGGCTTGCCATGCATCATTTTTGGCTACAAACTCCCAATTGCATTCTGATATATTGGATGATTCCATGAGTGGTACCACGGCGATAACAGTTTTGGTTCATGGAAGGACCATCATTGTAGCTAATGCTGGTGATTCGAGGGCTGTGATTGCAGAGAAACGGGGTTCAAAAATTGTAGCGGTTGATCTCTCGATTGATCAGACTCCTTTTCGCTCTGATGAGCTCGAGAGAGTAAAGCTTTGTGGAGCAAGGGTCCTCACTTTGGATCAGATAGAAGGACTAAAGAATCCGGACGTGCAGTGTTGGGGTGCCGAAGAAGGTGAAGATGGTGATCCCCCGCGGCTTTGGGTACCAAATGGAATGTATCCCGGTACAGCGTTTACGAGGAGTATTGGGGATTCGATTGCTGAGTCCATCGGAGTCGTTGCTAATCCGGAGATCTTAGTTTTGGAACTCAACCCAAACCATCCTTTCTTTGTCGTTGCTAGTGATGGGGTGTTTGAGTTCCTTTCCAGCGAAACTGTGGTTGACATGGTATGGACCTCCTTGTTTCCATTATTTATTCCTGTTTATTATTACTTTGGTGATCAGTCTCATTCATAGTTGTTTGGGCGGCTAGGCGAGCCTAGGCACCACTTAATTAGGATTTTATTATTTAAATTGATAATTATATTAAAGTTATTTATCTACTTATCCATTCTTTAATTTTTGCAGGAATACTATTTAAAAGGAAGAATGTTATTTATAAATAAAAAACACATAGATGTAATTTATTGGTGCATATCCTTTTCGACAAAATTAATATAATCTAACCCTAGTAGCATTAAAGAAAGAGAACAGGGGGTAGAGATTGAGGGAAAATGAGATAGAAGTTCAGAAATTTTGAGGAGAGATAATAGGAGGAGGGAGAGACAAAAAATCAGTAGAGACTCACTTGGGACTGAGTTCACTATACCATTGGCTGGTAGGGTAGGTGATGTTTTAATCTTTTGATCATGTTTTTTTTTTCCTTCTATTTTTGAGGTTAGGCGAGGGATCGGGCAGGTTAGGCGTGATTAAGGCAGGTTAGGCGTGATTTAGAGGGATAGGCTGGCCCAAGCGCTCGCTTAATGAACATGCTATTTGGCGGGCGGGCGCCTAGGTTCACATGGACCACCTAGTCGCCTGGGCATCGTCCAGACAACTATGGTCTCAATATTTAACAACCATATTAAAATCCATGAAATCACTTATTAACTTTATCATAGATTGGGCTATACAGTAATGTACGGCAAAATAGAAACATTATTATTTTATTAAACAAGATCTAGGTATGGTGTACTTCTTAATGTTTTTTTTTTGAAGATAAACTGTAGGCATCTGCTTATATTAATAAGAGGGCCCAATGGGAAAAAACATAAGGAAGTTGGAAGAATAGGAGAGAGTCCTACTTAGACCAACACCCATCATCCTACAACCAACGTGCCATTTACAAACCCTACACAAGGGGCCCCTGCACAATACACTCCCCAATTTTTGATCGATACAATCACTGATTCCCACGTGTTTTCTACATACGGAATATCATTCCTGAATAACGCTTGGTTTCGGGTTAACCATAGAGCCCATGTTACCGCTGGAATATAGGATAAACATATCTTTGCACTGATAGTCCGACTCCCTCTCCTCCTCAAACGCCTCCCTTCCACCCAAAGATCCTCCAAGTTTCTGAAATTCATCACCCTCCCTGTTGCATGGCCCAATAACATCCATACCTGTTTGGCGAAAGGGCAGGAAATGAACAAGTGGCCAGCCGTTTCGTCCGCTACCCTACAGAGACTGCAAGCTACATCCTGCTGATTGGACCATTGCCCTACAGACTTTGGTCAACACTTTATCCTGCGTAAGTAGCCATAGGAACACACGTACTTTTAAAGGAACTTTGGGAAACCAGATCTCTTTAGCCATCCATTCCCACGGTGGAGCCACCCTGCTCCTACGCCACCACCTGTAGCATCCCTTGACCGAAAACACACCATCATTGCTTGCTTTCCAAACAGTGGAGTCCGTAGGTCCCAACAATCGGACATGCTGTAACCAGACTTGTAGCCTTGACATTTCCTCCCTCTCCACTTCATTAAGTCTCCTGAAACCCTGAATACGCCAGAATGCCTCCACCCCCTTCCTTCCCAGTACCGCTTTACCACACACTCCTTGAAACGGGCAGCCTAGTACAAGGAACTGCATTGAGTTTTCAGTGGTGCCCCATTTAGCCATTCATTGTGCCAGAATGCCACCGAGGTGCCATCCCCCACCTTCCATCTTATCGTCTCCCCAAACTCTTGAGCCAAAGAAAGGATCCCCCTCCAAATTGGGGAGGTTCTACGGTTGGACCGAGGAAATCTGCCTTGACCCCAATGTCGCTCCCCACTCCTGCGTAGTACCACCGACCTCCATAGCAGCTGCTGTCCATCATTCCATCGCCACAACCATTTACATAACAGTGCTCTATTCATATCTAAAAGATTTAGAGCCCCTGCGCCTCCCTCTGTTCTTGGTCTACACACCCACTCCCATCTTGTTAAATGGACCGGATGTACCTCTCCACTGTTACCTCCCCAAAAAAATCTTCTACGGATCTTTTCGATCATCTCTAGGATCCCCTTAGGAATCTTAAAAAGTGATAGAAAGAATATCGGAAGGTTCAAGAGTACTGACTGTAGTAGGGTGAGTCTCCCGCCCAGGCTCAGCGCATTACTCTTCCAGCCATCCAGTTTTCTTTCGAACCTGGTGATAAGTGGCCACCACTCCCAACGTGGCACTTTTCCCCAATGCAGAGGTAGGCCAAGGTGTCGAACAGGGAAATCCTGGGTTCGACAACCAAATCGTGCCGCAAGCCTCACAAGGTCATGTGGAGGCACATGGATCCCCAGCATCTAGCATTTTGTAAAATTGATCTTCAACCCCGACAGAATCTCAAAACATATACACACGAAACGAATCCCCCTGACAACTAGCTCTTCTGCAGGGCATAATACCAGCGCATCCTCTGCATAAAGAATATGTGATATAGTCGGTCCCCCCAAGCTGCATTGGACCCCTCTCAACAATCCATCCTCCTCAGCCGATTTCATAAGCCTACTAAACACATTAGTCACTAGTACAAACAGAAGAGGGGATAGGGGACCCCCCTGCCGAAGACCTTTCCCCAAGTGGAAGAAACCACATGGCTTCCCATTCACTAGTATCGAAGCTTTCGCCGTAGTAACGCAAGCTCGGACCATTCTAATCCAATTGGGTTGGAAACCATAGCATTCCAATAAATGAAAGAGGAAATCCCAACTTACATTATCGTATGCCTTGGCGAAATCCAACATAATTGTGACCCCCTCCTTCTTGTCCTGATGAAGCGCAGAAATAAATTCATGGGCAGTTAAGAGGCCATCTTGCAGTAGCCTCCCCGGAATGAAAGCAGTTTGGTTGTCCTCCACTATAAAACCCACCACTTCCCTCAGCCGATTGGCCAAAACCTTAGTAAGCATTTTGAGTGAGCCATTTATGAGACAAATCGGCCTATAATCCCCAACCTCCCTTTCCCCCTTCTTGGGAATTAGAGCAACAAAAGCGGAGTTCAAGCCACCGATACCTCGTGAATTGTCATAAAATTCATCAAACATTTCCACCACGTCCTCCTTCACCACATCCCAGAAATGCTGATAGAACCGTAGCCCAAACCCATCCGGGCCAGGAGCTTTGTCCGGATCAGCACCGAAGACCGCTCATTTAATCTCTTCTTCTACAAACGGGGCTTCCAGCTTTTGGAGGCAACTGTCTGGAAGTCTTTTAAGCCCTTCATCGAACCAAGGAGGTGCCCAAGAGTGCCGCTTCTTAAAAGCACGCTGAAAATGACCAGAAATGTGGCATTCGATTTTGCCCAAATCATCCAACGTTCTGTCCCCAGCCTGAAGCACTTCTATACGGTTGATCCAATGACGTTGGTTTGCTACTTTGTGGAAAAATGCAGTGTTGTTATCTCCCTCCTTGAGCCAAACTGCACGTGACCGTTGCCTCCACTCAGCCTCTCCATGCGCATAATGGACATCCACTCCTCCTTGCAGATCGCCCTCCTACCCCTGTCCACCTCCGACAACAACCCCGCTTCTTCCCAAGCATCAAGAACCTTTAGCTCCTCCAACAGATTACTTTTCTTCTCCCGTCGAGAAAACAGGGCCAGTTTATGCCATCTCTTTAGACACAATTTCAGGCGTTTTATCTTGAAACCAACCTTTTTCGCGCCCAATAGCCCTGGGACAGGAGTGGACCATGATGCCTCAGCCACTCCCCTGAAGTCAGGGCAGTGGAGCCACCAATTTTCAAATCTAAACTGCCTTGTGACCGCAGGGGCCTTCCCACCATCTAGAAGAATTGGAGAATGATCAGAGCAAAGTCTTGGGAGGCCAGACAAAGAGGAGAGGGGGAAACGATCTTCCTAACCCGAATTTACCAAGCAACGGTCCAGTCTAGCAAGAGCCGGTTCCTCTCGAAGATTACTCTAAGTGTATGATTGGTTGGCCAAGCCGAGATCAAGTAGAACTTCCCTAGCAATCCAATCTGAGAACTTGACCATTGCCGGGGAGATATCGCCACCCCTGTTCCTGTCACTTATCTCTCGTGTGACGTTAAAATCTCCCACCACACACCATGGCAGATTCCAAGATGCATGAACTCCAGACAGTTCGTCCCATAGACCTCTCCTTGCCAGGTCGTCATGTGGCCCGTACACATTGGAACACAACCATCTCCACCCTGATCTCTTGTCCTCAAGAACAACAGATAAGGAGAACGAACCCACCACTTCAGCAACTTTGCTCCAGGTCAAACCGTTCCACCCTGTCAAGATCCCCCCAGCAGCACCAATAGAGGGTTTAAAAGCCCACTCCCCGATGCGCACACCCCCAATCAAACGGAGATCTTAATGTTAAGGAACTGTTTCTTGTTGTCAGGTTAGCATAGAGAATGAATTGCGTTCGACGGTTTTATATGGACTTATACATAGAATATTTTCTTTTCTTTGGATGTTAAGTGGTTTTTCTTCTTGGTTATAAATCTTATCTTATCAACAAGACTAAGACTCAAACCCATGACTCTTTAGTGAAAAAGGGGTACCTCTGCCAATTTGTCAAGAGGTAGTTTGGTAGCGGATTCTTTAGTTGTTGATGGATTTGAAGAGGATGTTAGCCTTCATGTTGTTGTTCACTGGAAGCTTTTCTTTAACATCCTGTAATGCTTTAAAAAAATCTCTCTTTTCTTTTCACCAGAAGTAGTCATAATCTATCTCATTCTTCTTCAGTTATTTATGCTTGTTCTCATTCTGGTTACTTCATTTTCTTTGTTTATGTTTTAAATTTATCTTGTATTGATGAATATTGTTTCAGGTTACGAAATTTAAAGAACCTCGTGATGCCTGTGCTGCAATTGTTGCAGAATCATACAGGCTTTGGCTTCAGTATGAAACTCGTACAGATGACATTACAGTCATAGTTGTGCATGTTAATGGGCTTACTGATGTATGGAACTCGTCACCTTTAATTTGTTGATAATGGCACAGTCATGAGGTATTATATTTAAGCAACCTTGTTCAATTTTCTGTCAGACGGATTTTGTCCAAGAACCAGGAAATGTTGCCCCGAAACCTGAGCCCCATGTTGTGGAGGCGGTTGGATCTGAATCTCCATCCACACTAAGTTGGAATTCTAAAAACAACCGTGCGAGGCATGACTTGTCACGAGCACGTGTCAGAGCTATTGAGAGTTCTCTTGAAAATGGCCATGCATGGGTTCCTTCCTCTTCATCTAATAGGAAGACCTGGGAAGAAGAAGTATGAAAATATTCATGCTACATGTTAATTTGTTTTGTTTAATGAATGTAACTTGTTTATTCAGTGGGTGGTTTTCCTGATGCATAGGCACACATTCAAAGGGCTCTGCATGATCATTTCTTATTCAGAAGGCTTACAGATTCTCAATGTCATGTCCTGTTGGATTGCATGCAAAGAGTCGAAGTAAAGCCTGGAGATATAGTTGTGCAACAGGTTCCTTTTTTTCAACCATTTTGGATTGTTTATTAATTTTTATAAAATATTGTGGAGTGACTAATGAACAAGAGGTGCCTACTGAAGTGTAGGGTGGGGAAGGTGATTGCTTTTATGTTGTTGGCAGTGGGGAGTTTGAGGTCTTTGCCACACAGGTGCTTATTATAACTGAAATGTCAAAAATGTATGATGTAGTTTTATATTCCATATTTTGGCTGATATTAACTGATTAGGTATGTGAAATGGCAGGAGGACGGGGGTGAAGGAAAAGAAGTCCACAGGGTGCTTCAGCGATACACAGCTGAATTTTTTTCCTGTTTTGGAGAGCTTGCGCTGATGTTAGTTATATGAGCTTTATTTAATCCATTTCACCATTTCATTTACTATTAAATCAAGATACTCATTTGCACACAACTCTAAACAGGTATAATAAACCCCTCCAGGCATCTGTGCGTGCGGTGACTGATGGAACACTCTGGGCTCTGAAGAGAGAGGATTTTCGAGGAAGCTTAATGATGGAGTTCACAAACTTAGCAACTTTAAAATTGCTCCGATCAGTAGAGTTGCTTTCGCGGCTGACCATCTTACAACTGAGTCGCATTGCCGAAACTCTAATCGAAATTTCATTCTCGGATGGACAGACAATAATTGAGAAGGTATAGGACATGACACCCTCTGTGCTAGGTATCATGTAATTTCCATGGAGAGTTTTCTATAATAATTTTGCTGATTTGATTTGTTGATTTCACAGGATGAGTGTGTCACTGCATTATATATTGTTCAGAAGGGGCAAGTTAGAGTTACATATGATGTGGAGCTACAGAGGAATCTCAATGCTTCCAGTCTTGCATCTGATGTTCCTACTCAAAATGACAGTGAACACGTGGAGATGAAGGCAGAGGGAAGCTATTTTGGGGAGTGGGCGCTTATCGGTGAGCATATTGGATCTTTAAGTGCTGTTGCTGTTGGTGATGTGATATGTTTAATCCTTATGAAGGATAAATTTGACTCTGAAGTGGGCCATTTTGCAAAACTCTCACAGGATGATCAGAAGTATGTTGGTCTGCATTATGCTAGACAATTGAATGGTCCACTAATATTCCCATCTTCCCCTTAATCTCATATTCTTCTATTGACATCCAGGTTGAAGGGCTATTCTTTGACTTCCACTATGGATGTAGCAAAGAATGATGTCGGAAAGTTTTCTAATATTCAGTTCACTGATCTGGTATGGATTGATGGATTTTATTTTGGAGCTGTTTGTAGAACATATTTGCAATGAAATTTAGTTTAGAGTGAGTGGGGTATCTGAAGTATTTGACATATAGGAATGGAGAACGGGTGTTTATGCGACTGACTGCAGTGAGGTGGGCGTCGTTGTGTTGAAAGGCTCAGGTATGAATTTATGATATATGTGTTGGCCCTGCCATCATTAAATTTTTTTTATTATGCATTATAAACATGATTTGCAAAATATACTAGTCATTTATTGTCTTGAATCATGCTCTGATATGTTTTCATCTTCTATATGTATATGTAACCAAGATCTAAGACCCCATTGCTGACACCAAATGCTTGAATATTAGTTTAGATAAACTTTTATCCATCGTATGTGCCTTGAATACGTGTTAATGGATGCTCTGTCACCCAAATGGCCATCAGAAAATATGCTAAGTTTGAAAAGATTTTTAAAGAAGAAGATCAGGCAACTTGGGAAGGATGCACAGGTCATGAAGGAGAGAGATCTGATAAAGAGTTTGAGCCCATCGTCTTGTTTTCCGCAAGTTCTATGCACTTGTTCGGATCAGGCATACGTGGGAATTTTGCTTAACACATGCCTTGCTTGCCCATTGGCTTCAATACTTCACACACCCCTGGATGAATCATCGGCTCGATTTTGTGCCGCTTCGGTCATCGTTGGCTTGGAAGAACTACACAAGGTCAGTTTCAGTTCTCACTCAGTACTTTTTGTAGCTCCATTTACAGTGGCCACATCACTAACGCAATATATGGAATCACTCAACCTAGTATATACTCCAGTATGTTAGTATATACTATATTATAGAAAAAATAAAAATATATGCATTTACTGTATACTTTTTTTTTTAAATAAAAGAATGTATTTTATTAGCAAAGAATATACTTCCAAAAAAGAAAATCAAAATTTGTTGTGGCTGCAAAAAGTACAGAGCATAACATTTTCCTTTAGAGAAAGAAATAGAATCTAATTTGTTTTTTGCCTGTCTAACAATATCAATTTTTTTTTTTTTCAGAATAGTGTCCTCTACAGAGGAGTATCCGCAGATGTCCTAATGCTTGACCGGACAGGTCATTTACAGGTTAGATTTGGAATGTAATTAACTCATAATCTTCACTGATTTATAATCTCACTAATCATTTTTTTATGTACTGTAGATAGTAGACTTCAGATTTGGGAAGAAGTTAACCAGTGAAAGGACTTTTACTGTATGTGGGATGGCAGACTCATTAGCTCCAGAGGTGGTCCAAGGAAAAGGCCATGGTTTCGCCGCTGACTGGTAATTATGTTGCCCTTGTGAATAGGTAAAGGTGTTTAAGATCATTGAGAGCTCTGTGTGTTATTGGACATGGACCAAAACAAATGGTGGTGTATGATCTTTTTGAAGTGGATTTGTGTAGTTTTTTATATATTAAATATTGGCAACTCAACGACAGTAGATGAAAAAATCTACATTCAACAATAAATCAAATACAAATGAAGTATAGACTGAAAAGGAAAGAAATCAAGGATTAGACATGGTCGAAGCCTATATATTCATTATATTGTGATCACCATTTGACCCTCCACCGATCTCCTCTGCATTGGCACAAAAAAATCCTCTTAATATAGGTTAGAACCCCTTCCCAAATGTTCTAAACATAAAAATTTTCCTTTGAGGATTGTGGCACTCCAATCCTACATCTTTGAACAAACTGCACAGGTGATGCTTTGAAAGCATTTTTTGCCTTGACACCTCTATCACCTTTTAAGCTAAGATATTTTTGTCTCCCACATGTGGTGTAGTTCATGCAAGTGGATTTGGATGGTCAAATCTACATATAAAGTATTTGAATTGACATCTACTTTTGAATTGGTGGAAGGAGACAAACACTAGAGTTAGCATTTATGGAGGTCCTTCATAATTTGTTATCCAGCTATGTATCATTCAGCTCTCACAATGCTGAAAATTGTTGCAGGTGGGCATTGGGAGTCTTGATCTATTTCATGCTCCAAGCTGAAATGCCATACGGATCATGGAGAGAAAGTGAACTGGAAACTTTTGCAAGGATTGCCAAAGGACAGCTAACTCTTCCCCAAACACTAAGCCCTGACGCCATTGATCTCATGACCAAGGTTACACTCACTCTGAACCTCACTTCACACTTATGGAGATTTAATAATGACATCCACTTTGTTATACTCCGCTTTTGCAGTTACTTGAAGTTGATGAGACTTCAAGACTTGGTAGTGGAGGTGCCGAGTCTGTCAAAACCCATGCTTGGTTTGGTGGCTTTGATTGGGAAGGAATAAAAAAGGACAACTGCCCGGTTCCGGAGGAAATCACATTCCGTATAAACTCACACTTGGAGAAATACGTGGATGATGTCTCACATTTGAGTTCCTCCCCTCAAGATGCATCGGAGCTCAACTCCTCTGAGTGGCTCGAGGATTGGTGAATGGTTTCAGACATGGGTTTGAATAGATGCATGCATCAGAGGTGGAGAACATATTATTCATTGAGAGAGGAGTGATCACTATCTTCTTCAGGGAATTTTTATGAGACCTGATAAAAAGATTTGCATCACGTCTGAGTTCAAGACGTAAGGCTTCTTCCTCACAATTGCAAAGGTGACCGTGAATTACTTTTATTCTCTTCTCGGTATGTAAATAGTTGCGTATTCATTTATTTTTATGTCACAAAGGGAATTGCAACCCCCCCCCCCCCCCCCCCCGTCTGCAAATGGGTGACAATAAATAGCGTATTATGCTCGAATTACAAGCCTAATCTTTTTTTTAACTACACTAATACAAATCTTACATGCCATGATTTGTATATTGGAACCATCCCATCCCATAAATACTATTGCAAGTGTAATTAACATTTTCAGTTTTATTGCATGTGTTTCCTTCATTACTTTTACATTTTCTATCTACCATATTTTGTAGATCTACAAATATATATGAATAATATAAGAACAAAAACATGACTAAAAACTCATGCACACATGTATAGGCATGCATTCTTAGAATAACATATATAATGCATCAGTTCTATAAAAAACAATGCCATGTTATTCCTACTGTCCATGCACTTACAGTTTTTCCTTATAGTCTTCTTTAAATGGGTGATAGTCAATGGTAAGATATGCTTGAATTATAATCCTGATCTTTTTTTTGGTGGGTAAAAAAGAATTTTTTTTCATTGCTGTACTGGAGTAGTTACAAACTATCATAGATACATCTAACAAAAAGTAAGTACATCAAAAGAGTAGGAGCCTGACTCTTCTAACCAAGTAGAGTCTACCTGAGGGAATAAACACAGACTCAGGTAAACAACCAGTTAGTCATTGTAGATGCACTCGAGGGTAGATCCCACTGGCATCTTGGGCAATTAGCACCTTCATCTTCTGCCATGCTTGATGGGGAGCAATTATAGTGGAACCCGGGGAGTCTCGCCAGGCTGCAAGGTGGTCTGCAACTTGCTTGCCTTCTCGGGAACATGAGTAGCTTGCCATTCGTCAAATCCTGCTAAAAGAAGTTGCATTACATATTTATCACAGAATGCCTGCCAGGGGAGACATCCCTTATCTTGGACCCAGGCTATGACAGTGGAAGATTCACTCTCAATGTGAATTTTTGAGATTCCAATGTCCTTAGCAAGCTTTAGTCCTTGGAGAATTCCTCTGTATTCCAGCAAATTCATCGAGAATAGGGACTGGTCCTGCACTGCAGCAGCCACAAGCATCACTCCATCCTGGTTGCACAAGATTGCTCCATAGCCCACCCTGTCAGCAATGAGCAAGCCATCAGAGTTGGATTTGGTTGAGCCCCAATTAGGAGGACGCCAAGCAAACTCAATTATTGCATTCTCAATTGGCAGGATGGCAAAACTCCAGCTGATTGCAAACCTTTGGACAGCAGGGGTGGCCACCTCTCTCAAGTGCTTGTCTTGGAAATTGAGCTGAACAGTGAGAGTGATCAAGTGGAGGACTTCCAGCTTATGAATTTCTTTGGCTCCAAATCTGCGTTGCCAGCGTTCCTTCCACATCATCCATAGAACCACCACAAAGACAGTTTGCATTATGGATCTCGGAGTTCCCACTTGGAAAGATTTGTCCAACCAGTCCACAAATCCATGTAGATTGTTGTGCCTCACCCATTTTGACCCCATATTTTTAAGACTGCAGCCCAAAGGAAAGCCGAAAAGGAGCAGTGCAAGAGCAGGTGGGAGAGGGATTCTGAGGCAGATTTGCAAAGGGAACAAATAGTATCCCTCGTAAGACCCTTGCTTTGAAGCAATTCAAGTGTAGGCGCCTTTCCCTGTAAAGTGAGCCATGCGTAAGTTGAAAATTTAGGAGGTTGGAATTTCTGCTTGATCCATTTGGTCCACTTTAGTTTGTCTCCCTTATCACATAGGAAATCCCAAGCTTTAGAATAGGTGAGATTGTTTTTAGTACTAGCAGGCCAGATCAAGGTTTGGCGCCCCAGGCCTCAGCACTCTAGTTCGCAGATCTTGGTCCAAGCAGAGTCCCAAATCGGATCCCACCAATCAGGCTTACACCAAACTCCGTTGGAGATTAAGGATGCAACATTTAAATCTGATGCTGTTTCTCTATGCACATGGGCCACATGGCATATGTCCAAAAGAGTGTCTCCACTGATCCAAGGGTCCTCCCAAATGGAAACTGAATTACCTGAGAACAATGGGTATTTAACCTGCAATTTTATCCAAGACCTTGAGGCAAGGATCCTTGGCCAAATCCATGAGCTTGAGCTTGAGCGGGAAGGAATTTGTTGCTTACGGTTGAAAAATTGGATAAGTGATCTACCGACAAGATAGAAAATCATTGGATAGCCTCTCCTTCAAAGGACTTTTGAAATAGGTACATAAGGAGAGGTTCATTGCCTAAGAAGGGACGGGAGTCGAGATAAAAGGTTGTTAGGTGGACATCCGGATCTCCTCGGTCATTATAATGATGATACTTTGGAATTTTGAAATTTGTCGGGAGACTGACGAAAGAGATTTGTTGTAAGTTGTGTAACGATATGTGCTTGGGGGCGGACGAGCTTGCCTCAGAGATGATTATCTGGATGGTGTCATCGAGACTTTCTGCCCTAGGTGGATAAGTTAGTGGTCTTGGATTTGATATAATCGGGTAAGAACCCCGTGTGGTTATGGGAGCGACCTGAGCTATAGGGGTGACTAGATAAATATGAGTATTTGGATAAGTGGGAGTAACTGGATAAGTAGGAGTGATTGGATAAGTATGAGCAACTGGATAATTAGGGTAACTAGATAAATAGGAGCACTTGGATAAGCCCTTAACGGAGTAATTGATTGAGCATTTTGTGGGGTGACTGGATTGGTAACAGGGGTCCCTTGGTTCAAAGAGGATGTCTGGGTTTGGTGGAAGTTGTTTGTTAGGGCATTCAACAGGTCCTCCACTGAAAGAAACCTTATTGTATTCATTTTCTCCTCTAACAGACCTAGGAGTTCTTGATTATGGGCCTCTTGGCGAATTTGGCCATCGAGTGTCATATCATCTTTATACTCAGCCATGAGGGGCAGATTCAGGAAAGCAGGAGTTATGAGAGCAACTTGGGGGTGGGATAAGGGGGTGATAAAGTAGTAAAATGAAAGCAATAAATGAGAGTAACTTGGGGGTGGAATAAGTGGGTGATAAAGAAAGCAGTAAATGAGAGCAACTTGGGGGTGGAATAAAGGGGTGATAAAACAGTAAAAATGAAAGCAGTAAAGGAGGGCAACTTGGGGGCCACTGGGCAAATTGGGGTAGAAATTATAATTTTTCAAAGGAGTTTCATCAAATTCTTGGCATGCAGAAAAATATTACATTTTGCCATTTTTCACGAGGGAAGTCCCACCGTGATCGCCAGATTGTTGGTATGTAAATTTGGGAGTTCTTCAAACTTGGTTCTAATAAGTCTCGCGACTAGTCAGATCATCGCCTCGAGAGTCGCATCTGAGCTGCCTGACAGCTTCTCAAAAAGACAAGATTGTTGTGATTGTCACTTGCTTTATCAAAAAGCAGAAAAAGTTGATGTTTGCTATTGATTGCCTCGTTGGAAAATTGTAGGGTTCTCCTCTCTGAGCTACGGCTGGTTGCACACATAGGTGAAAATGAAAAATCCTTTTTGCTTGGTAGGAATTTGAAAAGGCTGCTAAGGGGGGAAAGGGCGCTGATTACTTGAACCTGACTGCCTGGGTCCGACGGCTAGATTGAGCTAGCCAACTTGTTTATGGGGAAATTAGGTGTCACTTGATGGTCGGCTGGTTTGGACTTGCCAGCCTTCACCGGCACACCTATTCTTAGCAAAATTGGCTTGAGTTCCTGGACTTCTAACCAAACAATTGGGTATGAGACTTGGCTTGTCTGGTTAGGGTAGTGGGTGGATAAGTTTAAGCTTATGGACAAGTGGGTTATGGGTATGGAAGCTGAAATATGGTGGGGGTAGGGTTAGAGGAATAGAGGTTTGATTTTCTTCTCTTTGGTCTCTCAAGAATCTATTTTTCCACTCAACTAAACTTTCTCCTCTAACACCTCTCTCTCTCTCTCTCAAATTCTAAACACACCACTCTCCAAATGAAATTTTCCACAAAAGACTTCCCCTCTCAATCTAGAGAGTTTCCACCACCCCCTATTCTCACCACAACCCCCCCCCCCCTTTTATAGGTAAAAAAGAGGTATTGAAATGCCCATTGAATAATAGAACGGATTGGGTAATAGGGTGGGTTTAAGCAAACTTCAGCCCTAAGAAATTCAAATATTTGTTGTGAAAATCTGTCCAGGCAGGGGGCAGCTACTTCAATGCAGCCGTCGGGGGAGGGGGGTGGCTGGTTTCAACTAGCCGTCAGCCATCATTTTCTGCTTTATGTCCCACCTCTTGTTGGTGGTGAAATAGGGCGATTACTGGGTTTGAGCCGTCAGTGAGGGCATACTGATTTGGATAAGCCGCCGCCATGATTAGCAATAAATGTTAACTTTATGTCTCATCTCAGGGAAGCAGTTGAGGGGCGGTTGGTTGAAGTCAGCCTTCTTTGGGAGACGGTTCATTTCTAGAAGTAACCACCTGGTTTCTCCACAGGTTTTTTTCAAAAGTTTGAGAAGAAGGTGTTGACGGCTAGTCCAATGTAGCTGTCAGAGGGGGTGGCTGGTTTCAGGTAACCATCTTCCGATAATTTTATTCTTTTGTTCTATTTTGTTATCTATTCAACTTTGAGTATTCTTCTATATGACTGAATGTGTTTAAAGTTAAAATATTGCTTGAGATAAGTTTCCATTCTTTGGACGGTCAAAATTGAGTTATCTACACCGAGGGCATCTTGGGGACATGTTTCTTCGGGCTATTACCAGATGGTCTACCTTTGCGCTGAGGGATGGGCCTCCCTTCTCACCGGTGGAGAAACCATTGAGAGTGTATTGTTTGGGGGCAGGAGAAATCGATCTGGGCCTCTTAAAGCAGAGAACATCATCGTGACCAAAAGTATGGCAATGCGAGCATGCATGCGGCTTCCAATCATATATGATGGAAAAGACTTCCCTACCATCAGCCTTTGATTCAATAACCACTGAATCTGGAAGCACAGAGTTTGCCGATACCTCCACACATACCCACACACATGAAATTTTAGTGGCCAGCTGTGTAGCAGTATCCATAAACAAAGGTACCCCCACTAAGCTTTCCATCTTGGCCAGGCATTCTTTTGTCCAAAAATGAAGGGGAAGATTGGAGAATTTGACCCATATGGGAATAGAGGTATGACTCTCTTGTTCCATACGCACAGAAGTGGACCATTTCTTGAGGACCATAGGTCTGTTGTCCATGGTTCAAGGACCTCCCTTTAGCACTCTATTCATATCCTCTTCTAGATCAAAATTAACTATAAAGAAACCATTCCCTTTTAAGAAAAGTTGAATCTCACATTTGACCTTCCAGCGCTTCTTAAAGGATGAGAGGATTGGTGTGTACACCAGAGTTTTGTCGATCACATAGCCCACAACCTCTTTCTCCCACTTGACCATCGAGCTTTCAGAGTCTTCCTCCTCAATGCAAATTCGGGGGATCCCATCCTCGAGAAGAGGTTCATTGAACTCCAATGAACAATGCTTAGTAGATTCTGAAAGCATTGTAAATAGCTCATTCCAAGCTTTTGGGGTCCGAGAAGCATCCGTTAGAGGGGGCTTGTATATCGGCTTACTTGTGTTAGTCAAAGGACCAATGCTGGTAGGGTTTGGCTTGGACAAAACCGGAGTCCTAGTTGTAGGAGGGCCATTGGATTGATCGTGACCAAAGCTCGGTTGTTTCAATGTGGGGTGAGAAGCATCCCCCCTTCCCAGTAAAGGTAGATTTCTCTTTTTCTTGCTGTCGATTTTTGGCATCCGCGTTGTCTTCGCCAGTCGACGGTGGACCCGAAGTTTGAACTCCTCCCTTTCCCTATTCTAGAGTAGAGAAGCAAAGAGTTGGACCAGCTTGAGAGGGGATGGAGCCCTCCCCTTCATCCCTCTACGACGTCTGACCAGTCGGAACCTGGCCGACTGGTGCTGAGAGAACCGAATTGGCAGGAAGACTTTCCGCCACTTTTTCTCCTGAGTTTTCAAAGTTTCTCAGATCGTCAAGGTTAGTCATTCTGGCGTTTTGACCCAATCCTGATATTTGGTTTGGCACAATAATACAAATCCTACATGCAAAGATTACAAGATGTGACTAAAATATAGTATTGGAACCTTCCGATCCCATATATACTGCTGCAAAGTTTGATTGACATTCTCCAATTTCATAGTATGTGTTTCTTTCATTACTTTTTCTTTGCCTATCCACTATGTTTTGTTGATTTGTAATTGATGCTCTTTAATGTGATATTTATACAAAGGAAAATGATATATCCAGCCCTGTGTGCAACCCCATCCGAGTGAAGTATACATTGAAATGCACATGTATTTTTTTCTTAGAAAAATGATTTTATTTTTTATTTTCATACATTGCGATGGTGCAATATATATTGAGGTATCACATTGTATACTACATTATTGTAGCATATAAGTGGTATACTATAATGTATACTGTATGATCATAATGTATAAGTGGTTGGAAGACTGATTGCCAAACAAACTGAGTGTATTAACGCTCTTCCACAAAATCTCATAAAATTATATATTATGGTTATGGGGTCTCTTTGATAAAATATTTTGCATAGTTTTAGCCTATGCACATTGGTGTTCCATTTAACAAATTTTACCTTGACATCTTTGTTGAGTGAAATTGTGGGCATATCTATTTAAAAGTAAATTCAAGACAGATCATGTCTAAAGGTGGATGAGAAAAAGAAGATCCGACAAAACCGAACGAAAAACAAGCAAAGTACAGGACAACCAGGGTGGTTGACACTTGACACAACCAACACCCACTGTAACTAAGTGGGCTAGGTAGATAAGGTCTCTACCCTACCACACGAGAGACATAATCACTCAATGATGTGTAGAACATCCTCGCCCACATGAATGCGAGGGACCCCAACTAACCCCATGCCTCACTCTTTGATGTTAGTTCTCACCATCTCCAAAGGTTTTCAATATAGAAGGTTGCACCTTTATACACCACCTCATTTTGTGATCTCCATATTGCCCTGTTACAATGAGAGAATAAAATAATGGGAATCCTTGTATTTCATTTAGGGTTTAATCCCTTTATATATAAATACACAGGAGTTGCACGTGTAATACGCTACATATGTAATGGCATAACACATATAATCTAACAGCCCCCCTCAAACTCACGGTGGATCATACAAAGTGAGTTTGCGAACAAGAAACTAAAATCGAGGAACTGGATGTGACTTCGTGAAGAAATCAGCAATGTTCAGCAGAGGAAATATGCGGAAGCGATAGTCTCTGCAAGAAAGTGCTGATGAACGAAGTGACAATCGATCTCAATGTGTTTGATCCTCTCGTGAAAAACTGGATTATCGACAATCTGAATAGCAGAGCGGTTATCACAATGAAGAGGAGTAGGACCAGTCATAGTAACTCCTAGATCCACCAAGAGATGTCTAAAATGAACAATCTCCTTGGTGGTGATGGCCATGGCTCGATACTCAGCCTCAGTGCTGCATAGTGAAATAACCTCCTGTTTCTTGCTGTACCAAGAAATGATAGAATCTCTAAGAAATATGCAAAACCCAGTGGTGGAGCGTCTAGTGGTCGGATCGCCAGCCCAATCGGCATCAGTGTAGGCCATGAGAGCTAGAGTCGAAAATGACGAGATCGATCTGGTGATAGTACCGCGTAAATATATGAGAATATGCATAAGAGCACCATAATGCACTGATCGATGAGCCAAAACAAACTGACTAACAATACTGACAACATGAGCAATGTCAGGTCTGATGATGCATAGATACACAAGCTGACCAGCGATCTGTCTGTATCAAGTTGGGTTTGAGAGGAGCTCACCATCTGTAGGACGAAGCTTCACATGAAGCTCACGAGGGGTGTCTACACTGCGAGTATCTGAGAGGCCAGCATGCTCAAGAATGTCAGATGTATACTTCTGTTGAGAGAGCAGAATCCCACGATCACTCTGTGCAATCTCGAGACCAAGGAAATAACGAAGGGTACCGAGATCTTTCATCTGAAACTGTTGACTGAGGTGGTTCTTGACTAGAGTAATACCAGCGGAGTCATCGCTAGTGATAATCATGTCGTCAACATATAGAAGAAGGATAACCCGGCCCTGCGATAATGATCGCACAAACATAGAGTGGTCCGTAGGCTCTCAACAAAACCAGCTGCAAGAATAACGCTATAAAAATGCTCAAACCGGGCACGAGGAGCCTGTTTGAGACCACAAATAGCCCGTCGAAGATGACACACATACTGAGGAGCGCTGAGACTTGGAGGTGGCTGCATATAGACAGTCTCAGATAGGTCACCGTGAAGAAAAGCATTCTTCATGTCCATCTGAAAGAGAAGCCAGCGACGAACAGCAACAACAGCAAGAAGGGTGCGAACAGTAGTCATCTGAGCAACGGGAGCGAAGGTCTCCTCATAGTCAATACCATACTCATGTGTGAAACCTCTGGCAACAAGATGAGCCTTATGTCTTTCGATAGATCCATCAGGGCGATGCTTGATCTTGAAGATCCATTTGCAGCTGATAAGTGTAATGTCATCCGGAAGGGGAACGACATCTCAGGTCTGTGTCTGCTCAAATGCCTGAAACTCCTCAGTCATGGCATGCTGCCACTCAGGGTATTCGGCTGCCTCTCGATAAGATCGGGGCTCACGATGAGCATGTATAGCGGTGAGATAGGCCTGAAACTCTAGAGAATAGGTGGTCACGGATGCAAAGCCAAAGCGACCAGGAGGTCGAGAGTCAAAACTGAAGCGGGCAGGTGGATGACGCTCACGCTGAGGGTAGCGGGTCGAGGGACGAAGATCCACATCAGGGGGAGGTGCATCAGCCGTGGAAGATGGAATACCAGTGGAGTCACCTATGGGAGGAGCAAGAGGAGACATAATAGGAGAACTAAGAGGATCATGGAAGTCGACTGTAGAAGTTCTAAGAGGAGACGAAGAATCATGAGGGTTAAAAATAGGAGTGGGCTCAAGCACAACAGATGACACGAGAAGGGGTATAGACTCAATAGGAGAGGCTTGAATAGGAGAAGGCACAGGAGGAGAGGAGGCAGTGATTGTAGAAGAAAAATAAGGAACATCCTCGATAAATGACAAATGATGAGCAATCCAAAATCGATCTCCAACATGATCATAGCAGTGATATCCCTTGTGTTCGAAACTAATCCCCAAGAATACATACTTGACTGACCAAACGCCCAGCTTGGTGCGTAGATGAGGAGGGAGAAGCACGAAACAGGTACATCCAAAAGTGCGAAGTTTGCTATAATCAGGTTTGGAGGAGTAAATGCGCTCATGAGGAGTCATACCAAAGAGGACAGAAGAGTGAGTCATATTAATAAGATGAATAGATAAGAGAGTAGCCTCAGCCCATAATATGTTGGGGACTTAAGAAGAAAGCAAGAGGGAATGAGCTATCTCAAGAATATGACGATGTTTTCTTTCAGCAACATCATTCTGCTCATGAGTATAAGAACATGATTGCTGGAAGAGAGTGCCATGAGATTGAAGAAGAGAATGCATCGTGGAAGATATATATTCTTTGGCACGATCAGACCTAAAGATCTTGATACAACTCTGAAACTGGGTGTGAATCATAGTGGTAAAGACCTCATATATCTTTGAACCTCAGATCGATGACGCGGTAAATAAATCCAAGTAAAGCGAGAATACTCATCAATAAAACTGATATAATATGAGAGATCACTCTTTGATGTGATATGAGAAGGACCCTAGATATCAGAATGAACAATCTCAAATGAACTAGAGGACTGATGACTACTAGAATGGAATGGAGTAGCAACGGGTCTGGCTAGTTTACAACCCTCACAGACAAAAAGAGGAGAAAATGAAACACGATCCAAATCACCAGACTGAATAAGTTCTTTTAGACAAGACTCAGAAACATGACCTAACCTTTTTATGCCACAAGTCAGTATCAGAGGTGACAGTACCACAGAAAACGGAGGGATCGGGTACAGGAACATGAAGATACTCCACATAATATAGTCCACCAATCCTACGACCAGCATCAATCCTCTTCCCCGAACGTGGATCCTGCACTAAACATCTAGAAGAGGTAAAGGTAACAGTGAATCCAGAATCACACAATCGACTAATAGACAGAAGATTCATACAAAGCTCAGGAGCATGCAAAACAAATGGTAATGAAAGTCGGCCAATAGGATCAGAGGTGGTGGTGATCTCCACACTGCATGATGATTAAAGTAGAGCCATTAGCAGTATGAATTGAAGGTAGGTGTGAGGGTGCATGTGAGCATGCAGTGAGAACAGAACTATCAGGCGTCATGTGATGTGAGGCACTCGAATCAAAGATCTAATAAGCAGGAGTATCCATAGTAGAAGACAATGCAAAGGGAGTAGAAGAACAAGAGATAGATTGTTGCAGAATCAGGTGGTCGAGGCTATGACTGATCTGATCAAGCTGACCAAATTGTGGCTGAATGGAGTCAAGCGAAGTAGCAGTCGCAGCGGCAATAGTAGGAAGACGATGTCCATGTCTTCTCGGTCTATGACGCTTCTTAGTAGGTCTTCGTTTATGCGGTTGATGGTGCTTTATAGCAGGAGCGACCCCCAAGATTCCCTCATAGATGAACGACGAAGAGGACTGAGGATACACCATTGAATAGTTGCTTGTCTGAGGAGGATTGAAATCTGACATTTTTTTTAGGTGCTTCATAGCAGGAGCGACCCTCAAGATTCCCTCATAGATGAACAACGAAGAGGACTAAGGATACACCATTGAATAGTTGCTTGTCTGAGGAGGATTGAAATCTGACATTTTTTTTAGGCTAAAGAGTAGATGATGTCGGGGATGAAAAATTGATCAAAATGGACTCTTGGAACACCTTAATCGGACTTCCAGATAGGAAGTTACAGTCGATTTAGTGTTTTGAGATTCCGAGGAGAGTGACTGGAGATCGGCCGGTGGCGGCGATAGAGGGCTACCGGAGGAGTCGGAGGGCGGCCGGAAATGACCTGAGTGCGGATGGCGGACTCGGGTCGGGTTCACGGATCTAGGTCAAGTCCGAGCGGATCTGGGTGCTGGCTGGGTTGGATCCGGGTCCTGGGCGGGCGTATCCGGGTGATGACCAGGCAGATCCGGGGGATGGTTGGGTGTTGTCCGGGCGAACCGGGTGAGATCCCGAGAATTACGGGATCCTATCCGTGATAAAATCCAAGACAGGGTCCGAAGAAATCCGTGCAGATCGGTGCGGGCAGGGCGATGCAAGGCGTTAGGGCGCGATAGGGCAGGCGCTCGGACGCGGTTCTAGATACCCCATTTTGATCAGCCAGAACTGCGAAATACTTATCACTTGCGATATCTTAATTTGCAGGTCTAAACCCCGATGATCTTCTTCGAGCCAGAACAATCACCTGAGTGAAGAAGGGAAAGAAGACATGAGCATACAAGTTCTTAAAGAGAAGTTTAGAGAGCAGTACCATTGCCCGGAACAGTCAAGCCTTGGGCTGTTGAACAAGACATCTGAAATTCTGTCTACCGACCAAGACAAACGGCCAATCACTTGTCATCATAGACAACCCCTCGTGGATAGTCAACCAGGACAACCCATTGAAGATTGTCGACCAAGATGATCTCTTGAGGGATTGTCGACTTCGACGACCTTGGAGGGATTGCCGATCAAGACGATCGCTTGGAAGGATTGTCGACTTCGACGACCTTGGAGGGATTGTCGATCAAGACGATCTCTTGAGGGATTGTCGACTTCGACGACTTTGGAGGGATTGTCGACTTCGACGACCTTGGATGGATTGTCGATCAAGACAATCGCTCGAAGGATTGTCGACTTCGACAACCTTAGATGGATTGTCGATCAAGACAATCGCTCGAAGGATTGTCGACTTCGACGATCTTTGATGGATTGTCGACTTAGACGATGGGATGACGGATCGTCGAAAATACTGGGATAATTTCAGCTCGAAAAAGGACGGCATGGGCTTCATTTTGCGACCTCTCCGCCGACGTCAGCCACTCCGAGCGACGTGGGAGCGTCGTGGGGCACTCATTACCTCCCCAAACATGTGTCAAGAAGGTGGCGGCTCGTTTGGGGTATAAAAGGGAGGCAATGGGAGGCTTAAACACATCCATTACTCATCTTTTGCTCCCCAAAAGCCACCAAAAGCCCCCCTAGCCTCCCCATTCGAGACCAGCAGCTCCTCACCACCCTCCACCCTCCATTTTCGACCACCACCACCCCTTACACCAGCAGCCACTTCAACAGCCATTCACCACCCTCATTCACCACCTAAACTCCCTTCTCTCCCTCCCAAAACCACCCATCCGAACCCATCCACCCTTTTTCATCACCAACAGCACCTCACCACCCTCCACCCTCCATTTATGAGCTCTACCACCTCCCACACTAGCAGCCACTCTAAATAACCATTAACCTCCCCTTATTCACCACCCAAGTGCTTCTCTTTCCCACCAAAAGTCACCCATCCGAACTCATTCACTACCACCCAAAGTTAACCACCCTTTTTTTCATCACCATCATCTATCCTCCACCCTCCCTTGCCAAAGAAAAAGAGAGAGTTCATACCTCCCTACCCTTACTTCCATTTCTTTTCTCTTCTTTTTTTTATTTAAGAACTTGTATAATATATCATCTTTTCATAAGAAACCTTTAAGCAAGTTGTAATAAGCTTATTAATTAAATAAATATAAGTTTAATCAAAGTTGAAAGTGTTGGAGCACATCTTGGACTATTAAGTTCTTTTGGAAACTATACGCAGCTGACGGACGACCCTAACTTGGATCGTCGGTCGGTTGGTCTATGGACCATTTGAACACTCCCCTTTGCAAGTTTGGGTATCTCCCAAGGACTACTAACCCCTTTTGTTTACTTTGTTTACTTCATTTACTGCTTTATATGCTTGTTATTTTATATGCTATTTCTCTTTTTCTTTTTTTTCTTTTTATGCTGTTTTTATTTTTTTATTTTATTTTTTTCATTTTATTTTATTTTGTCTTAGTTTCTTGTTAATATAAGATCTCCCACTAATTTTGTTGGATTTTCTTTGAGTTAACCCTCGACAACCCTCCCTGGTTCGTCAGGCTTGACAATCCCCCTTGGTTCGTTGAGCCTGACAATCCCCCTTGGTTCGTCGAGCTCGACAATCCATATTTGGTCCGTCGATCTCGATAATCCACCCCGGTTCGTCGAGTTCGACAATCCATCCCTGGTTCGTCGTATTCGACAATCCAACCCTGGTTCGTCGATCCCGACAATCCGTCCCTGGTTCGTCGATCCCGACAATCCGTCCCTGGTTCGTCCAACTTGACAATCCAACCCTGGTTCGTCGAGTTCGACAATCCAACCCTGGTTCGTCGAGTTCGACAATCCAACCCTGGTTCATCTACCCTGACAACTCGCCTCCAGTTCGTCAAACTTGACAAATCCCTCCTGGTTTGTCGAGCCTGATAACTCACCTCCAGTCCATTGACCAGAAAGAACACCCCTTTTCATCCCATCTGTCAATCCTCCAAAAAAAGAAGTATCTTTCTCTCTCTCTCTTTGGGTTTGCAGGATCAATCCGAGCTTGAACACCTCAAGGCACGGCCGGCCGTGATCCTTGAGAGGAGAATCCACATCCCCCGTTGAAGGCGAGTAATAGAAGAACATTTTCTTTTCTTGCTTTTGAGGAAAAGCAAGTGGCGATCACACCAACGTCCTTGGAAGCGGTCGGGTGACCTTGGACGATCCATCAAGTGGCGATTCGGAGCGCCGTGCGCGTAACGGAACCAAACTTGAAGGAACCCGGATTCACGACACAACCCATTCACCACCACCGGTGTCAAAATCCAGTACCGACAGCGGTTGGGCCAGGCGCTCGGGCGCAACAGGGTAGGCGCTCGGGCGCGGCAGGGTCACGCGCTCGGGTGCGCGGTAGGGGCGGGGTGCAACGGCGGAGGGCACGACGATGACGACGATGGCGGCGGTGACGGTGTTGGCGACTGCGATGAAGGATTCCAAAAAATTAGGGTTTTTGAGGTGGTGGCTCTGATACCATGTTAGAATGAGAGAATGAAATAATAGGAATCCTTGTATTTTATTTTGGGTTTAATCCATTTATATACAAATACACAGGAGTTGCACGTGTAATACGCTACATATGTAATGACATAACACTTATAATCTAACATGCCCAAATGCATGTCGGGAGTATAGAAAGCATCACCTTCCTTGCGTTGCTTTTGTCCCCCCTTTTTCTTCATTCAAGCTGTCTCTTCCCAAATATCCTGTGATGACTAGAAAGATAGCTCCCTGCTCGTGAGCTCCTCCACCAATCTCCAGACTGGGTCAGTTTTGAGATAGCCAGAGAGTAAGTGAAACAAAGATTCAAATTCCCCATACGCACCCCATCGGTTGCAAAGGCATCCATTTTGCATGATATTCCTTGGTGACGAGTCTTTCATGGAGTGAAAGCCACATGAAACACTTCACCTTGAGTAAGATCTTCACTTTCTAGAATAACCTTTCTCTCACTGCCTTTTGGGAATCAAAGTTCCTAGCCCACCAGTCATAAACCAAGCTCACCTTGTAGATGCAACTCAGGTGTGCCGTTTAGATTTTTCTCAACTAAAATTTTCTCACCTTTCATAATAAGACAAAATATTAATAAGAGAGGAAAATGACAAATTATTTTTTCTTGTTAAACACAAACACTGATTTTTATATGGTCAAAAGTAAAATTTTCATTTTTTTTTTATCACTTTTCTCACTTTCCTTCACTTTCTTTGTGATGGAAATACACCTCTGAGGTTGCGTGTGCAAATGCATTCTAGCCGCTTGATCACACCCTTCCTTATTAAGCTCTATCAATAGATTTGATACTGTAATATCCATATTTTTAAATCTTTAGACATTAATATTCAAATAGATTTAGAGCCGGTATGTATAAATTTTTAAAAAATTTAAAATGTATAAATATAAATGATCAATAGATGAGATTAAGTGAGATTTGATGATTGAGGTGATCAACAGATCAAGTGAGATGAGATGATGCAATAAGAAAAGCAAAAGATTGAAACTAGGAGCTTCAAGTTTTTTTCATCTCATTCAGTTATTATAAAAATAAAATGTTATCTAAATCTTGAGGATTATGATTAATCATACAAGATGATTGAATTTAAGTAGTGTATAATACAAACACATATAAATTTTTATACTATATATCAAATTCAAACATTTTTCCACCGCTTGTACCTTGATGTCCATATTCATTTAGGGCGCCGATATTTTCACCCACAGACTTCTTCAACCCACCCCTCAAAAAAATAAGAATTTTATTTTTTTTAAGAGGTGAATCCATCCCGATTCATTCGACTTTGTAAAGTCATCCATTATGTCACAGGTCGACATCACAGAGTTGAACTGGTCACAAAGAGTTAAGACTCTCTCTATGACCTATTCGACTTTATGTTGTCGTCAATTATATAGTTCATTCGACATCACAGAGTCGAAAGCCTCTCTCCGTGATCCATTCGACTTTGTGAAGTCGTCCATTATGCAATGTTTTAAAACCCAACCCGACCTGGCTAATTGAACCAGTTAAACCTTCACCCACTTTGAATTTCGGTTTGGTTTTTACCCATATAACCCGATGATATAAAAAATCGATAAAACTCAATCAACCCACTAGTTGAATCAACAGTTTTTGTGAATTGGCTACGGGTTGATTATATCGAATGGCTCTTTATTCATAGAAATTGTGATTAACCATTTGTTAAAATATGAAATCTAATAAAAAATTTAGATTTCATATACTAAAATCATGTTATGATGTTAAGTAACCTTTATGCAAAGATTTTCTAAAATATCTTATATTTTTATTTAGTAACGATAATTAAAAAAATTATTGTATTATAATTATTTCACGGTTCAGATCCAGTTGACTCAATAGTTGAACCAAGTCGACATCACAGAGTCAAACCGATCACAGAGACGTAAGGTACTCTCTGTGGTTCATTCGACTTATGACATAATGGATGACTTCACAAAGAGATATCCAAACACTACATCATGTGATCTGTCTTTCATGACACTGAACAACGCATCATTGTTTGAAAATATCATTTCATTGAGAACGCCATAACACGTGAACACATTATTCAAAACACAAAGTCGATTGGGCCGTAAAGAGGGTCTTAGGTCTCTGTGACCAGTTCGATTTTGTGATATCAACCTGTAACAAAATAAACGATTTCACAAAGTTGAATGAGTCACAAAGAAGACATTAGGTTTCTATGACCTGTTCAACTCTGTGATGTCGAATAGAATATATAACTGATGACTACACAGTCGAAAGGGTCACCAAAAGGGCTTTAGGTCTTTGTGACCAATTCGACTATGTGAGATCGACCTGTGACATAATGGACAACTTTACAAAGTCGAAAGGATCGGGGTGGATTCACTCCTTTAAAAAACCACATTATGATTTTTTGAGAGGGGTGAGGTGAATAGCTATGTGGGTGGGAATATCGGTACCCATTCATTTATATATCAATCTAGACGGTGGCGAACCCAAGAATTTTTTTTTAGTGGGGGTCATCACTAATATACGATTAAATTTAAATTTACACTTAATATAATAAAATGTCAATAATACAATGAAAGTACTATATGTTGTATTCAAGATTGTAATATCACTTGTGGGATATCTATGTGAAATGGCACGGAAACCGTTCAGCACCTATTTTGTGATTGTGTGATTGCGAAGGAGGTGTGGCATAGCCTAGGTTCTTCATTGGAGTGCAGGTGGAATCCAGACAATCTTGATCTCTTGTGGGATATGGGGCGAAGGCTATCTCAGCGCGATGATCGGAGTTCACGAAGCAAGGTCATGCAATTATTGGTTCCAGCTGTTATGTGGGCTATTTGGATTAGTAGAAACGATGGGATCTTTGGTGGTAGTTTGGTCTCGGCAGTTGAGTATGGGAGGGAGCCAAGAGGAACATCTCATGTTGGGGATGTCTTTGTGCAGGGGCTAATTTAGTTCAGGTGGAGAGGAGCTCGATTATCATCATACCATAGGAAATCAGGATGGAGATCCAATGAATGTCTTATTTAGATCTCCTAATTAGGCATTAATTGGATATGTTTTCCTTTATCTTCCTTTGTATTTTGTTTATTTGGGAATTGTACTCCTTTTATAATCAATGAAGTGGTAGATCCACCCATTCTCATTTTTCAAAAAAAAAAAGACTGTAATATCATAAATGGTTAAGTACATCAATATTTTTAAAAAGTCTACAAAATCATGTCATTATCAAAGCATTTCAATGCGAATTTTCGTATTTTAAAAATTCATCAAGATGGTCAGAAAAATCAGGTTGATTTTTTTTAATTATAGGTGCTTTTAGATTTGTATTAACTAAATTATGAATCTTGGAGGCTTGGAGCCATATATGCATTTAAATGTCTCACAAAATTGGGGGGGGGGGGGTTAGGTGAAGACAATGAAGACATTATACATACACAAACATAGTAGGTATATGATAAATTGATAATTGATAAAGATGTCATTCAATAGTAAAAAATGATTATGTTAAAGTAAGAAATTTAAAACCATACAAGTGTTAACCTAGTTGTGAATGGTTGTCCAATATTGGTAGATTAAAATGTAGAAAATCAAAAAAAATTCCAAGTGGATATATTGACCTAATAAAAAATAAAGAGAGAGATTCAATAAATAATAATAATAATAAATTCAAAAATACACCACAAGAACACTTTTTTAGTTTAAATTAAGTAACAGATCTTTAAAAAGATGGAAATGTTGAACCCTTGTAACATTTTTCTCAAATATGAAAAAAGTGAAAACACCCAAATGTGAATGCGCCCATTTTAACTTTTCTAATTTTTTTATCTATCGTTAGAAGAACCCATCATTATTTTTTTTTAATTCTCAATATGAATATATTTTAGAGAGACTTTTCTTGTCACTAAAAATAAACAAATAGGAGAATGAAAATAAGATGTTGAGATTCCAAACTTGAAATTTTGTCTTCTGCATGTGGACGATATAATGGACGTGCATGTTCTGGGCATTATTGTTCATATTTTATTCTAAAGATTCATGCATAAACAATCGGACGTCTGCAAAGACCAAGTGAAATATTTCTTTTAAAATCATGTAATAATACATATTAATAAAAGTCATCAAATACTCATATCACACACTGTCAATGTCCCCCATGTTGTCATGTATCTTCCCATCTTCTCTTCAATGGGCACACCGCACCTAATCCGAATTGTGTCCGAATTGTGTGTGTGTGTATATATATATATATATATATATATATATATATATGGGACGTGCTTACGTGCGGTCGTGCGGTCGGTGCACCCGCGATCACGGACCGTCGATCACGGGTCCATCGCATCGGACGGTCGGGTGCAAATCACGTCGACCGTTGGATACGATGGACCCGCGATCGGACGGCTCACGACCGCGGGCGCACGACCGCACGTAAGTATTTCCATATATATATATATATATATATATATATATATATATATGGTCGCGATTACGTGTGGTGTGCGGTCAGTGCGGTTTACGACGTGGGCCGTTCGATCGCGGGTCCATCGCATCCAACGGTCGACGTGAATCGCACCCGACCATCCGATGCGATGGACCCGTGATCGACGGCCCGTGATCGCGCACCGCACCGACCGTAAACCGCATGTAATCGGCTCCCTATATATATATATATATACGACCGCGATGAGGTGCAACGGCCGCACCGTGCGGCAGTCGTCCGATCGCGGGTCCATCGCATCCAACGGTCGACGTGAATCGCACCCGACCGTCTGATGCGATGGACCCGTGATCGACGGCCCATGGTCCACACCGCACGGTGCGGCCGCCGCACCTAATCGGTGCTATATATATATATATATATATATATATATATATATATATATATATATATATATATATATATATATATGAGACGCGATTACGTGTGGCGAACGGCGGGTGCGGCAGCGATCACGGGCCGTCGATCACGGATCCATCGCATCGGACGGTCGGGTGCGATTCACATCGACCGTCGGATACGATAGACCCGTAATCGGATGGCCCACGTCGCGGTCGCACCCGCCGTTCACCGCATCTAATCGCGAGCGTGTGTGTGTGTGTGTATATATATATATATATATATATATATATATATATATATATATATATATATATATATATATATATAGGGAGCCGATTAGGTGCGATTTACGGTCGGTGCGGTGCGCGATCACGGGCCGTCGATCACGGGTCCATCGCACCGGACGGTCGGGTGCGATTCACGTCGACCGTTGGATGCGATGGACCCGCGATCGAACGGCCCACGTCGTAAACCGCACCGACCGCACACCGCACGTAATCGCGACCATATATATATATATATATATATATATATATATATATATATATATACATATAGGGAGCCGATTACGTGCGGTGTGCGGTCGGTGCGGTGCGCGATCACGGGCCGTCGATCACGGGTCCATCGGGTCCATCGCATCGGACGGTCGGGTGCGATTCACGTCGACCGTTGGATGCGATGGACCCGCGATCGGACGACGACCACGTCGATCCGCACCGCACCGACCGCACACCGCACGCTAACTCGTATATATATATATATATATATATATCTTATGTCTGACTTGCGAGTTTGTTAACGAGTGTCTTTGGAGCATTTGATCACTATACATTGATTGAAATTACATCGGTATTTGATTGGATGGATGACATATGTTCATCGAACAACATTAAAAAATAGTTTTATAAGCATATATTAAAAAATGAAGAATTTTAAATTTTGATGGACACGTGAAAATTTTCCTAGGTCATCTATTAATATTTTTTTTATACTACTATTCATAAAAAAGGATGACAAATATATTTTTCCATATTAACCGTGATCACATCTTGTAACTTACTTTTTTAAATCTAAAAGCATCCGTTTAAAAATGAATAATTATAAATATTTTAAATTATAATACGTTAAAAATGTTTTGCTAATGATATTTAAACATATAAATATTAGAAAATATGTTTAGTGTATTTTTCTGAAAAATTATGACGAAAATTCGTCTGTCTTCTTCATTTCCGGGAAACATCAAGATATCATGCGTTTATTTAAAAAATTTAGACAAAATTACAGATTTCAAACAGACATAGTTTTGGATTTTTTTTCAAAAAAAAAAATATTCATTTTAAAGTTAAGAATATAATCACACTTAATGTGGAACATGATCAATTCATTTTAGAAATAAGGAAAAAATCCAAATAATCTCCTTGAATTAAACTTTCAATTATTATTTTGCATATATGCCTTCAACAAACTTTATAATGTCAAATTTCCCCGTTTAAATTCTATTTCCAACAATACCCCTGTAAAAGGTTTTAATTTTGTATTGATACCCTTCTAAGGGGTACTTTTGCACAATATAATTTTTTTAGTTTTGTCAGAATGCCCTTCAAAAAAGCATTCATGAACAATTTAGACCATTTTGAGTGGTATTGTTTAAAATAGTAATTCACCTGGGTTATCTTGACAAAATGAAATTTGTTTTCATTGGAATATGCAAAAAATCATAACAGAAATGAGTGTGTTTGAAATTTAAAAATGTACATGCAGTCATGTTTGCATCCCCATTAGCATGCATACATTGATTTTCTTAAAGTGTAAATCTATGTAATAAAGTATATAAATATTTTATGAAAAGCAAATAAATGCTTAAAGGTTTGAATTCATGCTCAAATATATAAATATGCTTGTAGGTTTTTGTGATCAATTTTTTCTTAATATTCATTTTTATAAAATTTTGAATTTTTTAAGCTTAATTTTTTTTTTATGGGAATAATGAGATTTCACTTTTTTTTCTAGATCACTAAACATAGGAAAAGAAGTAAAAAAATAACTTTTGATCTCAATCGATCGTCATTATTTCAAGGACTCGATCATTATCCGTCTTAATTTTGTCTTAATTTATCATATATTTATAATTATTCTTTTTACTTTACTCTGTCTGTTGACCTTATGACCCCCCTTACTCTAATTTCTAGTTCCGCCCCTGCTGATTAACACAACATATAAAAAAAAACCCTTACAAATTGCTTAAAATATGAAAAATCCTCTGTAAAAATAATTTTATCCATTCGGATAAATTATAAAACCCTATCTGGAGGGTTAAATAATCATTTACATATGATTTTTTTACATTTTTAATACATTGTTAGGGTCAACCATGCGGAATATTTACAAAAATAATCCAAAATTGTCAACGAAAATTCAACTCAGGGGGCTATTTGAATTTTTATAAATGTTTTCAGGGGGTTATATAAATTTCATGAAAAATCTGGGGGTTATATGGATTTTAGGTAGTTTACAGTGGGCTGTATGGATTTTTCCTTAGAAATATATGAACGGGTGTCACTGATGTGATCACATTTAATTTAAAACTAAACATCTGTGATTAGATTTTAAAAAAAATTAAAACAAAAAGTCCTCTTAATAAAGTAATCGAGAAAGCCAGTGATCTAATTGGTACACGTGGCAGAGACCGTGATGGTCCTTTTTTGTTTATAGCCATTATTACAGTTGGGTCCCGCATGTGAATGCTTTTAGTTGGACGGTCCAAAATAATTCAATGTGAGTGGGGCCGGATTGAATGGTAACGGGTCAGGGGGAGTTTTTCGTAAATATCGTGTCACCTAAACAAGTCCTTGGTCCTGTTTAGATCGAACGGCCACGATTGTTTGACCAAAAAAAGGCCCACCGAATTGTCCAACGATGACGTCGGCAAGTTGCAATGTTTTAATATTCTAACCGTACAAGAATGATGCACAATCAAAACCATGTGACGTGAGCATGGTTTTTTAATCGAAAAATTAAAATCCCTCCCAACCTAATATATTTTTAGTAATAGCCTCCTCATTTACTTTTTGATTCAGAGTTTGCCGTGCTAAATATTAGTAATCTGAATATATATTTTAGATTTCTTGCATTTAGTATGAGTATTAATTTTTCACAAAGGTTTGACGTCTTATTCAATAAGCCTCTGTTTGGGTAACGGGTTAAATCCGGATAAGAGTGATATAAGGGTGGTATAAGAATGGATATGAAAAATGATTGTTTGTTTACATATTATAACTTAGTATTACTAAGTCAGTTTAAACGAATATAACAGATTATAACAATTATAAGTAACCACTAAGATAAGTTATACGATCACTTTATCTAATCTCATGAACCCACATGTTAAATCAACTTTTTACACCTTATCACATCAAATAATCTATCAACAACTCTTATACATCAAAGGACCCACATGTCAAATCAATTTTTTCACACTTTATTTATATTTTATTCTTTATCAACCAAACAACTCAACATTTATTTTTACGTTTTTCAATTAGAATAAAAAAGCACAACTAAACAGAAAATCTGTTATAGATTTGTTATCTATACTAGCATAGGTATCTATCCAGAATAACTTAATTCTACTATCCAAACGGGGATTAAAAAAAACATAAACATTGAGATTAACTTCTGGTGTCATTGCTGCATTAGATCATGAAGCCATAGAAAAACCTAACAACAAATCCAATTTTGTAAGGAATGTTGTGGCATGGCGGAAGACACGCCTACTCAATCCCTTATGGGAAGTCATGCGGTCGACTCAGCCGCAAGAAAAAGAAAAAATGGTGTTCGTCCCTTCAGGGTTGATGTTTATGGGTTCTCATGCCTAGTTGCTCAGGGTTTAATAACCCATATCCGTATGTTCTAATTACAGAGGTCTCTGTATAAAAAAAAAATTTCAAATTTGTAAAGTGCATATAAATAGTCTGTGCATATGAATTCATGTATCTTCTAAGTGAAGGCCATATACATCTTCATGTACCTACTAAATGAATACGTAAAAAATTCATTTGATTAGACTTTTGTTTTTGTAGAAATAAAAAATTCAAATATATTTTCAAACGAAAAACATGCATAAATCAAAAATATATTTGACAATGACACCTCAATATGCCTAACACCATAAAAGGCAAACTGTTTATACCCATTAAGATGTGTTTTTTAGTTTTTTATTTTTTTAATATTTGTAAATAATGTAACTTTTATTACATAAATCATTGTTTATAAATTTAATACCATTTGGAATATCATTGCAAAGTTTAAAATAAGATCAATATTGAATATATCAAATTTATATTTAAAAATGATAAATTTAAGGTAATTAATTAACATTTGTATATTTATACTAATATTTACATAAAAACATCATATTTGATTATGTGGATACATCATAACAAAAATTTATTAAATAAATGTAATTAAATTTTAATATTAACAAAAAATGTATAAATGTTAATTAATTATCTTAAAATTATAATTTTAAATGTAAACGAAATATATTCAATATTCTTGTCATTTAAAATGTCTCAACGATATATTTCTAATTGCATACTAATTTCATAACAAATAATTTATGTAATAAAAGTTAAATTGTTTAAAGATATATATAAAAATAAAGAAAAAATAAACATATCTTAATGACATGAAAACAATGTTTGTGTATGCCTTTTGAGGCGCACAAATTAATGACGCTTTAAATGAAATACCGAGATAGCATTGTCAAATCGATCAAAACAAGGTGCAATGTTATTTTTGCAAATTATTTTAACAGTTGATCATTTTTTAAAATAATGATTAAGTTAAGGTTAATTACAAATATTTCTCTAAAAAATTGAATCTTTTTTTAAATTGAATTTTATTAAATTATTTGATACAAAATCATATTTTTTAAACCAGTATTCAAACGACCCTTAAACAAAGAGTACAACAGTATTCTATTTTAAACGATATGTTATATTTTATATTAATAATTCATAAAAATGGATGTCAAAATATAAATCTAATAAGTCATACATACCTTTAAATTTGATATCGACGAAGTTTCATTACTGAAAATGTTGAATTATATGATTATTTTAGATAATTACACAAATATTTTAAACTTTAAATAAATTGATAACAATGATAATAAGGTAAAAAAAAATTATATACCTTTGAAGTGTTGATGGAGGAGAGAGATGAGAGAATTACAGATTGTAGATTCCCAATTGTAGAACAGTTAATGGAACAAAAAGTAAAAAATACAGATTTTTTTAGGGATGATAATTGATATTAGGAGCAATTGAGATACAAAAAAGAAAAAGAAAAAGAAAAAACAGAATAATTTTTTTTTTTTTCATGATGGGCGCTTGGTAGGGACGCAGAGGAGTGGGATTCGTGTCTTCATAGCTTTTGTGGGATATCGATACAAGGAGGCGTAAGTGTAAATGAAAAAAAGAGAATAAAAAATGGCTTTTGTTTTATGTGAAAGGGGGAGAGAGTCAATTAAAAAAAGGATGATAACACATCATATATGTGGATGATCCAGATGAATAATGAATAATTATCTTATTTTTATTTTTGTTTTATTTTATTTTTTTGAGTTGTGAGCTATTGATGTCTAGAGAATTTCATATGTAAATGGAACTCATGATTTATGGGCCCTATTAAAATCAATTAACCACAAAAATTAAAAAGATTTGAAAAAAATTAAAAAGATATAGAAATAAATTAAAAAAATTCATGGGTCCATCCTATAGTGGCTCAGCCACTGTGTGCATGTGCTCATGATCCTGTGGAACATGCAGTACTAGCCCACGCTTGAAGTAAGCCTATCAAACGGTTAATATTCATATCTTATCCTAATCATTTAGATATGAATATTTTTTAGATAATTGATATATAAAAATATTAATTAAAAATTAAAAATTATAATTATAATTTTAAGGTTATTTTCTTTTTCAGATATCATATATATTGAAAGTTTAATAGTAATATATGATTACTCATATAAGATAATAATATGAATAATAAATAATACAAATATTTACATTATATAATATATGTCGGATTATAATATTTTTTGGATCGGACACACTGATATTTATATCTGCACTTCAGATATTTGAATATCGGATATTTTTGAGTTTTCGGATATAAAATCAGATTGGATACAAATTTTTTTAAATAATTAACAGGCTTAGCTTGAAGATTTGGGTGAATCATAGTCTTTCCCCAGTGGAGGTAACTAAAATTGATCTTCTTCAATGTCAAGTTGAAGTAGATGTAGACTTAGTAGGTTTCGACCAAAAAAAAAAAGATAATAGATATATATATATATATATGTAGGTCATATATTCTTTTGTGAGTTAGAGTCTCCCGTATTATTAAGAGAGAAGCCTGAGTTTGAAGAGAAATAATCCAATTTGTGGTTCCTTAGTTCCTACATAGAAGATGTAATCCAAAACAAAATTATGAAATATTATCTGAAAATTGATTTTTATAAAAGCAAACAACATTGAAAACTGGTATTGAACGAAAGTAGTACATTTGAAAATAAGTCTGAAAAACACAATTTCTAACATAAAGTAGTTTCTAAAAATAATGGTTTCAGAGGAAACATACTTTTATTAGATTCCTAAAGATAGTTTTAAAAATATATTTCAAAATTTCAATTATAACTGAAAGTTATTTTTCACCTTCCATTAATTAAATATTGTTTAGAGAATTCAGAGATTTTGGATCTGATTCCTCTGAAAACAGAATGTACAAAAGCTGATAAAAATCATCTCCGGTCCAAACATTTTAGTAAAAGCACAAATCCCTGTTCATAATTCAACATGACCTAAAAAAGAAAAAAAAATAAAGTGGAGAATCATGTGCAGGGTCATCTCAAGAAACCCCATCAAGGGCATTTCAATACTTTAACAAAAAAAAACCTATAATAATTAACATACCAAGATCCATGAATCAAGCAGCACATTCTCTACACCCCCTCACCATATATACAGCTAAGAGAGCCAAAAACAAAGCAAAACAAAGCAAGTGATCAACTGATCCTAAAAAACAAGAAAAGCAAACACCGCCGATAACTGATCTGCCGGAGATGGCGAAGATTGCCTTCGGACACCACAGTGAGGCGAGGGAGCCGGACTGCGTCCGCGCCCTCGTCGCCGAGGTGGTTTGCACCTTCCTCTTCGTCTTTGCAGGAGTCGGTTCTGCCATGGCCGCTGGTATATAACATACTTCTGTTCGTTGAACTATGCATACTCAAATGATTTGCACTTTTTTTTTTTACTTTTCTCGTAATTACATATTATATATACTACTATAGTAAATATATATATATATATATATATATATATATATATATATATATATATATGCTCTATTAGGATTTCATATACCACCTTAGGTGGGCATTAATGTCTTGAATGTGTTAATGTCCCTATGCAAATGATGATGACATATCTACAAAAAGTTCAATTGATTATGTACTTTTAACATTTTTAGAGTACTAGACAATGGACGGTTCTGATCTTCTGTGTTTTCAGGGAAGATGGTCGGAGGTGGTGACTCCATAATGGGGCTGACGGCGGTGGCGGTGGCCCACGCGCTAGTCGTGGCCGTCATGATCTCCGCCGGACTTCACATCTCCGGCGGCCACCTCAACCCCGCCGTCACGCTCGGTCTCGCTGTCGGCGGCCACATAACTGTGTTCCGTTCCATTCTTTACTGGATCGCGCAATTGTTTGCATCTTCCCTGGCTTGCTTGCTCCTCAAGTACCTATGTGGAGGACAGGTTACGATCTATTGAAAAATGTTATATCCAACTTGTTTTTTAGTCTGATCCTTTATTCAAGTGCATATGCATGGGTTTTAGTTTTATTATTTTGTGATGTTCAAATAAATACATGATTAACAATAGATCTAGAGCTTATCAAAATCCTCGTCATTTTTTTTTTGTCATGGGTAGTTAAAATAAATAAATTTTTTATTTAAAAAACCTGATTCAAAGGATCAACTGATATGGATCAGACTGGTTGACTTCTTGATCAATTGGACTATTGACTCGTTGATGTGATTAATTTTCTCATTTAATAGATCGATCGAGTAAGATTGAGTGGATGGTTCAGGTTTAAAGAAAAAATAAATAGTCAACATATATGAGTCTCGATTTGGTCAGGTCTGTGTATCATCAGTATTGAACTAGACAGTCTATGAATCGAATTACACAGTCAATGAATCGAACTGCATATCAAAGTCACAGAGAGTGATTAATTTATAGGTTGTGCAATTCGATTAATAAATTATATAATTCGATTCGTAGACCGTGTAGTTCGATACAGATGATACATATTACTCGGGTCTAACTAGATCCAGACTCAACATATATGTTTTAATTTTGTAACACATCTTTTCCTCCAAGTGAATTCTGATAACATTGCTATCTCATTATTTCTAATTTTTTATGCTATTATCATTCATATTTATAAAATATTTTCATAATGGATCACCGATAGAATCGATCGACTCAGATCAGTGAGTTTTCGAGTCTTTAAGTTTCTGGAAAGACCATACTGATGTTGATGCTATGCACGCAGGACACCCCAATTCACTCGCTTGCGAGTGGGATGGACTCGATCCAAGGCCTTTTGATGGAGGTAGTCCTCACCTTCTCCTTGCTCTTCACCGTCTATGCCACCATCGTCGACCCGAAGAAGCTCGTCCCGGCCTGGTTCGGCCCGACGCTCGTTGGTCTAGTCGTTGGGGCGAATATCCTCGCCGGTGGACCTTATTCGGGGGCCTCGATGAACCCGGCGAGGTCTTTTGGCCCGGCACTAGTGAGCTGGGACTGGACTGACCACTGGGTTTACTGGGTTGGCCCGCTCATTGGTGGTGGACTGGCCGGGCTGGTATATGAGGGCTTCTTCATCGTAAGGACCCATGAGCCCCTCCCTAGGGAGGAGGGGTTCTAAGCATGTTGTTACTTGGTTGTTCTTATTTGTCTAAGGTATTTGATGTATGCTACTTTGGTTTATGTGACATCCTTTTAATTTGTGTGTTTGATTAGGTGTTGTTGGGAATAACATTTGTGATGTTGGCTTTGGTTTTTATTCAAATGGTTGGCGTAGTAAAATGTTGTGTAGTTATGGAGGGACTCTGGGGAATTACACACTTCTTATTTCTTATGTGCAACCCCATATGCAATTTTATGTTGCTAATAATACATATATTTCATTAGATTATGTACATTTTTTTAAAGGTAAATGGATTGCATATAATAAAACACTTAAAAAAAAGAAATTCAAAGCATGTTAGGACTACATGTGAGACTATCCCTAATGTTGAACAGGTAATGTTGGAGAAATTCATTCTTGGAAGCTCTTTTACAGTTCTTAACATATTTTTAATTTTTTGAGAATGCATATATTCATCTGACAAAGAGAATATTTTAATAAAAATGATGTATATATTTGAATGAATTGAATATATATAAATTTTTATTATTCTAACATATTATATATTGATTTTAGAAAATGTGAGGTTTGTAGGAAAGATTGGGTTTATTAGTGCTACTTTCTAAAGATTGGGTTTATTAGTGCTACTTTCTAAATAGTGGCGGACCCATGATTTTTTTTCTAGTGGGGGCATAACTAATAAATAAACATAAAGGATAATGTTACGTACGATCTCTTTTCCAATCCAAATTACAGTCTACAATGTTTTTTTGAATTTTTAAAACATATTATACCCCATCTAATTAATGAGGTATGTGCTTTAAAAAAAATGTGAAACATTTGTAAAGAGACATATACCTCGTTAATGACTAGAATTAAAGCTGAAAAAGATAAGGGTTTTTTGCATGTATACCATCCAAAAACATGTTATTTAATTTTGTACCACTTCAAATAAACTATTTATTTTTATATCATTGAAATATGTAAAACTTATGTATATTTACCACTCTAGTTAACTTCCATCCAAATTTTCATTAAAACAGTTAAAGCCTATTTTGGTTAAAAATGATAAAAGAGGAGCACATTTTTATATTAAGAAAATTCTAATGGTATAAAAATAAATACGTTATTTGTGATGGTATAAAAATAATATCATATTTTTTGGTGGTATACATGCAAAAAACCAAAAAGATAATTTGTAACAGAGTTCTAAAATTTTAATAGCACAATATGTTACAGACATTTTTTCAGCCCTAATCTAGTCCCATATGCATTGGTAGAAAATCATCGAAGCGTAAACTTACATTAACGAGGTATATGCATCGATAAATTTTTTTCACATTTTCTATAAATGCATCAATGCAATTTATTGAAGCATATACTTCATTTTTCATAAAAGTATGCATCTCATTAAATGATGTATACTATTTAAAAAAAATTCAAAACATATGTAAATTAGAATTTGATTTGACAAATGAGCTATACGTAACATTATCCAACACAATAAAGATACTTAATATCAAATCTATCTTTTTATTTTTCAGATCCTCAACTATCTCAACTATCTAAAAGATTAAAACCCTTAAATCTTTACTAGATACATAATTGTCTATGTTCTTTACAATTTTCTTCCGCTATCAAAGTTACTAATGGACTAATTACATTGCCATTATATTTTTTTTTATAAATCTAGTTGAGGCCGCCGTCCCACTGGCTCCTTCTTGGGTCTGCCCATGCGAAAAAATCAATCACGGGGAGCTATGAACTGGGCTAAAGCATGATTTAATTCCTGTATAAGACCTAGTTTTAGTTGGATCCCACGAGAACGAGAATAAGATGTCTGCAAAAGAAAGTAGAATTGCGATAGGAGAAGAGACGTGATTCAGTGGGTAAACTTTTTAAAACTTCAGATAAAAATCAATTTAATTGGATGATGAGGAGATGATTAGCTCATGTAAGTGTAAGGGAGAATGGTCCTTCCTGCGCTTGTCGCAGTGGTAACGGACACCCCCATTCACAAGGGGATGCAGGGTTCGACTTGAGGGGAAAAAAAGGGGTTAACAGCCCTTAGGCTCGGGCCCGGCCCTAGGTGTAGGCCCAGTAGGCAGCTGCCTAGGCTCCACCCAGGGAAGGGCCCCAAGCCCACATGGTTACTATGCAACAACATTGTTTTTGTATACCCTTTTAACCTTTTTATGGGCCTCATCTGCCTAGCCCACCACATATACCACATAACCAAACCCATCCCAAGCCTTATATGTGAAATTGGATCTTCATGATGACAGCCAAACAGAAAGCAACGGCTACAAATATGTATCCATAAATACATAATTAATTTTTTTAATTTTTTTAGGAAGGTGAATAGACATCTTAATTAGCCTCTTTAATTAGCCTAATTTATTTTCTCCCCCAACTGATTTATCCCTCTCGGTCTCTCCCTCTCAATCTCTCATAAGGCTCTCAGCACTCTCTCTCTCATAATCTCTCAAAACCCCTCAAGTAATCAAGATTCCAAAGTGTAAAAATATTTATAACAAATTAATCTCCATTACAAGATATGTAACCCCTTTTTTATTCTTAATTTTGTTTATTTATTTTCTGTTCTTGGATATATGTTTATAATTCTTATTTGTAGCCCTGTTATAACAAACATGGTCTTTGAAGTGTAACATATTTTAAAATATTTTTTTAGGACTTCTAATGAAAACATAAAATATTCATTATCTATTACTAATCAAAATTTATTTTTTTACAGAACTCCAACAATCAATATACAAATACTTGTTGGGGGATATTGGAGAAGGCCGAAAATCAGGTTTTATTGTTCTTTAAATTTGATTTCAAGTCTCTTGATTATTGCATATTAGATTTTGCATTGATTATAATATGTCTACTAGAAAATATAGTTGTGGATATGAAAAAAGAAAAAAAAAAGATGAATTGATTCAATCTCAATCATGAGCTCTTAAAAAGTTTTTATACAACAATAAAAGCACAACAAATTCTGTTGAAAATTTGGTGAATGAAGAACATATGAGTGAGAATGAAAATGAAGAACATGTGATAAAAGAATGTAATAATGAGTGTAATGATGAAGAACATATCAATGAAGAAAGTAACAATGAAAATGATGAAGAAAATAGACCTAAGAATTATGAAAATGAAAATTTTGATGAAGAATATAGACAGTTTTCTTTGAATATTTATGATCCAGAAAATTGGAAAAATATTAATCAAAATTTGAGAGACTTTTTAGTAGAAAGAGGTCCTATAAGATATAATGATATCAACTTTCCTAAAGATGATGATAATAGGCATTTCTCTTCTATACATTACAATCGATATTTATCCAATGGAGAGAAGCATGATAGAAGATGGTTAGTATATTCAAATGTTTCAGATAAGGTATATTGTTTTTGTTGTAAGTTATTTAAGAAAGAAGACAACAAGATCCATTTAGCTAATGAAGGAGTTAAAGATTGAAAAAATCTAAGTTATAGGCTTAAAAGTCATGAAACTAGTGATGAGCACATTACTAATATGAGTAATTGGATTGAATTAGAAAGAAGATTAAAAAATAATGAAACAATTGATAAGTGCGTGAAAGAATAAATTCAAAAAGAGAAAGAACATTGGAGACAAGTTTTGTTGAGAATACTTGCTGTTGTAAAAACTCTTGCCAAAAATAATTTAGCATTTCGTGGAGACAATGAGAAGATATATCAAGAGAATAATGGAAACTTTCTAAGTTTAATTGAAATGATTGCAGAATTTGATCCAGTAATGCAAGAGCACATTCGACGAATTCAAGAGCGTGAAACCCATTATCATTATCTTGGTCATAAAATCCAAAATGAACTAATAACAATTGATGTGTTGAATTATTTAAAAAGAATGGATTGTTGTTTTCCAAATGCATGGATTGCTTATAGAATATTATTGACAATACCTGTTACAGTTTCATCCGCAGAAAGAAGTTTTTCAAAATTGAAGTTAATAAAATCTTATCTCAGGTCTACTATGTCATAAGAAAGGTTGAACGGACTAGCTTTGCTATCTATTGAAAAAGACATGGTGGAAAAACTTGATTACTCAAGTCTAATTAGTACTTTTGCAGCTCAAAATGCAAGAAGAATAATGTTCAAGTGATGTTTTGTTGAACTTCATCATTTTTTTTGGTATTATAGCTTTACATTATGTTTGTTAAGTTCTTGGTGTAAATTGGATGAGAGCATGTATCTATATGTTATAATCTTCCAGTTGATCAATGAAAAATAACAATTTATTGGGTTTTATTTAAACAAGTTTCTTTTTTTGTGTGTGATAGGGTCCCATTTTAAAAGATCGCCTAGGGCCCCACCCAAATTTTTTAATCTCAGGGCCGGCCCTGCTTAGGCTGTGTATATTGTAGGTTTTGCGCATTGTCTCATCTGGGTTTTTCATGACTCAGATCTCTGTAGTGTCAACCTGTTCGGGCCTTGTGTACCAAAAAACATGTTATTTGCTAGGTTAGAAAAATGTAAAATCATGTACATTAATTAATTAGAAATTAAAATTTATCCTTTTATAAAACATATATCAACAAACATATATCTTTGAAAAAATTTAAAACACATTAGGAGTTAAATAGTTTTTCATTTTTTCATTTTTCATGGTTCCATCCATATATAGCTCAAATCATTTCTCAATTTTTTTTAAAAAATTATACACTTGTCTATTATTGAAATACATATTATTATAAAAAGTAAAATATACATAGATACACTTGTATAGTTTTTTTTTTTTTTAAATAAATTTTTACTAAGCTGATATAGCAGTGTATAAACTATTGGGGTTGCTTCTTAGTTGTAAACAGGGCTGTAAAACAAAATGTGTATTAACTACTCTTTTTCTTTGTTATATCATATATGGGTATTGTTACTCTCAATTTTTTTTTTACAATATAAAATATAGTTCTATATATCTTATTAGAAATCTAGTGAAGCATGCACATTATCTAATGATGTATGTAACTCTCGTTAATTTTTTTTACACTTATTAAAATTACATCAAAGTCTATAATAAACTTCTATTTTCCTATTTATTTCATGCATAAGTAAATGCATATACACTTCATATGCATGTGCCTGGTATCACCATCCCCTTCCTCGCATGCACATTATACTGCCTCTGCATGTGTAATACATATGCTCCAGTTGTTATTTGACCATTAGACATGTCAATGAACTGTTATTGGAAAGTCAAAGTTGTTGCTGTTGTATAATTATATGCTAGGCTTGGATAAACTTTGACTGCAATTGAAAGTTGAATCATTTTCATAATGAAAATTTCCTGTAACTTGATATATATGCTGGTCAATCATAAATATTCAATTCGAAATGGAACAATATATATTTGTTATGAAAACATATACTTTATTAGATAATGTTTATCATTTTTAAAAGTAATGAAAACACGTGTGTTAAAAATAACTAAGTCTAACATTTTTCATCATATAACCGCATAAGAATCCATGCCATCAACCCAGAATCCTATTACAACATAAAATTCAAAGTGGTTATAAAACCTAAGCTTCTTAGCAAGCCTTGCTGATGATTCCAATGTCTCTCTCTCTCTCTCTCTCTCTCAAAACAATCACACAAATCCCAAACGTCGATTCACTTCCAAAGCAAACAGAAGATAATGGACCAGAGGCTGTCTGAGGCGGCGCGCGCTGGTGACCGCGAAGCGCTGCTGGAACTCCTCCGAGAGGACCCTCTGCTCCTCGACAGGGCCACAACAATGGACGACTACGCGTCGGACACGCCACTTCACGTGTCGGCGATGCTGGGCCACGTCGACTTCGCGCGCGAGCTGCTGAGGCTGAAGCCAAGCCTCGCGCGCGCGCGCGACCGCCACGGCTTCGGCCCGCTGCACCTCGCCTCGGCCGCCGGGCACGCCCACGTGGTCATGGAACTGCTCGCGGTCGACGGTGGGTCGTGCGATCTGAAGGATAGGTATACTACACATGGTCACATAGTATTCTGAACTTTTGCAATAATTTATCACATTCTTACATATGGAGTAGCTTTTTATTTGTATTCTCATGGGCGTTTATGGCTGGTTTGACATGAGGTTAATGTTTTGAGGATAAATATGTATAATTTTAGGGATAAAAAGTCCATCAATTTTGTCATTAATTAATCACATTTATTAAGATGGTAGAACAAAATATTTTCATTTTTATTTTAAAATCGGGACAATTGTTCGCACTTTATTCTAATTATTTTTATATCTAACATAATAAGTTGTTCTCTCCTCTATCCTCACAATCTTTATCCCATCAGCTATCCTCTTATCAAACCAGCCCTTAAAGTCTTGTCTGCAATCTCATGTAACTCGATAATTGTTTAACAGATTATATACTTAATTTCTTAGATGAGCTTTTCATTTCTAAAAAATGGTCCATGCAATTTGTTTATATATTATTATTATTATTATTATTATTATTATTATTATTATTATTATTATTATTATTATTATTATTTTATAAAAATATATATCTAATTGAATGAGATATAATATTTTAATTAAAAACAAATCAAAATGTGCGCAATACTGAAGTTTATACATGAAGTTGCATCTAACATTTTTCATTATTTCTCATCTTAGACAGAAAACATTAAGAAAATAGATTATGCATGTATGTGATTTACGGCATACATGTTCTGCATCGAACAAAACCCATGCCGAATATTTGCTATTACACGAACTTTGTGATTGTAGGTATGGGAGGACAGCGGTTCACTGGGCAGCGATCAAAGGTAGAGTCCGGGTGTTGGACGCTTTGATGTCGGCGAGGCCGGATTTGGGGCTAACAGTGACGGCTTTCGGGGAGACTGTGATGCATTTAGCCGTCAAGGGTGGGCAGTACGAGGCGGTGAAGTACTTGTTGGCCACCCAGGGCAGTGGAGAGAGGGTTTTGAAGGCCAAAGATGATGATGGGAACACTGTGTTGCACTTGGCGGTTGCCCGAAAACAATACCAAGTAGGTCACTAGACGTGGTCTCCTATTTTGTTTTTAGAGTTCTGTTACTCTCAGTCTTTTTTACAGTCTCAAATGCTTTATCTAATATAATATATCTTAATACCCTAAGTTGTTTTTCAATCTCAAAAAATAGAATCATATACTATCACATTTTTATCTAATATAATGTAATACCTTAATTAATTATTAACAAAATGTGATTACATGCATGACTGAACATATACAATGACTGCGTGTAACACCATCCATTATTACATCGAAAAAGTCTAGACCGATTGACCTATAATCAATTCCCCATCATGATGTTTGTAGATCAGATCCAATAACTGTTGGATCACATCGGCTCTTATGGATTGACCCGTGTCAACATACTTACCTCGTATGTGTAGCATATAAGTACTATAACAATTCTAGATACATATTAATCTCTTATTGAAAATTGACATCTGATATGTATCATCAGATAACAAAGTTTTTGTTAGAGAACCCAATTTCACTTGTGGACGTGAACGCCAAGAACTCCAAAGGACTTACCGCCCTGGACATCGCATCCATCACCGCCGCCGAGCCCGAAGACGCCAGGATCATCGAATTACTGCTTCACAGGACTGTTGGCAGCCACCACAAGAAACCCGAGACGGCGCCAGCGGGCCATGACGCCGCCCACCAAGGTGGAAAGTTTCGAATGATTGTCATCAAGTCATCGTCGAGGACGGTCTCCCGGGGGATGAGGCCCTTGTGGTCATGGTGTCGGTCAAGGCCGTGGCGATGTCCCGGGAGGAGGACCACCCCTGCTACGCCTCCACTGCCGGGGATCCGCGGCATGGGACGCGCTACACGGTGGCCGTTCACCATTAGGACTGCTTTTGGGGTGCCGGTTTGTTGGGGCTGAGTCAGTTATCTTGAGTCAGTGTTGGATCCCATCAGTTATATTTTTCAGTTACTAAGGCAAAATTGACACATCCCTTTACATGTAAGATTTTATACAAGCTTTTAACATGTGACAGTCCCATAAAACTAATAGGATCCAACACTGAATAGTTAAAAACTCAAACTTTTTGGTCCTTCTATACATTTGTTGTGCCGGTTTGGTGGGGTTGAGCCAGGCATTAGAATTTGGAAGTTTGTTTGGACACTTTTTAATGTGCAATTGTTGGGATCAGAATCGGATGCTTTGGTCTTTAATTTGTATAATTTTTTTTTAATAAAAAATTTGTTTAAAGCATTGTGGGCAACTCTATTTTCATAAGAGAACAAATATCTATTTTCATAACACCACCTCATTCTTCATCCTCCATATTGTCCACGCCCCTATTGGGATGATAGATATTTATCTTGTTTAATTATACTTGAGAACAAGATCATATATATATAAGGAAAATGTTAGACTCAATAATATTCATCAACAAAAACTCAGATCTCACATGTTTTTATTTTATTTTTAAATAATAAACATCATAATGAGGTATATTGTCCTTTGATAAAAATTGCATATCACTCCATTTTGAATTAAATGAATTCATTTTTAATAAGTATAAGAAAATATTTAATGCGATATATAACATCTAACGAGATATATGTTAAATTGAATTTTAAATGTGGTATATAGAACTGTGTTTCGGACCAAGAAAAAAACACGGTGTAACAACACTATATATAATGTCCATGGATTCGTCGGAATTTAAATCGGCCGGCACCGAGATCACCCAAAAATGATGGGCCGTAGGCTAACTTTTATTATGGGACCCTTAAATTATTACTATCATGTAAAAGTTTTTAATAGTTTTTTAAAATTTATTTTTTATTTTTTTATTTTTATATATTTGATTGTAATAAAAAAAGGATCACAATGAAAAAGTAAAACATAAAAAAAATCATAAGGAATTATATATTTATCTGAAAAACAAAAGGTAAACAGTAAATAAAAAAAAGATTTCTTTATGCAAAAAAAAATTAACAAGATAAAATCTCAATAAATTAGGTACAATTTAGTTTAAAGTAGCAGATAAAAAAATTATTAAGTTTTAAAAAATATAATAAAATAATTCAGAAATAAAATAAAAATCCCACAAATGAAACAAGATTTTGGGTCCACGTGGGGGGTCCTTGATTTAAATGGAGGAAGACATGGGAGGTTGGATTGGCCGCGCAAAAAATAAATCTGGATCACCAAGAAAAGAAAAATAAAACGATATACCGAACCCTTGTGTAGCTCCAATTATAATCTATACCAATTTTCTGTTTTTAAATATCACTTTTCAACTGAATTACATAATATGAATTATATACTGGGATACTTTTTCGAGTTAAAAAAATGATAAAATGTTTTGTTTCATATACTATAATAGAATCACATACATTATAGTTATACAGTATATACTACACTATCATAGTGTATGTGATAGAAAAACAGATTGCTAAATGGACTTTGTGTATCAGCGCTATGAAGAAAAAGACGTGGTGGTTTTGGAAATCTTAAAGCAATGTGGGCTTCTACGTGAAGTATTGCTATACAAATCTCAGGAAAATGTAACGCACAATCCCTTCATATTATAAACAGACAGCACAAGTTTTTATTTTTTTATATCATCTCTTTTGAGGTATTTATTTTTATAAAAAGTAATGTATATACAATAAGGAATAATTAATTGAATAATATAATTTACAAAAAATTTGAAAAAATTCAACAAAGTATATATACCTCGATACAATTAGTGGAGGATTCAAATTCAACAAAATTCAAATTCAAGGGGCCTATCTATACCTCTTTCAGGATTGGAGTCGATACTATGGGTGCGTTTGATTGTGCAATTGCGCAGCTTTTGCGATTGTAGGAAGCTACTTCTGCAATTGTGCAATCAAATAATTTCTGTTATGAAATTTTAGGGTTTGGTTCCACTCATTATTTTTTTTAGTAAGTTACTTTGTGGATGTTCTGATATAGGTTTCCACAATTTTTGGACTCAATGTATTTAGACATGAAACGGATTATATGGTTGTCCAAATTGATTTTTTCAATATTTTGTTCTTTATTTGCCCATTTCCCTCTAAGGTTGCTGTTTGGGACTTTGAAGGTGTATTCTTCTGTGTGTTTGGTTATGGATTTAGTTAGTTGTCTTATAAATGTTCATTTATTTATTTATTTCTAACCCAACAAAATCGCTCCCTGCCCAATTCCCTTTCACTCTTATAATTTTTTTTTATACTGCCACTTAGTTTTTGAATAGGGCAAGCTTGTAGATGTTCTGCTGTGGGTTTAGACAATTTATTGTAATGTATTTAGAAATGAAATGGATAATGCGGTTTTTCAAATGGAATTTTTAATATTTTTATCTAATTCCTGCTACGTTTGCCACTTGGTCTCCCAAGGTGGGTTCATTTTTGTCTATGATTGTAGATTTTGTTGGACTGTTCATATTTTTTGGGTTTGGCCTAACAAAAGCACTATCTGCCAGTACTCTTTCTCTCTTTTTTTTTTGTACCAATTATGATTTTTTGAGTTGAGTTAGTTTGTGGATGTTCTGATGTGTGCTTATCTAACTTTTTTTTTCTTATTTTGTAGAAAATACTCTAACTTCCTGCAATTTTTTTTAAGGTAAATAGTATTCAAAAGTTGCGATTTTAAAAATCTAGAGTGGGGTTGAGCTTCCTACTGAATCAGTTTTAAAACCTTGATTCCTGCAGATTCAATTTTGCAATCGCGCAACCAAACACACCCTACGTGAGTTTGGTGTCTTTTGTAAATAGGGTTTTGGTAATACAGGAGTAGGGGGCCTTTTGTCTTTAAGAGTTGGTTATTGTAGAATTCTCTTCTACATCGACCTTCGACCTCTATATTTGTTGCTTTTACTTTTGTTTGTTTGCTTGGGTTTGATTCTCTTAGTAGGTGGGGGTAGTGGAGGGACAAAAATCAACTGACCGGGTTCGGATTGTTAAGATCCGCCACTCCGCTCCTCCCGAAAGCTTTCTATCGACCACCGGCACTCCTTCTCCTCGAACGTCATCAGACACAGAGTTGGGGGTCACCTGCGAAAGACCCTCCGACGCTCAAATCAATATAATACACAAAATAGAGTTTTTGTTAAAAGGATTTTTTTCATACCTGTATAGGGAGAACTGACTCCCTATTTATAGTGCTTTAGGAAAACCCTAGAATCATATGAAGATTTCCTCTCCCTATTGGATGGATGAGATCGAATCTATGATTCTAAGAGTAGGTCTTATCTGTATTAGGGGATTTATAGGATTTACTGTTATTATCCCCTGTAAATGTACATGAAGTGTTGGGATCTCCTGAATCTATTGGTGATTACTCTCAAATCTAAAATATATTACTGTGATCCTAGAGGATCATTATCATGAAAGCTCTAGATCCAACGTATTTTGTCTAATCAGCAATTGATTATTCCTGATGCTCAAAATAAAGTTTTGGGATTCACTGACTTGGATGGACGTCCAGTTGTTGGGACGTTGGTGGGCCTACGGGCCGATCCCTTGAATGGCGGGCGATCCGGGTCGTGGGCCTTCCTTTATCAGGTCATGGGAGTTGTTACATGGAGCATGGTTGGTGGGCTTCATTTTTGGGCCATACATTCTGCTTTTGATTATAATTCTAGAAGAATAAAGTGTGATGAAAGAGTATCATGCATTCACAAGTTAGGAGCAATGGTGAATTTCTTTTTTTCGTAGATAGATTTGCATGATTTGCATTTCATTTCATGGTTTGTTTTTGTAACGCCCCACATTTACCTAACCTCTTATAAGACGGTAAATGGGTCGCTACTAAACTAAATTCAAAATACAAGACCAAAATTTAAACCCTTTTTTTTACCAATATAATATAAATATAATAATCAAAATATAAATAAATGATATTAATATAATAAAACTTATGATAATAAAACATAAATAATATCCAATGGTTTTAAATCACTAAGGTCTTACAAAATATCAGAGTTTAACATACATAAAATATTATAATGGAAAGACGTACTAAACCACCCATGTGAGAGTCATCTAAGCTAAAGTAAATCCAAATAGTTGACCGTGACTATTATTTATTTTCCAATACTGCTACCTCGATGAGATCCGTAAAGCGTATGAAAAGTTCAAGTTTTGTCTTGGTTCTCATAAGATAAGCTACCTGGTTATGAAACAACCAACCATTTGGAATATGGTGAGTGATTAACTCAGCGAATAAGCCCACTGACAAATTACCTCACGTGACAATATATATAAAAATAAAGTTTTATGAAAATCAGAATTTCATTTAATAAATCTTTTATTTTATTAAATCATTTAAAAAAATATTTTAGTGCGCACGTGGCCCAATCCTTGGCCCACATTAGAGAAATCATGTGAGTTAAATGATACCATTATATATATATATATATATATATATATATATATATATATATATATATATATATATAAAGTTATATAAAAAAAATAAGAATTTTCTTTAACAAATCAATTTAAATTCACGAGCTTAATAAAAAATATATTTTAATGCAATCACGTGGTCCAATCCTTAGTCCACGTCATACAAATCATGCAGCTTAAATGATATGACCGAGTAGGGTTCTCAATCGGAAGAACCGTCCCCCAAAAACAGGTGTGCCAAGCCCCAAGCGACTAAATCGCTCAAAAAGCTCCCTCGAGGAGACGTCAGATCTAGAAGACGCTGATGGGTCGCCGCTGCCATCACTACGAGAACACCAGCACATGATGCCCCGGTTGCTGCAAACTCCAAACAAAAGAATCCGCCGCTGTAAGGAATGCTTTTTACCACACCCCTCACCAATCTTGGGACTCTTCAAGTCCTAGACCTTCCTCCCCAAAGGCGAAATACTACAGGGGGATTTATTCGAAAAAATATGTCATGATATGCATCTTGATAAAATCTCCTAGGGTTAGGTTGTCTCCACTAGTTCTAAATTTTTCAAAATCTCAAAACTATCAAAATCCTTAATTCAAATAATTATAAAAAATATAAGCATCAATATATGCGTTTTATAAATTCTTGAAACACAAATAGCATAATTCATGCTATATTATTTATCATCATAAAGAAATAAAATCATGCAATTTTATTCAAAAATAAAATACAATTTGATCAAATATGAAAAATATCCAAATCATGCACATAATATCACACAATTATAATTAGCATGTGAAATTCAACAATATAGAGCAAAAGTTCACATAAAATAAATCGATAGACCTACTCACCTCGAATGCACCCTATGTCCAGAGAATGAAGCCCACAACAAAAATTCCAACCTAGATAAACCAAATAAGTTATTAATTAAGACCCCATAATTCAACCATAGGCCCAAGACCTAATTATCTATCTATAATTATTAGGCATAAATTTTTATACCCAACAATCTAAATCTATCTCATATATACTATAATCCAAAAAGATGATATAAACTTATTTACTATATAACCAGACACAACAGGACAAAAAACCAGAAAGGACAAAACAAAAAAAACAAAACAGAAAAGACAAAATTCCAGAAAACTAAAAATATTAATAAAATACCAAAAATTCATAAAATTATATGAAAAACACATTTTTTTTCTTCTATAAAAAAATAAACTATTAATGTACAAAAATTGAAAATAAATAAAACTTAACATGTATTTGTATAAGTCATAGCCCTTGTATAAATAAAAACTTATATTTTAATAATCTTAACATAGATCTAATTTTTAAAATAAATAATAAATCAAAACCCTAAGTTTATAAAGATTCAAAAATTAAAATACCTAACATGCATAGATCTAATAATAATAAATAGTAGATCAAAACCCTAGATTTTTTTATATAAAATTATAACAATCTAAAGAATCTGAAAACATGAACATATATGTATCAAAATTCTGATTTGATCAAAAACTCAAAATCTCTTAACATAAAAATATATTTGACCATGAAAATAAATCAAAACCCTAATTTTATCTTTAAAATAAAAATAAAAACAAAAACTTAATAACCTAAACATAAACCTAACATCACTAATAAATAACAATAATTTAGAAAAAATAAAAAAAAACTAAAAAGAGTACCTCTCTCTCTGTCTATCTCTCTCTCTTTGCCGAACAGGATACACAACCGCACACCCTAATATTTTTTTTTCATTAATAGTGAGTATATAAAGGAGAAGAGATGCCATATAAGGAAATTACATGCACTGTTCACGTGCATGATTTTCACATGCATTGGGCCCTCTATGGTTCCCTCACAAGGCCCGTCATGGGCTTAAACAACCTCATGCGAGACATTCACACACACCCACCTAATAATATTTATCTAATCTAATATCCTACGTATCTAAAAATCATCAACATTCGAATTTAATTAAAATACATTTATGTAGGCAATGAATATATATATATATATATATAAAATAAATAAATACATTTAAAATTTTAATTAAAAATTGCAATCAAATAATATTAAAATTACAAACTGAAATAGACCCATAAAGATATATTAAATGGGCTAAAACTTAAAAACACATAAAATACACTAATTTTAATTCAAATATCATATTTATTTATTTAAATCAAATATATAAATAAGAGAAAATATACAGGTGTTACAGTTTTGCTTCTCTAAAACCCATAGGAGGTTTATTTTGGCTTCTTATTTCCAATGTTATATTTAAAGTGGTAATGTTATGTTTTGGAGACCCCTATTACTAGTGTGTGTTTGGAGAGTGCTTGATTTTTAAGTTGTTATTAATTACCATAAGTGCACGGATCGTTACAGAAGTATGGATTTAGCAAATACGGGTAGAACCCACAGAGAATTATTCAAATCAGATTATTAATCGATTTAATTAATCGAACCAGAAAGAAAGATTGATGAGTTATTATTATTATAATAATAATAATTATTATTATATAAAAGAGAATGCTAATATAAAAGATAACTAGGGTTTTAAAATCCACTATGCAATACCAATTTAGGGATTATATTCAAATATGAAACTCTACCATATAACTCAATTAATATCGAAGTTAATCAAATACCAATCGGAAAATAATTATTTAGAATCATATTAATTATTTCATAAAATCATATTTGAAATCAAAACAATCATCTCAATATTCATATATTAGGAAGAGAATAAAGATATCAAAAGAGTTAATCAAAGCATACCTATCAAACCTTAAATGAGAGATCCTTGAAGATGATTTTCTTATTCAAAACTTAGATTTATAAAACCCAATATAATGATCTATCTCCCTTCCCTTTATAAAATCTACCAACTCAATATTCAAGAAGTTAAAAAGAGCATAAAATATCATAAAACTCAATCAATGCATATTTTATCAAATCAAATACAAGAGATTTTTTAAGAAGGTAATAAGAAATTTACATAAAAGATTTCAAAAGAGAGTTGAAGGAGAGATTGATACTCAATAGAGAAAACAATATAAAGAATTAAGATCTAAATATAAAATCATAATGGTTTAACCTTCAACCATCTTCAACCTAGTTGAAGATTTAGTTACTAGAAGAAATGATCAAAAGAAATAAAAGAAAATAAAAGAGATCGTATTATAAAAAAAATTTGAAAATAAAATCACAAAAACTAATATTAAAATTCAGATCTAAATGAATACAAACATCCAATATATATGAGATGAAAACAAAAAAACAAAGCAATCCTCCTGAATCTTTCTTCTACTTCCGTTTTCCTTGTGCCTCCTTGTTTGATGCCCCCTTTTGGCTTCATATATGTTCATTTTATAGCCTCTAGCCTTGAATATCAACCATTGATTTGCAATGAATTGGATGGTCAAAATTTGCCATACACCTTCCTCATATGACAAGTTTAGCAGGTAAAAGCTTTCATTCCCGTCATTGATTTTCTGTGGAATCTTTGGATGAATTTTTGACCCCTAATAAGGTGGATTGTAAAATATTCATGAAATATTGATTTATAGATCTTGAAAATATTTTGGGCCTAAATACGATACTTGAGGGAAAATTTATGGTAAAAAAAGTGGGACGGTTTTAACATTGATTTGAATAATATTTGATTGAATTTTGATTTTTTATTCTTTCTTCACCAAATCTTGTTCTAGAATAATTTTGGATCTTCTAAAATCCTCTTGATTCTCTTTCATATCTTTAAATGCTTTATAGAATATCTTGTATTCATCATCATCATTTATCTCAATTACTTGTAATAACATATAAATTCTGAATATTAGTCATTATCACATATAAAATTAGGAAATAGAAAACTAAATTAAGGGGCTTAAATGTATAAATAATATGCTTATCAAAGAACATTGTCATTAATTTCTTATTATATGTCTTAAGGCAAATTAATATTATGGGAATTGGTAAATGTTTTTTAAGTTCTGAAACTTAAAGTTCAACTTTATTATGTCAAATAGGGACTTTAAGAACAATTTAAGGCAGTTGAACTACGATGAGTATATGTTCTAGATGTCATTCGACCAAAGGAGGTTGAGGGATCGGTCAAAACATCCATCAGCAATGTCTGAAACTTCTGGATTCCATTGGACCTATGACAGTCAATCTTCATTCAAACTGGACGACTAGAGTTGGTCGAATTGAGATGTTGAAAATGATTAAAGACAATTGAACTGGTTCGATCGAAGGAAGTCGATTCGAACTTTAAAAGGGCGATTGGAAGCATACGACCTGTGACTTAAGAAGGACTTTTTATAGTCGATTCAGGAATAGATCAATGTCTCTTTTTTTTGTATTTTAGTTTGGCATGGGTAGGGTCTATATATGGAAATGGGGGGGGGGGGGGGTGAAGAGTACAAGGGGTGGGGTAGGTTGGGGTGGTTTTCTTTTTTGAGAGAACATACTTTCTGGGTTTTTTTGTTATTTTATTGGTGTGAGTTTCTCATTTTTTGGTGTGGGTATATCCGCCCCCTTAACCAATAGGTTGCACTCATGACAACTCGAAAGAGGTGAAAGTTAACGTATGCAATTGGTCATATATATTCAATGGAAAATGCTAGACTTAGTCACATTCACCAACCAAAACTCATACTTCACATGTTTTTATTTTTTTTAAATAGTAAACAACATCTAATAAAATATATTGTTTGATAAAAAGTACATATCGCTCCATTTCGAATTGAATGAAACTATTTTTAGTAAGTGTTAAAAAATATTTAATGTTGTATATACAATATCTAACGAGGTATATGTTTCACTTGATTCTAACGTGAGATAGTGTTTTGGATTGAGAAAAAAACTGAGTGTAAACACTTATATTCAATTCTTTCATAGGATTTTTATGCATGCATGCATGCGTGCCAAAACAATTTTTATGTAAAACAACAACACCATGCAACGAAAAAAAAGAGCGTAAAACTAAAAATAACATATAACAAATAAACAAAAGGGGAAATGACTAAAAAAAAATCTCAAAAGAGTTTAAAATACCCAATTCAGCCATTTTTTAAAATTATATCTAAAAAAATCTCATTTTTCAGTTTTGAAAACACAAAAGACTAATCTGCCCTTATCTAATTAAATCTTTAATATCCCTTTATTTCACACTAAAAACCTATTTTTCGTACAAAATAACAATATCTCTATTCATAATAAAAATCGATTCTATATCATAATTATATATATTTTACATAATATTGTTTATCATTTTTCATTGTGTATAATCATAATATGTAATTTAAATATTTGTTGTGCCATAATGTAACAGATGATATTTTAATATTCTAAATTTTTATTCACATTTTTTATTTTTTAGCTATTTACATATTTTTATGATATCATTAGTACATATCCATTTTTAAAAAAATATATCAATATTTAATTGAGTTCATCATAAAACATTTAAATTATGTTGGTACATATTTCACAAAATCCACTTAATTACAAAGAATTTACAATAAAAAAAATTGATCTACATGAAAATGTGTGAAATATATTAATAAAATTAAGAGGGTGAAATATTTAACAAAGTTAAGAGATGTGGAATATATTAAAGATTTAATTGTATAAGGGTAGATTAGTCTTTTGTGTTTCCAAAATTGTAAAATGAGACTTTTTTAGGTATAATTTTAAAAAGTGGCTGATTTGGGTATTTCTAACTTTTGAGAGACTTTTTAGTAATTTTCACTAAACAAAAATCAGCTTAAAACTAAAAATAACATATAACTGTTGTGAAGTGGTGGATAACCACCACTCCTCTAAGCTATAACCTCCCCCACTCTTCAACTCCATAACCCCTCTCATTCAACTCCATAACCCCCACTATTAATCACCCCACTATCTACCCCCTCACCTCTATAGACTTGTAACTCCCCACTTTTGGGATTCCTCCATGGACCCTATAAATTGAGGGGTTTGTAATCTATTCCATAACCAACAAGTGAAGAATAAGAAATCTCTCTCTACCTCTATTCTCTATATGTCTTGTGTGCTTTGTTTATGCATTCTTATGTTCAAGTATTTTACTTACTTTACAACACGTTATCAGCACGAATAAGCTCTTATTCGATTCAAGCACTCAAGAAGTTAAAGAAATCTCCAAAGGTTTGTAATTTGGTGAGTTCATTAGATCTCCAAAGGTTTGTATTTGGTGGGTTCATAAAATTATATATTTTCTTTTAAAATAAAAAAAGGATTCACAAATATTTATAATTTTGGTGAGTTTATGAGATGTTCAAATCATCATGATTTATCTTATCTTATATTTTGTATACAACATGGTAGACAATTTTATGGTTTTCTTTTTTATAAAGAAAAAAAGGTTTTCTTACTCTATGCTACATAATTAAATATACCCATGCGTTACATTCTTTTATAGATTTGTTTTAAGAATGTATTTCTTTATTCATTTTCTATAGCATAGTATTATATATATATATATATATATATATATATATATATATATATATATATATATATACATACATGTTTCGGCCATATAATCTCATCCATGGTTTATAATAACCCTTATGATTTCATTTTGATCTTATCTCATCACTATTTCTCTCTTTGTTATCTGATCTGATGAGTATGATGTTATGATTTACACCATCATGGTCGATGTGAATATCTCATTATACAAGTCTATTGATTAATAAATAAATTGATGTAGCTCAAGGACATCAGTTACATGTTTTTTTTATTGATGTCAATTTATTTATCCTCTGAATATATATATAAGATTTTATTTAAAGACTTCATCTTGAAAATATTATTTGAATATGTTGTTGCAAATTTTTAACCAAGTCGATTAGCAACACAAATATAATGCATTTTATGCATCGATTATTTAATTTATATATGCATTTGTTCTATATTATTGTTTGTATATAGTTCCTCTGTTGTGGAATAATATTTTTCAGAATGATAAAAAGGGTTATATGTTTTTAAATGTTCATAATTCATGAAATTGAAATCATATTGGAATTAAATATGAAAATGCTATATTTTTGTCAATTCTCATTTGATTAAATTATTTTCTAAAATATGATTACTAGACGTGTGGTGTATTTGGCTGATATGATTTAGATTATTCTAATTCCAGCTATTCAATTGTATGCATCAATCTTGGTTTTTATCAATTATGATAAACATCTCCAATAACCCTTGCCAAGTAACATTTTCTCTTCATTCATAGGGAATTTGCAGTGCCCCAGTAATGGGTAATTAATTGACATTTTCTTATAGTTATTTGTCATAATTCTCTTTTAGATATATAGTTTAATGTAAGTTTGGCTTTGACATTATAAAGAAAATCATGTCTCTATAGGACTAAGCAAATATTATGTTTACATATGTATCCCAGAAGGACTAAGCAAAAGTCATAAGTCCTATAGGACTATGTAAAGTTTATAATTTTATAAGTCCCTTAAGGACCATATAAAAGTGTCCACGAAGGACAATACACAAATTTTATTTTATCCTTGAAGGACAACAAAAAATGTGTTTACATGGATCCTTGAAGGACCATATAAAAGTTATGAATTATGTGTCCCAGTAGGACCATGCAAATTTTATTTTATTTTGTCCCTAAAGGACTATACAAAAATTATTATATGGATACTTAGAGGATCATGTAAAAAAATATGATTAGAATGTGTCCCTGAAGGACCGTATAATTTTTATCCGTGAAGGATATATATCCACAAATCATGATTGCTCGTGTCCCTGTAGGACCAAACAAAAGTTATATGATATATTGTTTTTGGGTCCTTGGAGGACCAAACGAAAAAAAAGTGTTTACATGGATCCATAGAGGACCACGCAAAAGTTATGAATAATGTGTTCCGGTAGGACCATATAAAATTTACTTTATTTTATCCCTGAAGGACTACATAGAATTTATTATCCCTGAAGGATTATATAAAATTAATGGCTACTTGAGTCATGTAGGACCAAACAAAAGTTATGAAATTTTTATGGGTCCCTGAAGGATCATATAAAAAAATAAAGGTGGCTACATGTATCCCAGTAAGAACATGTAAAAATTATGATTAGCTTTCACTATCATAACATAGAGGATTTAAATATTAAATTCTCATTGTGAAAGGTCCACCGACCATTGTGCCTCAAAGATGCTCCAGTAGTAGCAATATCAAAAGCAAAAATATTATTATCAAATTTTATATCTTCTCATTGCTGAACAATGAGCTTTGATAATAATATAAATATAAAAAAATCATGAAACTCGATCTATTAACTCAGCATCGTCGCCTGAAGCAAATGCATTTTATTTTATTTTATTTTGAGCAATGAACATGGTCAAGGGTTATTTTATGGTTTATATAACTATAACAATAGTAGAGATGACAAGTTATTTGAAACCACCAGAAGTGGAATGCTATTGAATGAAAGCAAGGGAAAAGTTTGCATAATAAACCCCTAAAATGCAGAAGAAAACTATTATCATCTATGTGGTACTTCATAACATAATTTTGATCACTTACCTGAAGTACGTCCAAATCTTTAAATTGGTTGCGAACCTGAAGTATGCTTAAACTCTTTATTGGTCATGTACTTCATATATGATTAGATATTTGTCAATTTTATATTTATGTCTTTATTTTTCTTTATTATATGAAATGCACTTTCATATTTATCTTATTTTTTTTAGTTTAATATTAATTAATGCAAATGGTAATATTATTTTTAGTATTACAAACTTGATCGAAGGCTCTAAAAGAGTAGATATCATATTATCAATAGATACAAAATTTTGTATCAACGATACATTGTATTCATGTAGATCCAGAAGAAGTCTACTGAAGATACCTATCTCAAGATATGCCATTTTAAAATTATGGAGTATCTATACATTAATAATGTCTCATGCTAGAAGCATACATTAGAAATGCTTTATGCTCTCTCTTAAGGGTTATAATATAAATATCCATAATTACTCATATGAACCAGAAGTTCTATGATCTTTATGATTTGGCATGACCATCTCAGATATCCATGGTACAAGATAATGCGTTGAACTATTCATTTGGGCGTATACTAAAGAACCAGAAGATTATTTTCCTCGATGATAGTTTTTACCGCATGATTTGTGGATTGTCATTTTAATGAGACAATATTCCCGTCGTTAGGGGGATGGAAGAATGTACCTGAAGTACGATATGTTCCTAAAGAATGACGAGAATTATACTGGAATTCATCCACTCTGTGTCATCTAGACTCACGTACCACTCAACGTGAAAATCAAATTCCTAATGCACGCTAGAAGCGTGATAGATCAATAGGTTCAAAAGAATAAGCTCCCCAAAAGTGGAGATCAAATGAAAAATCATGCTCTAATAATGCTCCAGAAGAAGTTATACATAATGCTCCAGAAGAGATTATGAACAATATATCCACTTTCTCTAAAACTCCAGAAGAGTATAATGTCCCAGAAGAGAAACGAGTTCCAGAAGTGACTATACAAACTCTTGAAGAGAAAAATGTACCTAATAATATTGAGATCTCTATATTTTATATGCATATAAGAGAAATGTGGAATCGCAAATAAATGATCATTGATGACATATTTATCATACAAAGTAGCTACTGAAATTTCAAAGGGCGATGATTACAATGAACCACACAGCATAAATGAATGTCGACAAAGAAATAATTGGCCAAAGTAGAAAGATGCTATTCAAGAAGAATTGGATTTTCTTGAAAAGTGTGGTATATTCGAACCTATAATACATACCCAAAAAATGTTAACCTGAAGGTTACAAATGGGTGTTTATAAGAAAGCGAAATGAGAAAATAAAATTGTTAGATATAAGACACGTCTTGTGGCACAAGGTTTCTTGCAGAAACCTGTGATTTGACTGTGAATAAACATACTCATCAGTCTGGATACAAAAATGTTCCATTGACTAGAAAGTCTCGAAGTTTCTGAAAAACTTGATATGAGACTAATGGACGAAGTAACAACTTATCTATATGAGAATTTATATGAATCCCTGAATTATATAAATTGCCTAAAACAAAAATCAAAGAGTATGTACTCAATAAAACTAAGACGTTTATTGTACAGCTTAACATGGTAGGTACAACCGTCTTAGTGAATACTTGATGAAAGCAGGATATTTAAACAATTTCATTTGCCCGTGTGTCCTTATAAATATATTTAGTAAGGGATTTGCTATTTTGATAATTTATGTTGATAATATAATTTCAATTGGGACTCCTGAAGAGCTAAACAAAACTTCAGAATATCTTATTAATGGATTCGAAATGAAAGATCTTGAAAAAACAAGATATTGTCTTGGCCTGCAAATTGACCGGAGTTCAAACGGGATACTTTTTCATCAAACAACATATGTTGAAAAAAAATCTTGAAGCGTTTTAATATGGACAAATGTCATCCATTAAGTACTCCTATGGTGGTAAGGTCACTTGACTCAAAGAAGGACCTTTTTTTCGTCCAAAAGAAGATACAAAAAATCTTCTTGGTCCTGAAGTACCATATCTTTGTGCAATTGATGCTTTATTATATTTGGCCCAATGCACTAGACCTAACATTGCATTTTCAGTTGATTTATTGGCCAGATTTAGCCCTGCACCAACTCGAAGGCATTGGAATGATGTAAAGCACATTTTTCGTTATCTTCGTGGAACGTCAGACATGGGCATATTCTATGCAAAAGATTCCAATAATGGTGCACAACTAAAGGGTTATGCAGATTCAGGATATCTTTCAGATCCTCACAAGGCTCGCTCACAAACAAGCAAGTCGGGAATGGGTGTGGATAAGGTCTTTGGTTCATCATATTCATACTGCATGCGGACTATCTCTCATTACAGATGTTCCAACAACTATTTATGAAGACAATGCAGCATGCATTGTTCAAATCAAAGGAGGATATATCAAGGGTGATAGAACGAAGCATATTTGTCTAAAATTCTTTTACACTCATGAGCTCCAGTAGAGACATGAAATTGATGTTCAACAAATTCAGTCAAAGGACAATCTTGCTGATTTGTTTATTAAAGTTTTGTCGACGTCAACAATCAAGAAGCTGGTGTATAACATCGGGATGTGATGAGTTAGCGACCAAAATTCTTGAAATCTTGTACTTATGAGGGGGAGTAATTTTTTGATGACATTTTGCGAACTGTACTCTTTTTCCTTCGCCTAGGTTTTGTCCCAATGGGTTTTTCTGGCAAGGTTTTAACGAGGCAGTGTTAAACGTATACACCATTATACGATTAAGTTAAATTGTACTCTTTTTCCTTCGCTTTGGTTTTTTCCCACTGGGTTTTTCAAGCAAAGGTTTTAATGAGGCAATTATCTTAGCGTGGTGGTCATCTAAGGGGGAGTGTTGTGAAAGTGGTGGATAACCACCAATCCTCTAAGCTATAACCTCCCCTACTCTTCAACTCCATAACCCCTCTCATTCAACTCCATAACCCCCACTATTAATCACCCCACTATCTACCCCCTCACCTCTATAGACTTGTAACTCCTCATCTTTGGGATTCCTCCATGGACCCTATAAATTGAGAGGTTTGTAATCTATTCCATAACCAACAAGTGAAGAATAAGAAATCTCTCTCTACCTCTATTCTCTATATGTCTTGTGTGCTTTGTTTATGCATTCTTATGTTCAAGTATTTTACTTAGTTTACAACAATAACAAACATAGCAAATAAGGTACACACATTATGGGAACCGATATGGTGCGGCGTGCGGACGGGTGCGGCGTCGACCACGGGCCGTCGATCACGGGTCCATCACATCGGACGGTCGGGTGCGATTCACGTCAACCGTTGGATGCGATGAACCCGCGATCGGACGGCCCGTGGTCGACGCCGCACCCGTCCGCACGCTACACCTAATCGTTTCACCACACATTATTTGCTTTCTAAACCAAACAAAGCATATCAATAATCTTGTTTACCGCACGGATAGAAAGTTTTACCAGAAAATTAAACTTTAAACCCCACAATTAAAGTATATCCGGTTTGCAAATTATAAACGCCTTTGTAATAAATCAAACCATTTCATAACCGACGGACATAGAAGTAAAAATTTTAAACGGATGCGTTTCAATATATTCATGCGTATTATATTCATGCATTCATTACAGATAAAAAAATGAAACGCATGCATGACTGCGTGCCTCCTTTTGCATAAGGAAAAATCCATATAACCCGATGAAATCTTGTCTAAATTTATATAACCCTTTATAATCTTCATATATCCATATAACCCCCTATAATCATATCCAAAATCCATAAAACCCCCTCCATCCGCCTTCCGTCAGCCGAGTACGAAATTAAAAAAAATTCATATAACCCCCTGCAATTTTCATATATCCATATAACTCTATGTAATTTGGAAAAAATATTTTTAAAAATGAAATAATAAAAAATAATATTTTTTTTATTAATAATAGAGTAAAAAAAATTTATTCCTATTTTTTTATTTCTAATTTTTGAATTATAAATGACATGTGATTTCATAACCAGTATCCCAACACATTAATAATAGAATAAATTAACATTTACATGCATTAACATCTAATGGATTATAAATCTTTATTTTATTGTATTTTCTATTATTCTCATTGGGAAACGTAAAATTGATATTTTTGTTGTTTGATTCACCTTGTATAAAATAAAAATAAATGGTAGATAAGAGATAAATAAGAGTTTATGACTTTTTAAATAATAACTATATCCCTGCATAAATTATTTATGCTTGGAAATAAGTATGAAAGATGCATGTGTGATATGATAGATATGACAGTTTTTGAAAAATATATTTTTAAAAATTCAAAATGCCAAGAGGAATTTTTTTTATTTTTTAATTTTAAGAAATATTTTTTTTCAGATTGCAGGGGGTTATATGGATTTAGGTTAGATTAAGGGGGTTATATGGATTTTTTCTAATTTCACCGTTAACTCGGCCAACGGAAGGCAGACGGAGGGGGTTATATGGATTTTGGGTATGATTACAGGGGTTATATGGATATATGAAGATTGCAGAGAGTTATATGGATTTAGGCAAGATTTCAGGGGGTTATATGGATTTTTCCCTTTCCATAATATCTGTGGTAATGTTACATGCAGTCTATTTTCCGGCCCTCAATCCAGCCTACGAGTGTTTTGAATTTTTAAAAATACATAATATATTTCATCTAATGAGATAGATATTTTTATTAAAAATGAAATGTATACTTCAATGAATTGTGTGTATGCATTAATAGGAAATATAGATAATATAGATTATTAATACACGCGTACTGATATGAAAATTTTCCCCGCAGGTGAGGGAGGAGAGGAAACGATGGAAAAATGATGATATCAAATATGAAGAGACAGGGGGAAGGAGATGAACAAGGGGATAAAGGTCTGCGAGTAATTGATTCGGGTTTAATAACAATCAATAATAAGAACAATAATAACTGATTGATATTAATTTATTTGAATTGCATTGTGTTAGGGATTGCCATGGGTGGCCAGGAAATTAAATGAGAAGATGGAAAGGCATGAACGCAAATAGAAGGAAACGAAGGGATAATTAATGAAGGGCTCAGATTACCTGTTTCCATAGGAAATAGGAAACAGGCAACATGGAATACAACCAATAAATGTACTACACGTCGACACGTTAAATAAAATTCACGTCGGCATTAAACACGGCTGCAAACCACGTCACAATGAAATGCAACGATTGCATTAAAGTAATTGAATAATATAAAAATCACAAATCAGTCCCTCCAAATTAAATCAAACATTTTATTTAATTTTATCATGAAGACTCATCTGAACTTGTGAAGGTGCTAATATCTTTAATTGGTTTGAGGTTTTTAACTTCACTAAAAAATGTTTATATAAGTATTAAAGTCTTATTTATAATTTTTTTTTTTAAAAAGGTAGAATCATGCTACAATTACTTTCAACCAGTATTATTTATAAGATATTTTAAAAAAAAGAAGCAAGAAGTCAAAAATCTTATTTTTTTATAATTCTTTTCTCATACTTATTTATAAGATATTTTTTAAAAATATTAATACTATCAAACTGGTTTTGCAGTCATTACATGATATATAAGTCAAGAATGTCGGTTAATGTTTTTTTTTCATCTCATCTATATTATAGGATATATATGTAACTCAAGAATGCCACTTAATTTTTAAATTTTTTTGCCATCTCATCTATTTGTTACAAGGGTCGATGTAAAGGTTGGCTGTGCGAGGATATAGCCCGACCCAATTTTTATAATTATTTTGTTCATATAAAAATATTTATATTTTATAATATATAAAAAAATTAATATGTTCTATTTTTTTGAAAAAAAATCATGGTTTTGTTCAGTATTTAGAAATGCGATATGCAGTTTGCGCACGGCTTATACGCGGTATACGAGAGTATTAATTATATTTGAAATTTATCATTTTTTTTACACAATCTCCTCTGATTTAATTTGGAGGGATAGATTTGTGATTTTTATATTATTCAATTACTTTAATGCAATCGTTACATTTCATTTTGACGTGGTTTGCAGCCGTGTTTAATGCCGACGTGAATTTTATTTAAGTGCCGTTTGACGTGCTGACGTGTAGTCCATTCATTGATTGTATTCCCTGTTTCCTGTTTATATAAGAAACAGGTAATCCGAGCCCATTAATGAAAGGGGGTGGATGAATGAATGGGTAAAGAAAGTATTTGCGAGTAAAAAGGGTTTTAATAAATTGAGAAGGATAAATATGTCAACTAAAAATTTTGGATTGATAAAATAATCTATATTATACTCTGTTTGGAGATGAGTTTATTTAGATTATGGGTTTAAAAAATTAAAAAATCTCAAACTCAAAACATATTTTTAATGTTTAGCATTTTAAACACCATTTTTCCTTTTTTTTATACAATCTCGCTGTTGAAAAATCTAATAAAGTAAAATTTTCAATTCAAAACGTAAGTTTGGAACAAAAGATAACCTTACATCCTTATATAAAGTCTGTTAACAAAAAAAAGTCATTTAAATCTATTCATTCCCGTAACAATCCATTACTATCACTTTAATCACACCCATTACCATTTTATGCCTATAAATCTATTCAAAGTGATAGTTCCCCACCATTCAAAATGCATATAAATCTATTCAAAGCATTTCTGAAACATCGCGACCACTACTTTTTGGAATTTGGATCAAAATCATTTGAAATCCAGCAAAAGTCTAATTAAAAAAAGGGTTTTCTATTTTTAACTCCCCGCAAATCATCGTATTTAGCGATCGCTCCCCCACTTCTTCATATTTTGGTTTAACTCCCCAGATTTAAAGGATAATTCTTTTTACTCCCTCTAAAGGACTAAAAAGAAAATTAAATAATTTACATATACGTCCCTCACAAAGAGTAAAAAGGAATTATCCTTTAAATCTGGAAAGTAAAACCCAAATACGAAGAAGTGAGGATGCAATCGCTAATACGATGGTTTGCGGGGAGTTAAAAAAAACAGTCCTGATCTCACTCATGGTAGTGAAAGGAGGAAGAAAGACATGCCAGTCTCCAGGTACATCTCATCCATCAAATTCTATTGAGTTTCCATATATATATATATATATATATATATATATAGGGATCCGATTACGTGCGGTGTGCGGTCGGTGCGGTGCGCGATCACGGGCCGTCGATCACGGGTCCATCGCATCGGACGGTCGGGTGCGATTCACGTCGACCGTTGGATGCGATGGACCCGCGATCGAACGGCCCACGTCGTAAACCGCACCGACCGCACACCGCACGTAATCACGACCATATATATATATATATATATATATATATATATATATATATATATATATATATATATATATATATATATAGTCGTGATTTTATACGGTCGTGCGGTCGCGATTCACGGGCCGTCGATCACGGGTCCATCGCATCGGACAGTTGGATGCGATTCACGTCGATCGTTGGATGCGATGGACCCACGATCGGACGGCCCGTGATCGCGACCGCACGACCGCATATTATCGAAAATATATATATATATATATATATATATATATATATATATATATATATATATATATATATATATATATATATATCTCAATTTTGACACCGTTGAACTGCAATGCTCGAGGGAGAAGACAGTGGGCATTTGATCTCCTACTCTCGCTTAAGGGGCCGGCCTGGGCAAAGGTGACCAAGATAATTGCGTATGCCCCCCCATTCATTAAGCGGCCTCAATAACTACATGATCAATTGGAATAAAATAAATAAATGGTGAGATATCTCACTTTTTTTTATAAATTTGTTTCTCTCAACACACATTTTTTTCCTAAAATTAAGTGAAATTTCTGTACTCCTCGAATCTCTCCAACTATGATATCTCTATCTCTATCTCTCCCTTCCTGATCCCTCCAATTGGTTAAATAGTTCTCAAGCCCTTTTAGGTAAGCCTGTCAACGGACCGGATACAGAGCGGATATGGTCATATCCGTATCCGTATCTGAAATTTTTTTTTATATCCGTATCCGTATCCGTATCCAACGGATATTTAAAAAGTGTATCCGTATCCGATCCAAAATTTCGGATACGGATTCGAATAATTATCCGAAATATCCGAAATAAATAAATAAATAATTAAATATAACAATTTTTCATTTAAAGTTTAAAAATTGACTTAAAATTAAAAATTCACAAACACAAGTCCTAACTTTACAACTATTAGAAAGAATAAATAAATAATTAAACATAACAAATTTTCATTTAAAGTTCAAAAATTGATTTAAGATTAAAAATTCACAAACACAAATCCTAACTTTACGACTATTAGAAAGAATGTGAGCCACTTAATCAAAATCCAATGGTAGATATTATATACTAATATTAACATTTTTTTAATGCCATCGGATACGGATATTTTTCGGATCGGATAGGGGTATATCCGTATCCGATCCGAAAATTTTCGGATACGGATTATTTTTTCGGATACGGATACGGATTTTTCGGATATCGGATATTTTCTGCATTTTCGGATACGGATGCGGATATTTTTTCGGATAATTGACAGGCTTACTTTTAGGTATAGTTATAATTTTATAACTTTTTCATTCAATTACAATTTAAATATTTTTATTGTACTGTACTGATATTTTTTCTTTCTTTCATACAAGATGGAAATCAAATCAGTTTATAACATATGCAATGTGATCTTTTGATGTCGTCTAATTGAAAATCTGAATAGAAGCCTTTGTTGGACAATAACATCTATAGTTTTTATTGAAGTTTACATGTAGACTGTAAGAGGTAATACATTAAAAATAATATCTTGCTCACTAGTATGATAGAAAATGTTAATTCATGCATAATGTGTGCATAATTGCGTGTATATTTAGTTTTTATTTTTATTTTTTTGGTGTCATACAAGGGATGTTAGGTAATTGTGTCCACGTTATAAATTATTTGATAAAACATATATAGTCCATTTAAAGTGTCTGCACTCTTCCAATTTTATGGCATAGAAATTGTAAAGGTGCCTAATGGCATGCATTCTATATTTGTATTAGCCAAAAAAAAGACAGTGCAACTTCTTCTTTTTTATGATGGTGGGACCTTCCGTGACTACACCAAGCTCGTAAGCTACTTTCACTTGTTTACCCCGATCCCACAAAAAGTGCAACTTGTTATAGCTTCTATTTGAACTTCCATTTATTTAGTATGGAACGGAATATTTGTTATTAGTTTTTAAATTATGACATGCTACACGATTAGTAGTAAGATGGGTAACTTACTGGGAATTCCTCGTATTGCACTCCAACTTATGATATGCAATACTATTATCTGTTGGGGAATAACATCTATAGCTTTTATCAAAGTTTACATGTAGTAAGAGGTAAAAATTAAAAGTCACATCTTGCTCACAGTTATGAGAAGAAATATAAAATTGATACGTAATGTGTGCATAATTGTGTGTGTGTATTCTTGTTTTAGTGGGGATACGGTTATGCACATCCATGTTGAAAGTTTTCATGAACTATGGCATAGGAATTGGAAAGGAGCCTAATTGCATTTTTCACCCACTTAATTTCACTGGCCCCTCTCCCCCCAAACCCTCAATACACACAGTGTGTATTCAGTAAAGTAAAAATTAAAATATTTGCATCTATGATCAACAATACATTAAATGGAACATTTGTGTTTATTATGTTTTCTTTGCAAAGCTCATTATATATTCTGCCCCTGCCAAAGAAAAGTTCACTGCTTTTCATTTCATGTGATTTATTTTTGTATTTATTTATTTATTGCAAGTTCTATATGTTTCGTAATTACCTTCTTGTCAACATGATCAAGGATTGGTTTTTTTTTTTTAAGTGGATTGAATTTTAGTGGTTGGTTTACTTATTTTAGTGGATTGAATTTTTGTCCTACAATTTTACAATAAATTTTAAAAGACATTTACCGGTAGAAATACATGTCATGAAAGAAAAAAAATTGTCCTTTAACAGTCTATAATGCTTCCAATGGAAAGCATAAACTGGTATATATGGGAGTTAAATAATCTTTTTCTTTTTTCTTTAATTAGCCAAATAATCTTGCATATATAATTACAAGTTGCAGTATTTATTCGTTTGCTTGACCTGGCCAGGTCCACTTTGTTTTGCTCGGCCTTGGTAATAGTGTTTTAGAATAAATTTTAATCTCAGACTTCGGAAGTAGTAATTACTAATTAGCATTGGGCACAATCAAACTTGTTGTACATATTAAAATTTAAGTAATGTTATCATTGAAATCATTCTTTGTTGTCCTTGTTTTCTTTTTTTCAAGTTTTTTTTAGTCATATTATGTATGTTTTGTGATATAACAGAATTGATGTAATTTTAGTGATTGAAGAATCTGTTTAGCTAATAATAAGCAATAAAAGGGAGCACAGCCAATGATACCAAATTAATGTTGTAAAGTTTTGTGCTGTACGTTTCTATTTTATATTCCTTATATGCATTTATTTTAATCATTGAGCGTTTAATCATTTTGGGACAATGAATTTATTTACTTTTAAAATAATTCGAATCAAACTAACCAAGAATTTTTTCATAGACAAGAAACCTATGGAAAAGATGTCTCCCGAGGATAGTCAAATCATAGTTTCTATACAAATAAATGAACTACAAAAATTCCAGAGGTTATATGCAGTTAAGGCCCGAGTTATTCGACGAGGGTTAATAGAAACATACAACAACAACAACAAAGATGATGGGGAAGTATTGAAAGTCACATTGCTCGATGATAAGGTCAGTCATGTATACATGGTTGTGTTTATCTTACTATTTAAACTTTAACACTCCCTAATGTGAATCCTTGGGGGACAAGAATATAGGTGGTGCTGTCTAATTATTGTAATCAAGAAATTTGACACATTGCTTGTGAAAAACAAGACTTATTTTATTTTCAATGGATTGGTCAAACCTATGAACACCATATATACTGTTGTTGACAAAGACATGGAATTATCTCTGGCTGTCCACACAAACATATTTGAATCAGAAAATTATGTGATTTACAAGATACAACTTTTCATTTCCTACCATTGACAAAGTTAATTGAATGTCTAGATGTGGAAGAGCCAATTGGTTTGTACACTAAGACTAATAAAATTGCAATTGTTGACTAATACATGCAAACTACTAAACACTTCCTAATTAACCAATGCAGATACTATAGCTTTTGTATTGAGAGTTGGACATGCAAGCAAAGTGGGGAATGATAAGGATCGTCCACGAACAACTATCTGACAAATAACAATTAAACATATAGAGTATATTCACATGAAATAAATTTCAAATATTCCTTCTTTTTGTGGTACAGGTGACTAATATATTTTTTACAAACATATTTCTGTCCATCGATGCCAATAGATTTGAATCTATTCGGTTCACATTATGGGGTGACCTAGCTGAAAATGAAGGTAAACATTTAAGGGAATTAGTCATGGAGAATCCAATAGTAGCAATATCTAGGGCAAAGAGTTCTATATTCGAAGTTAATTCAATTAACAACACTAAATAGAAATTAGAAAACATGGTGTGATATTTGAAATTTCTACTTGGTGCTGTTAACTAAATTATCTTCGTATAGAGAAGAACCCTTTGCCCTAGATATTGCTATTATTGGATTCTCCATGACTAATTCCTCTGAATGTTAACTTTCATTTTCAACTAGGTCATCCCATAATGTGAATCGAACAGAGTCAGACATGTGGGCATTGATGGACATAAATATGTTAGTTAAAAATATGGTAATTATCTATACCATAAAATGATGAGATATTTGAAATTTATTTCATGTGAATAGAGTCTATATTGATTGTTATTTGTCGGACAGTTGTTTGTGGACGATCCTTATCATTCCTCACTTTGCTTGCTGGTCCAACTCTTAGTACAAAAACTATAGTATCTACATTGAATAATTAGTAAGTGTTTAGTAGTTTGCATGTATTAGTCAACACAGTAATCATGAATTGCAATTTTATTAATCTTAGTGTACAAACCAATTTGGCTCTTCCACATCTAGACATTCAATTAATTTTGTCAATGGTAGGAAATGAAATGTTGAATCTCGTAAATCACATCAGTTTCTTGTTCAATTATGTTTGTGTGGACAGGAAGAGATAACTCCATGTCTTTGCCAACAACAGTATATTTGGGGTTCACAGATTTGACCAATCCATTGGAAATAAAACAAGTCTTTTTTTCACAAACAATGTATCAAATTTCTTGATTACATCATTAAATTGCACCGCATGTATTCTTGTCCCTGAGGATTCACATTCGGAGGTGTTAAAGTTTAAATACTAAGGGTGCGTTTGGTTGTACGATTGTAAAGCTGCGATTGGATAAAAGCTGGTTTTGAATTGAGATTTGAATTGAGTTTTACTGTAGATGACTTTTGTAAATCATGTTTGGCAAATTGAAAATTTGTTGAAAATCAGTGGTAATAAACAGGTTTTATGTTTGGAATCCAAACCAGATTCAAAGGGAAAATGTGATGAAATACCGAGTATGCCCTCCATCATATGAAATTACCAAAATGCCCACTCCATCATATGAAGAGAAATCAATCGAGTAAAAAAAAACCTCGTCAGATGCAATGGTGAAACCCTACCACAAACCCTAATATCCGCCGAAGTCCTCCTCCCCCCATTTACCCTCCATCGACCCCACTACACTGAAACCCTTTCACAAATCGACCCCCCCCCTTTATACTGCATCGAGGAATCCATCGACCCTGATGGAAAGCCAACCTTAACGAGGACACCCTTGATTCGAGGCTGAAGCGATCGACTCCTCCATCTGATGTCTCAATCGACCCTTTCAAGATAAGCATGTAAGTTTGGTTCATTGGTGGTTCATAAGCAGCATAAGCAGGTAGTCAGTATAAGTGAAGGTTGAGCTAAATAAGGGAATAAAAAAAATTATAAATAAAGAAAAAGTTCCTCTTCATATTTCATTTGTAATAATATGCCAAGACCAAGGGTTGACTGTTATGCTAACCATGTTACCCAAGCAAGGGATCTTTGTATGAGCAGTTTGAGTAATGCTTCATTTTTTATATGCAGCTTTTGTACTTCTCTCCAACAATTTAACTAAAAATACTTGTTTCATCTATGTTGTTGATGTAGGTCTGTAAATGAAGCAGAATTTCATAGAACTTGCATTGTTCTGTCTCTACCTGTCTTCCAAAGACATATAATATGCTACAATCTTGAAATATAGAATTGGCTCACTGCATGAATTTGGTTACAGGTCTACCTAAATTCTATATAATTGTGCTGTATGTATGGTTCTTTTTTAGGAATTTTGTGTTCCCATGTTAATACTGGATAGGTTGATGTCTTGGAGAGATGATTCTTAACATGAAGTTCTGAACGATGGCATTCCCAATTCCATCGCATCCAGTTCTATATAATTGTATCTCTATTATCTGTCGAGATTACTTGGGTTTTACATAAAGAGATCGAGCAACAATGACGGGCTATGACAAATATTTGTGAAAAGTGTTATATTGTAGTGTCTAATGGTTTCCTCTGTTGTAGGCATTCACTCTTTGAATTAAACAGATCACAACATGAGCCAGCAGTCGAATAGCATCTCCTCTCACTGTCCACCAACATACATAACATGCCTTTGTGGCAAGAATGCTACACTAAAGCAATCAAAAACTTCGAATAACCCTGCGAGATAGTTCTGGACTTGCCCTCTTAGAAAGGTATCACATAAAACCTGCGTGATTTAGGTAATCTTGAAAAGAATTATTATTTTTCTTCATACCTTATTTGATTTTCTTCCTGATGCTTCACATAATAGAACCATAAAGACGCTGCCGGATGCAAGTTCTTTGCATGGCAAGATGAAATGAGTCCCATAAAAAGTGTCAGCAGTATAATTCGGATGCTCGACAATGATCTTCAGCAAAGGCAGTCTAATGAGATCAATTCACCAATGACAAACCTTGTGATGTCAAGGCTTCAAACAATCGAGGAGAGAATTGACAAGTTCGATGGCACAAAGGAACGCTTACTGCTAATGCACCACCTGGATGAGAAGTTTGGCATGATAGAGCAGCGGGTTGATTGGCGTATGAAGAAGCTATCCTGTTTCATTGTCATCTTGTTCGTGCTGTCCATTGCTACTCTCATTAGACAATGAGAATGCAGTTGGTGGTTTCTTTTTGGAATGATGTCAAGCCTTGTAGCAAAAGAAAAGGCAGTAATATATAATTGTAATTTTGTACTTTATAGACATGGTTATGTTGCTACTTAACCTGTAAATTTGTGGCGACTGAATACTGAAGTAAGTGGTGGTTGGTGTATGCTATATGTATGTATGGAATGTGTTACAAATAAGGTGGTTTTGGCTTGTGTTGGAACTAAAAAGAATGTGGTTTTCAATGAATGGGGGAAATTATAACGCGTATCTGTTTGGATCCTTTACTATTATGCAATGATGCCGATTGTTTATCACTCAAGGCTAATTTCTAATATGTATATCAGTGGATGTTATTGTATGCATAGATGATGTGTTCAGTTCTGTTTTATGGTATAGTTTTGCGATAATGAAGTCTATCATATGATCGGTCTAATTTATCATACTATCAAATGTTGTCAAGCACCTTTGCCTGTGTTACACTTTCTCGCCGTGGCCGTTCGAACGGACATACAATTGTCATTTGAACGGAATAAATGACTTTTGGTTACCAAGTGGGGCTCTTGACATATAGTTCTTCATACCGTTCGAACTACATTGATCCCGGTCGAACGGTCTAAACCCTTTATAAAGCATGCTCCGCCTGAAACCAATAATTATCCCAACCTTTCCAAAGCGCCGCGTTCGACCGGCCTGAAGGGAACAAACCGCCAAGACCTTCTCCCTAGTAGGTACTCGCACATCAAGCAAGTCATTGGGACTCGACGGAGCGCCTGTCGCATTGTGTATTGGGTATGTAATTTTGTGATTTCATCACTGAATTTATTGAGTTTTGAAGTTCAATTCTTTCATATGACTCAATGAATGGGTACTCTCTGCGTGTGCCTCATCTATTGTGCAGATAGTCGAGTTCATCAACATCTATCTCATTGTATTTCTGTGGAACCCTAGTTGTTTTCCCCTGTTTGGTAAACCCTAGGAAGCCTCCACTCACCCCTAGAATAGCATATAAAGCACCGTTAGTTCATACCCATAACTTTAAACATGGCTGGTGAGGTTGAGAGACCGAGACCCAAAAAATCGATCGCTCATAAGCCTAGTTCTTCGAGGCCATTAAAAAAAAACCTTGCTCGGATAAGATATTTATAGATAAAAAGGCTGAAAATCAACACGAGAGGACGATCTCCATTCGACCCATACTCCTTGAACGACAAATAACCATTGATGATTTTCAGAACACACCCTATTCTGAAGTACCAAATTTGTTTCAGTCTCGTCAATGGGACAAAATATGTAGTCTAGGGGGTACATCGTACCCAAGATTTGTCCGTTGGTTTTATGCCAATATTCATTGCTTGGATAAAAAAAAAGTTGCCTTCAAAACCTTTATTTGGGGTGTCGAGTTTGTAGTATCCGCAGACACCATTGCGAATTACCTCAGTGTCCCTCGTCTACCCAAAGCTCATGATTATTGGGCTTCTTATGTGTCCAAGCTAACACTATGTACTGAGTTGTGTGGTATTGATAGTACTATGTGGTCCATCATTCCCCAACATCAACTATTACCCAAGTATCGTCTCCTAAACACCATAGTTGCCCACAACTTTGTTCCCATTGGACACAAAAGTGATATCACAGAGGATAGGGCGAAATTGTTGTATATTATTGGCAAAGGTGAACCCTTGGATGTTGGTAGGGTTGTTTGGCAAATCATTGCTGACGCATCGGCATCGTCGTCCAGTAAAGAATCTCTCCCATTTGGCGTATTGATCTCACGACTCATTGAAGAGGCCGGCATTGACCTACCAGTGGATGAACGCACTGACAACTCCAAGGTTCCCATTAATGCGGCTACAGTTAAGAGGAGCGATGGACAATTGAGGAAAAGAGCGGGAGGTGGTGCGTCATCTCGTTCGGAGGCAGCAAGAGTAGATCATGCGACGCAGAGGAATATAATCCAGTGGTTGGTGAGGCACTTGTAACCGCATTGATATGTATTCCATGTTGTGCGCGCGCTTGGACACTATGGAGGTGAACTTCAATTCGCGATTTGAACTTATTGAGCATGGGTTAGTTGATCTTCGAGCAGGCGTGGATCGGGTATTACATAAATTGGATGGTACTTTGGGCCTTTCTATGCCATCCATCCCTCCAGATCCTTCACATTTTCCATTCCAATCTGAAATGGAGCGACAACAAATGGCAAAGGGGCATGATACGGATGAGACTCAACCGTAGCTAGTCAACAATGGATCGACTAGAATGGTAGTTATTGTATTTTTTAATGGAATGTTTTAACCTCTTCCAGATGCACTATGTAGAACTCTCATTATCAAGCTTTTAATGTATGCATCATTCAGAGGATTCTTGACGGCAAGTCATTCAATGTTTTGGTTGTGTAATTTCAATATTTGACAAATGCATATAAGGCATTTTATATGTTGTTTTAATGTTTGAAAGGCGTACTGTTTTAATGTCACATTGGTTATATGAATGAACATGGTTAGGCAGATAGCAAACAGTGGGATTTTCAGGGCATACTCGTTTGCACATTTTCACAGTGAAGCTCTTTCGAACAGGCTTTGAACGATTGGTCAGTCCCTAGTGTTGGCGCACTACAATGAACCCCGTTCGAACGTAGTTCGAACTACATTCGAACGAGGCACGTCGCATCCAAAGTTGGCTCACTGGGAACGAACACCGTTCTAAAAGTGTTCGAACGGGATCCTCAACAACCAACGGTTGCTCACTGGGAACGAATTGTGTTCGAACTATGTTCAAACGAGGCACATAACACCCGAAGTTGGCTCACTGGGAACGAACACCGTTCGAACGGTGTTCGAACGGGATCCTCAGCAACCAACGGTTGCTCACTGGGAACGAATTGTGTTCGAACTACGTTCGAACGAGGCACATAACAACCGAAGTTGGCTCATTGGGAACGAACACACTATTTAGATAATTGGAATGAAATAAAAGGACCTGTGATTGTTCTTCATTTAATTCACTATTTACCTGCTACGCACCGATTACCACCTACTAATTCATCATAGGATGCACAATGGGAAAATGAATGCTTCATAAAGTATGCATAGATGATAAACATACGCCAATGTGCCTTTGCATGGGTTCACTACAGAGGCCAAGGATTACCAGTCTTCACTGAGACATGGCAGATTAGTACATAAACAGTGTAATACATAAATTCATGACATAGAACACCAAGATCAAAGCTGTATGCTTCAAATGATGCTTGGTGATGCTTGGTGATATGCCTCATAAGCCTACCAAACGGTCTTTCGATAAGATTCCATGAATGCACTGCAGTATTCCAACGTTCGAACAACACCATTCCCCAACCTGGGATCCGTAGCAGCAACACCTGGATTACACCATCGTTGAATATCCCAATTAAAAATTGTGAACGAACAACAATGGATACATACCTAGTAACAATGTGTGCATAACTTATAAAGTTATAGTGTCTATACACTTCTAAACTTATATCTGGTAAACTTATAAACTAATAAACTTATCAACTCATATCTGATAAACTTATAAACTGATAAATTATAAACTTATAAAAATATAACTTATTAACTGTTAAGTCATTCAAACTTATCAATAATACCAATGTCTAACAACAATTTATAGTGTCTCATGTGAACAAATAATACAATGCATTACCCTCAATGGAGCCCATTCGCATATGCAATTGCATCCCGAATACGATTTCGCAGACCAGACATTTCCCCATCATCAATTGTCTGTACGGGTGTTGCTATAGATGGACCAACCAGTTCTTGTTCAACCTCTACATTGTCATCCTCAAATTCTGATATCAGAGTATCTTCTTGTCGCTGATCAATGATGAAGTTATGGATTACCATTGTCGCTATCACAATTTTTACTTGGGTGTCGTAAGGATAGTTGGGCATCTTATCCAAAATTGGCCACCTCTTCTTCCATACACCAAATGACCTCTCAATGATGTTCCGCAGGGAGGAATGTAGACTATTGAAATGTTCCTCCCTTCCTCTTGGAGCACTACGTCTGAAATCCGGAAGATGATATCTGGTATTACGATATGGGGCTAGGAAGCCTTTGCGATTTGGATACCCAGCATCGACCACATAGTATTTATCTGCAACTCCAACACATATAAACCTTAGAAAGCAAGAGTTTATCAATAGAAAAATTGTGGTTGATGGTTTTTTCACTGCTTACCCCGGGGAGCATGTGGAAAATTGTGTTGTGGATTGTATACTGCGTGAGCTAGCACCTTTGCATCATGTGCAGTGCCCTCCTAGCCGGCAGATAGAAAGGTAGAACGCATATGAAAGTCACATACGGCAAGTACATTTTGAGTAGTTGTTTTTGATCTACCGCTCCTGAAGGCCAACTGTCGTTCAGCGTTGACACACGCGTGAACATGTGTTCCATCAATCGCTCCAATACAATCTTGAAAGAAAGGATAATACTTCCCACCACCATACTATCTAATGCGGTCTGGTACAGCCGTTAGTGAGTCTCTTGGCCTAATCATCTCTACGGCCCATGCACAAAAACCATCCAAAATCTTGTTAAAATAACGACTGATAGTTTCACCAGAATGTTTCAGAGTATGTTGCATAGATCTATTCCTATCATTGTGACCTATGGTTTGTAAGAAGATCCTCATTTGCTCTTCAACTGAGACATTACGAGAACTCCGGGCTAGACCTTTCTCCCTAAATATGGTACACAGGTTGACGAAAACTGTGGGCATCATTCGGCACATGTCAAAGCATAAGCGCCAGTGTCCATTCATCATATCATGCACTAATTGGTTTCCAGTGTAGGTGAGATCATTCACTGGTTGTTTCATGAGATATGTTGCTTTGTAACATTCCACATGTGCTAGTAGTAGTAAAATGCAAATGTCAATGAACAGGTTGTCATCTTCCTCATCAGACATCCTATAAACAAATGTCATATATGGATGAGCATTTTATACATGCAAAATGTTTTGTGAGACATTCTGGAATGCTTACGTTTCCTCTGATGATGTGTCCATACTTGATCCTAGCCGAAGATTCCATAAGGGATTTGCAGTAGGGGACTTGAAAATAATATGCTTCAATTGACAATCCAAAGACATCTTAGTTATGCCCCCATGCAGTATCAGTTGCGAGAATGTTGAGGAATTAGAGTTGTTTTCAAACTTTTGGAGGAATTATATTGTATGAACTGTAATCATGATAATTTGTTTTAAAAAAAATGATGTGTAACAAAAATAAAAACTTGATTGTATCCTTAACTTTACATACATCCATGAGGTAATCTGTGGGTTTATTCAGGTCAATTCAACAACAAGTCAAATGAGTCATAATAGAACAAGTGTGAAAGAAATCTCCCAAGCAACCATTTGTGATACACATAAAAAAGTTTCAACTCGTGGACCATGGTCTTCACAATCATCAGAAAGCTTCTATGTATTTCTTGGCATGGGAGAGAATATCCATTTTTTTTTGGGAATCTTTGTTTGGATCAAGGCATTCTTGAGTACTTATAGTTCTTCAAAATATCCAAATGGTCTTTGTTTGGATCAAGGCATTCTTGAGTACTTATAGTTCTTCAAAATATCCAAATGGTCTTTGTTTGGATCAAGTCACAGATTATAAACATAAACATTGATTTGTTTTATACCATTACGTTTGCATGAATTTTAGGATTCCATAATTGTGTACATGGGCTACATTGAAAATGATATGATCACACATGAAAATCATTGTCATACACATATACGCACTGAAACAGCATACTAGTACTTGAAAGATTGTAGCATGTAATATGTTATTGCCCATTAAACCTTCCAAAATTACATGATATTGCCCATTACTACTTCCAAAATTACATGATATTGCCATTACAATACAGGGAGGACCATCTAAGGGTCTCATTGTACATATTGGTGACCACTCAAAAACAAAAAGGGAATCACCATAACCCTACACTACATATTTTTGATCATCCACAAAATTAAAGTTATCCCCTGCCTCAGTCTGCTCATAACCTACAGGTCACGAGAAAGTTTGAATTCATGCAAAATCCAACGGGCCCTAACTTCATCGTATCTATGGAGCAAAAGGTTTGACGGTTTACGGGTTCACGTAAATAACTGATAGCAAACAAGTATTCTTCAGATGATCGGGACAACCCTTCTGTGTTCGCCAGAATTTGCAAGGCATGCGCAACAGTGGGACTTCGTCAATTGTTTTGGAAGAGGACTTCTTTCTTGTCCTCTTCTCAAGTAACTTGTAAATCCGATCCATTGATGTCTCCAAGACTTGACCTGTACTCGCTTTAGACTTTTAGCTCCTCCACCAAAGGGTTGGAGTGTCGTTGCTCTAAGAGGACTGGTCGCATCTGAACCTACAATGGTTGAAGGTGGTTGAGTTAATGGTGTTTCAGATGGTGTAGTTTCTGGTTCTGACCCTTTCGCTTTACTACGAGCAGCACTTCCCTCAGTTGGAGTGGCAGATTTCGCTTTCTGCCACACATACATCGTGTTGATGGGATTTTGTTACGGTCACCAATGGCGGCACTACATCCAAACAATATATCCAACTCCTCCTCATGCGCTAATGGGTAATGTGAGAACTTATCTCCTCCGATGTGTCTCTATAAATTACATAAATTACATGTCATTGGTCAGTTATATTTAAAGCCGATTGTTTATATTCAAGCATATTTAGGCAGATAGTTCAAATAATACCTGTGCAAATTGGGCCCACCACTCATCAGGCATTTTATATGTCTTTTTTTCTTCATCCCATCCCAATCCGGTTTCCTTTTGTAAAGCCTTCCAGATTTACAATCTTTTCTAGTTGTGTCCCAATGATTTTTTAGTTGATCATTTTCATAAAGAACTCCACATCTCTCATGGAATTTTGCTGTCATGTTCATGTAACCAACCTTGTTCAAAGTTTGGCCTGGCTTGTTTCCCGCTTGAATTTCTTCCAAGCATATACTAATAAAAACCTCGTGTTTCTGACTATCTCACACTGCCTTCTTCCGGTATCCATCAGTTGTTTTTTTCCCTTTGTTACTAAAGGCTAATTTCTGCACATTGGATGTAAGACTGGGTTGACTGTTGTCTTGTTTGTTATCCATCTGCGCTTAACCAAAAAAATTGATGGAATTCAAAGGTGCAATGGTCACTAGTTCAAATGTTGTTTGAAATAGAAGCCTTGTCTGCAATCTATAATAATACTTGATTCATCTGCTATTATTGAATTTGTATGAGCGATTAGGAGTTGTGGACACATAAATCTAGGGAATAAATGTTGTTTGAAATAGAAGCCACCAGACAAGTATTTCAGTTCTTTGCAATTCAGAGTATGAATGGCAAGATTTGCATGGTTCGAAATGAGGAACAATCAAGTTGTCTTCTTTCAAGTGAAACTCCTCCATTGGAGAACTACATTGATGTATTGACATTTTTCAATCACATTGTAGAATGAAATTATTCCTAAATTATATGCCCCAATTGTCAAGGTCGATGGTTCTTTGGCCGGCAAATTCAGTGGAAGATTGAATACAAAACCCAACAAGTAGCGTTTCATATTTGAGGATCGGCATGTATGTATAGCTGAACTTCCATTAGCATGGGTGTCTATCATACTCATTTTCCCCCAAGTCTAATGAGTTAAAGGAAGGCATTGAAGACCCTAATCGAACCTCAAGCAGCATATTAACCCAAAACGAAGTACTTAAAAACTTCAAGGAGTCCATATACATACCTAATATCATGCATATAGGGAAAGCTACAATAAATAAATGAAGAAATACATACATGGATTCAGTAGATCAGCCGACAATGTTGGGATTTTCTTTGAGAGAAGTAAGGTTTGGTGGTTGAAGTGATGCGGATCTACGTGTTTCAGAGATCAGTTGGAGGAGAGGATTTCCTCTTTTGAGATCACATCGACCAAATGCAAATAAGAGCATTTGGAGCGTCACTTCGACTTCGGGTTTCAGTTAGTTGCTTGGGAGATCAGTCGACCTAGGGTTTCATTTGGGAATCCAAACACAGGGATCGCTTGGGAGCGTTGACGAGAGAGGAGTTTGGTTGCACATTAGGAGATGCGGAGACGAGAGGAGCTTGGGTTTTTGGAAAATACAGAGATCCAAATGCCAAGATGAGATCGGACAGTGGGTGTTTTGACGAGAGAGACGATAGGAGCCAGTTGTGTAGGTGTGAAGAGAGAGAAGAGGATGAATCCAAGTTATTGATATTTATACTTGTGTAATTATGATGAAATGGAAAGGGTATTATTGACATTTCACTTTTATTTTTTGGGTTGCGAAACCAGCTTTTCAAGAAAGCTCGTCGGACGAGCTTTGCAAAACGAGAAGATATTTTGCATAATTAGGCACAATCGCAAACTTCCACGATTTCAAAACTTTGCAAAAATTCCACCGTTTGGTTTAACATATAAACCCACGTGAAGATTGAAATCGCAATCGCACCCTTAATCGTAATACCAAACGCACCCTAAGATAAACACAAGCATGTATACATGACTGATCTCATCATTGATCAATATGACTTTCCATATTTCCCCATCACCTTTGTTGTTGTTGTATGTTTCTATTAACCCTTGTTGAATAACTCGGGCCTTAACTGTATATAACCTCTGAAATTTTTGTAGTTCATTTATTTGTATAGAATCTATGATCTGACTATCCTCGGGAGACATTTTCTCCATAGGTTTCTTATCTATGAAAAAATTCTTAGTTAGTTTGATTCGAATTATTTTAAAAGTAAATAAATTCATTGTCCCAAAATCATTAAACGCTCAGTTATTAAATCATATGCATATAAGAAATATAAAATAGAAACGTACAAAATAAAATTTACAGCTAGCATTAATTTGGTATCATAGGTTGTGTTCCCTTTTGTTGCTTCAGCTAAACAGATTCACATGCAAAATGCTACCAGTCCAATCACTAAAATTACTTCCATTCTGTTATATCACAAAACATACATTATATGTCTACAAAAATACCCTAATGATTTCAATGACAGCATTACTTAAATTCTAAATTGTATAACAAGTTTGATACTTCCCCAGTGCTAATTACTACTTCGGAAGTCGAGATTACAATTCATTCTCAAACACTATTACGTAGGAGATAATCAAAGTGGACCTGGCCAGGCCAGGTAAAGCAAAGGAATATATAGTTGCAACTTGTAAGTGTATGCAAGATTATTTGGCTAATTAAAGGAAAAGAAAGATTATTTGACTCCAATATATACCAGTTTATGCTTTATAATGGAAATGTTATAACCTGTTACAAGACAATTTTTTTCATGATGTGTATGGTTATGGGAAAACTCTATAAAGGAATTCTCTTGTTTGCATATGTGCCTGCATAAGTAGGAGCACAAGAATTGAACAAAAAAAGGTTTTTCTTTTCTTTTCTCCTTATTAGTTGGTCCAAGTCTACAACAGTGTGACTGGTATAATTGAATTTAATTGTGGACACAATGGTCAAAATTATTTGGTCATCATAAAGATAGAAATCACAATTTTCAATAATGACTACATGCATGGTTTGAGGAACCATCTTTTCAATTGATCCTAGTTTCTAATTTATAATTTCACACACTGAGTCATGGGATGTTAACGAACAGCAAATAAGTGATTCAATAGGTATCATATTCATATTTCTTTTATTAATAAAGTTATAAAATCGCATATATTCCTGCATACTTTAGATTCTATGTGACTGGCCACATGTAAACCACATATTATATTTCCGAACACTAGCACTAACTGAATAATACACAACTAGTGCATGTATGAAATATTATGTTGTTGAATTCAAGTATTTATTTTATATAGCTATTTTGATATTTGAATAGATAAAAGTTGCCTTATTCTTACATGTCTATATACTCAGTTTCCCTCTCATTTTTGTAGATCCCTGTTTAATTTAGCAGAATCTAAACTTTGCATGACATAACAAAAGACATTCTATAATGATCTCGTTAGTCCTTACTAAACAAGATCTTCTCTACCACCAACATAATGAAAACCGAATCACAATGCAAATAATAAGTAAAGTCTTTCTACCATGAAAAAAATAAAGTTGTAGTACTTCATTGTTGCAATATGGAAAAATGATGTTAACTAATAAGAGTATGGTTCAGCCATAATTGCGTATTGTATAAGAATAAGTAAATTAGAGAAAAAAATCTTTAATGCAAAATTTCATTAAGCTAACATGTCATTTATCTATAGGTATTTGTGAGTAGATTGTTAATAAACACGATTTTCTCTACCATCAATAGGAGTGCAACTTGGACGGGTTGAATCTAACCCAACCCAAAATTTAGACAGGTTTAAGTTGAAGTTTTAGTGTTCAAATTCAACTCAAGCAACCCGAACTTTATTTAGAATAAGTTCTCGTCGAGGGTTCGAGTAACCCGAACCCGTATATAAGTAAAATATTATAAGTAAATTTATAATTTTTTTATGTGCATGATAAAATTTGAATTGTACAATTAATTTTATCCAGAATCTTTCACTTCTATAGTTTTTATATTTTTATTCTCTAAATAAAAATGTTTCACATTTTCATCTTTTTATTTTTGTTGTGCGGAGAATCAACTCTTGTAAAGTTTTAATTGTTTAAAATAATACATTTTTCAAATCAAACATGAACTCAACCCAAATCAAACAGTACCTCACGGGCTGGGTTTGAGTTAAACTTCTCAAACCCGATCGGGTTTGATTGGGTTTGGATTGAGCTTTTCAAACCCGAAGGTCGGATTGGGTTGAGTTGGGGTTGGGTTCGGGTTGGGGTTGAGCTCCAACCCGACCCAATCCACCCGAGTTACACCCATGTCCATCAACATAATAAAAAACTAATTAAATGAATACCTAACAATCTCAATTTATCATTCATAATCTTGCTAACGTTACAAATGAGTTGAATACGGTGAGGAAAGAGAAGGGGATGCCAAGAAAAAGAAAAAAAGTACATGAAAAAAACCAATAGAAGAAGGAAAATACCAAAGACAAAATTGTCTATTGGAAAACCAACTACCTGATCCGCAGTGGGACAGATTCTACAATGAAAAAGCTAGAGAAAGGCCATTGCGAATCGAAACGATTTTTAGCAATCGGTGTTGAGTTTCATGTGTTAATTTCACAAAAAGCTGACGTTGGAGAAGCTCCTGAAACAATACTCTTCTCCAATGCGGATTTTTAACACCTGTAATATCGAAATGCAAACTTAATCATCTCACTTTTAAATGGGTCATTAGTTTTTAGAGATTCAATCTTTAAATGAATCGTATTTAATTCAAACTCATTTTTAAATATCTCAATTATCTTAGTTTTTAATAAAAACAAAAAATGCATTTTAATTATAAAATGTTAGCTTTTGTGTTTTTTCTATGTACAATTTATAACCTACAACATGAGATGCATGCATGATCACTCAAGTTGGTGGGGGCGCACAACAAATATGTAGTCCTCTTTTCCTCTGAATGGCTGCGGGACTTGTAGTCCTTAATATTTTTTAATTAGTTTTATATATTATGGTTGTCAAATGTTCCCATTAGCCTGTATCTGGTAAGATAGTATAAAATAACTGATCAGAAAAAGTTCATGGTGGAATCTCTGTACTCAAAAGATACCTCAGAAGAGAAGATTCTCAAGGTAATCCCAACTCCCAAGCTACATTTTGGACCAATATTGGTTTTTATTTGAATAATGCTTTAATCAATCCTTTTCTTTATAGCTCCTGTGAAGTATATTTCTAATTCATTTGGAGTACATTTCCATGAACTAAAAACATGGGTACACTTTTTATATCATGTGTAAGATAGAGAGCCTTTTTTTTTAATGTGTGTGTGAGAGAGAGAGAGAGAGAGAGAGCGAGCGCCTTGTATTAATTCAAGATAATGATCAATGAAAGTAGAGCATGGAAGGGTTATAATATTTGTAATGCGACAAAGTCATTAGACAATGTTAGAATTCATAAGCTGATCGATCAATGTGTCTACATCTTGAGTGATAAAGGTTTAGATCATTATGGATTCAGGATGGATAGTTGAATTGAAATCCATGAAATTAAACCAAAAGGCTGTACACAATGGTTGGGACCTGCTATCAGCTTGTCACATGTTAACCGATCAGCTATCAGCTGAAGGGGCCATGTAAGGCTGCGTTTGGATGTGAGGTTGAAACGCTAAGATTATTAAAATCTTATGTTTTAAACTCAACTTTTGAAAAACATTGTTTTATTATATTTTCAACCATAAGATTTTTTTGTCTAAAAAGAAAAGATGGTGATTTTAATAGCTAAATGCTAAAAATATGACTAGATATGAGCTTGAAAAATTTAACTTTTTAAACGCAGAATCTACCTAAACGCATTTTTAAACAGATCCTAAAAGTGTTTTAAATCGGTACGAGAAGCATCTTATATGTGAATGATAATGATTGCAAATAGAGCATTGTTACACTTTTTATAAGTTTTTTGCAGTTCCATATACTTTTATACATTTACGGTAATGTTGTTTATACAAAAACCATCGTATGTGACAATGATTGCAAATAGTCATATACATTTACCATAATAATATTATATATTTCGTTAGAATTTTTTATATAATTTATTGAAATATATATTTTATCTTTTATAACTGAGTTCATATAATTTATTGAAATATATATTTTATCTTTTAGATAAGTATATATCTCGTTTAATGAGACATACCATTTTAAAAAAAAATCAAGGTGCACATTTGGGGTTGGTGTATATAACATTTTCCTTACATTTTTCTTTGTGGAAAAGCTCTAACAAATACTGATTTACATAGATTAATTGATTATTTTGGGTCAAAAACAGTTACTTGAAATTTAATAATATCATATACTTGTAACCTTTATGGGGCCCTCGTCGTACAACTTAATATATGTTGCTAGTTAACTGTGGAATTTAATTTTTTTTATGTTATCTAACCACCAAGTTGATTTTCCTAGGTTTCTCCCTGTAAATAGATCCACAAACCTTGTATTATAAAGCAAACACTCCCACATGAGCTCCATTAATCACCTTGTCCCTCATTTTGAAGTCCTTCAAGAATTAAAAAAACTGTGTTCCTTCAGTCATCCTATGAGAGTCATTTGTACAATGGGCAAGGCTCCACCCACAACTCCTTTTCATCACCTGACTTTCTCTCTCACTTCATCTCTCAAGGTACTTGGTTCTCCATACCTTCTGGTGTGTATGCCTTGCATTCTAGTAGGAACGAATCCCAAGAAAGCCAGTAGTTTAATCTTCTAGCTATTCATATTTCTTTAATCTGTTTATTCTTGAAGCCTCTAGGCCCAATAGTTTGGTCTTTTATATCTACATTTTTGTCTCTTATTTGTTATGATTTTGAGAGATACAAGTTGTTTTATAAGATTTTATATTCTGATTACTTGATACAATAAATCAATCCTTTCTTCACTCTGCGGACATTTTAACTTCAACCATATGATTTGTAATTCATCAACAATCACTGAAACATAATGATAAGTGACTTCCCTCATCAATCACAGCCTCTCTTTAAAGAAGTGAAGCAACTCCCCCTGAAACTTCAAGTCACAGAGTCCATTAAAGGTGCACGCATGACCATGTTAGATGTTTTTGTGGAATCCACTTTCAAGTTTATAGACACACCAGCAGAGGTAGTACTACTTCACCTCATTTTTAAGAACAGTAAGTGTAACAAAATTATGAAAAAAAAATGTAAAATTTTTAAGTTGGCAATTTTTTTATTATTTTATTTTCCATGGTTAAAAAAAATTCATATATCAACAAAAGTGACTCTATATCTAGAACCCCTTAGTGAAAATGTAACTATTATGCTTTCTTGTATCAGTTACAGGGAAATTTTGCACCGGTCTGTGAAATCGGGGAGGTAGTAATGCTTTCAGAAATTGAAGGAAAAGTTCCAAAGGATTTCCCAAGAGGTATCTACATGAGAACTGGTTAGTTTTTTCATATTGTGTGCAAATAATTTCAAGTTATAATATGACAGTGTGATTCAATGTGAACTCTATCTGAAAAAATTGATCTATTATCAGATAAAAACTGAAAGAATATGAAGACAATGATTAGAAGAGTCTCATATGGAGTCACGTGGTAACGCTGTCTTCATAACAGAATACGCCCCATCAATCGCACAGGTTCTCGACGATCTATTCCCAAGATAAAACCATCCAGCCCTCGCTGTTCTCTTCTAGGTGCAAGCAGAAAGAGAAGTTAAACCGGTCGCAGACTTGATCGCCCAAAAGAAAAAATAAAAATTCTGTTTGTGTGGAGGATTTCTGGTGGAACACTTTGTTTTTCACATGCTTGAATCTCTGCAAAGGTAGCCTTTTATAGGCACAGAGAATCGACTGTTAGAGGTGTAACGTTAGCATTAATTACACGCGTTAATTATGGTAAGCGTTTACGGTTACCATATTAATTTCAACGTTTAAAATTCAAATTTAAATGTTACCAGTCGTTACGAAAAAATAAAACCAATGCACCAAGTACATTTATGAGATACGAGATACGAAATATGAAATATGAAATACGAAATATGCAAAAACAAATGCAATTTACAAGCCCCTGCTTGGGTCCCGACCCAAGATCTACACGAGGCATATTTAAAACTGCTTCATCGCATTCTTTAACCAATGTTGCACAAAACATTTTAGAGGGAATTAAACATCCCATTAAATTTTTAATCTATATTTGGAAACTAATTAATACATTTTTAAGGAAATGTATTAATTTTCCACTGTAACAGGACCAATTAATATTATTGAAGGCTATAGAAGAGTACATATGATGTTACCAAATGGTACCCACCTATTCATCCAGAATGCATTATATTCAAGCAATTCTAAGAAAATTTGCTTAGTCCTTAAAGACACAAGGATGAACAGGTACCATATTGAAAAAACAATGAGGTAACAAATAATTTCTCTATATTACCTCTAGTGTTGGAAGCCTGAAGCTTACACTAGAAAAAAAACCTCTACACTATCTATGTATTTTTACATTTATATTTAATTATCCATTTTAAAGCTATGGATTTGTTGCATGGGACTCTCGGTAGATATCACTAATGAAGATTGGGTAAGGTTCAAGCAGTATATATCCGATTTTCATTGTATATATTAGTAAACATATATCAATAGATCTCTGTGATTTTCAGGTAATTAAATTTTGTGCTCTTATTCCTATTGTTTCTCTAGCTTGAGGCTATTATGTTTCTAAAAGATTTATTAAATTGATATAACTTAGTTACATTTGTATCATCTCTACATACATGAAATGGATTATATATTAGCATGACAAATATCATGTCTATGATAAATAATTAAGCAAGTATTATATTTTTTTATGCGTTTAGTAGAGATTGATTTGAGGTTCCCATATTCCTCAAGCTATATTTGTTATACCTTAAATCTATTGCTTTAATTGTGCTACATTCATCAAGGCCTATATTGCATGACACTAGTGGGTATTGTTATATCAAATTTGATGAAATTCATATATATTTACTAAATAATATATTTATGTAAGATCCATTTTAGTGTTATATAGTCATGTGTATCTGGTGTTATAAAGTCATGTGTCCTTGCAGGACCATATAAAAATTATGATTACATGAATCGCTAAAGGATCATATAAAAGTGTCCCTGAAGGACCATGTGATTTTTATCCATGAAGGATTATATCAAAATCATGGCTACTTATGTCTGTATGAACATACAAAAGTGGTAATATTTTTTTGGTCCCTGAAGGATCTGAAAAAAAAAAGATTCGTGTATCCCAGCTAGAACATGTAAAAATTATTATTAGCTAATTTTACTATCATAATTAAGAGGATTTAAAGATAAATACCTTATTGGCAATGGTTCATTGACCATTATGCTTCAAACATGCTCAGTAGTAGCAATATCGAGAGCCATATTTTTATTATTATCAATATCCATGTCTTCTCATTGTTGAACAATGAACTTTGATAATAATAATAATATAAATCATGAAACCCAATATACTGATTCTAGCATATTTGCCTAAAGCAAATGAATTTTATTTTGTTTTAAACTATGAACATGATCATGTTCAAGATAAATCATGGTTAATATAACCACAACAATTGTAGAGATGACAAGTTATTGAAAACCAACAGAAGTGGAATGCTATTGAATGAAAGCAAGGGAAAAGTTTGCATAACAAATCCCTAAAATGCAGAGAAAAATTATTATCATCTATGTGGTATTTGAGAACAAAATTTTGGTTACGAACCTGAAGTACATCCAAATCTTTAAATTGGTTACGAACCTGAAATACCTTAAACTCTTGATTGATCATGTACCTGATGTACGATTAAACCCTTGTCGATTTTATATTTATGTCCTTATTTTTTTTTGTTATATGAAATACAATTTACATTTCTAGATGTATCTTTAATTTTACAAAATTGCTTGTAAGCTCCAAAAGAGCAAACAGCATATGATTATGGATTACATAATGATGCTTCAAACAATTAAAAATTCAATTTTATACCTATTAAAGAACTAGAAGATTCTTTCATCCAATTATGGGTGTTATTTTTTTGGGGTTGTCATTTTAATGAGACAATATTCCCGCCATTAGGGGGAGAGAAGAACGTACATGAAGTACGATCCGTTCCTGAAGAACAACGAGAATTATCATGGAATACTTCCACTCTGTCTCATCTAGACCCTGTACTGCTCAATGTAAAAATGAAGTATGAAAGATATAGAAAATGAGATTCCTGATGCACGTCGAAAGCGTGGCAAACTTATAGGTTTTAAAGATTTAGCTTCCCAGAAGAGGAGATCAAATGAAAAATCATGCCCTGATAATGCTACAGAAGAAGTTATACATAATGCTCCAGAAGAAGTTATACATAATGCTCTAGAAGAGATTATGAAGAATAGATTCACTTTCTCTAAAACTCCAGAAGAGTATAATGTCTCCTGAAAAACACGAGTCCCTGAAGTGACTACACAGACTCTTGAAGAGGAAAATGTACCTAATGATAATGAGATCTCTATATTTTTATGCATGCAAGAGAAAAGTGGAATCCAAAGAAATGATCATCGATGACATATTTATAATTCGCAGTAGCTACTGAAATTTCAAAGGGAAATGATGACAATGAACCACATAGCATAAACGAATGTCGACAAAGAAATGATTGACCAAAGTGAAAAATATTATTCAAGCAGAATTGGGTTCTCTTGAAAAATATGGTGTATTCGAACCTATAATACAAACCCTAAAATGTGTTAACCATGTAGGTTACAAGTGGGTGTTTATAAGAAAATGAAATGAGAAGATAAAATGGCTAGATATAAGACATGTTTTGTGGCATAAGGTTTTCTGCAGAAACCTGTGATTTGACTATGAAGAAGCATACTCATCAGTGATGGATACAATAATATACCATTACCTAGAAAGTCTCAAGTTTCTGAAAAACTCGATATGAGACCTAATGTACGAAGAAACAACTTATCTATATGAGAATTAGATGTTGATATTTATATGAATCCCTGAAGGATATAAATTGCCTGAAGCAAAATCAAAGAGTATGTACTCAATAAAGCTAAAACGTTCATTGTACAGCTTAACACAGTAGGTACAACCTGTCTTAGTGAATTCTTGATAATAGCAGGATATGAAAACAATCTCACTTGCCCATGTGTCTCTATAAATAAATCCAGTAAGGGATTTACTATTTTGACAGTTTATGTTGATAACATAATTTCAATTAGGACTCTTAGAGAGCTTCAATAAAATTGTAGAATACTTGAAGAAGAAATTCGAAATGAAAGACCTTGGGAAAACTAAATATTATCTCGGCCTGTAGATCGAGAAAAACTCTAGTGGAATATTGATCCACCAATCAAAGTATATAGAAAAGATCCTACAGTGCTTCAACATAGATAAAGCACATTCTCTAAGTACACCCATGGTCGTTTTTGGTCCAGAAGTATCATATTTGAGTGCTATAGGTGCACTGTTATACTTGCTCAATACACGAGATATAGTTCTACCCCAACTCGCATGCATTAGAATAATATCAAGCATATTATGAGATACTTGCATGGAACTAATGATTTGGGTTTATTTTATTCAAATGATAAATCTAATAATTTGCATCTAGTTAGTTGTGCAAGATACAGGTTATCTTTATGATTCTCACAAAGATCGACCACAGACATGTTATGTAACGATGTCGTCATCTTATGAAGATCTACAAAGCAAACATTGATGACTACCTCATTCAATTATGTCGTGAAATTGACATTCATCGACTTAATCACTAGACAGTCTAAGAATTACCAAAATCAGGGGAGTAACTATAAAAGATGACTATATTCGACTATGGACATATTTTGCGTACTATACTGTTTTTCCTTTCGTCTAGGTTTGTCCCACTGGGTTTTCCTAGCAAGATTTTAATGAGGCAGTATTAAACACGTCCTTCATTACTAAGATCAAGTAATTGTACTCTTTTTCTTTCGCTTTGATTTTTTTCCAATGGGTTTTTCCAAGTAAAGTTTTAACGAGGAAATTACCTTAGTATAATGATTGATGGTCATTCAAGGGAGAGTGTTGTAAAATATTGTAAATATGGATGACCACTATGAATATTCTCTTTGATTATTTGTAACCACCCATCCTTATGTTAAGGGATTGATAAAATCAAATCCCCTTTAAGATCTCTTTTAATATTATGTTTGTTGCCTATAAATAGAGACATGCATTGTATTCTAAAAGATAGAAGAAATACAAAGAATAGTCATTACTTCTCTCTCTCCTCTTTCTCTTTTGTTGATCTTGTCTTCTGGTTGGTATGTTGAATCTTATTCTTTTATTTAAATTTTAACAGAGATTCAATTTTTTAATATTAATTTACACATACAAAAAATTGATTTATAAATTTACATTGTAGATAAAAATTTATAAAAATAAAAACTAACTATGACTGTACTTATTAAACTAAATGAGATCCAATTTTACATTCCAATTCCTTAACAAAAAATTTAAATTTAAATAAATCAGATTTAAGTATATAAAAATGTGTATATATTAATTATTTAACTATCTAAGTTTTTATATCATTTTTATTATTTACTTATATACAATCTCTAGAATGTTGTATCATATGATTTGGCACGTACATAACAACTAGTAGTCAATTGGAAAAAAGTGTAAGATGTATGATTCTACATCATTATATATATACTCCATTTTGAGAAGTTATATACTTTATTATACAATTATATTTGTTTAAAATAAATTCAAAATGTGTTAGATTGCTATGTCACATTTATATGTTTTATTACAACGCTCATATACTCAATCTATTTTATAGCTCATTTTACATTCACATACAATATAATAGCCGCATAGTATATGATAGTCGCATAGTATATATTGCGCTATCGTAATGTATGGCGTAAAAAAATTTCATTTTTTCAAAATGAAAAAATACACTATTGTATTTCAGTATTTACTTCATTGCATATAACAATTTTTTTTTTGTTGAGTGTATGATTTTTTTAAAAAAAAAAAAACCGATGTAAGCTGCAAATGAAGTTTCACAAGGGCGGGGGACATATCCTTTTCCCTTTTATTTTGACTATTACAAATTCAAAAAGTTTAGAATAACATCAATGCAAAAGGAAAAATGTTAAATTCAATCTATTTTACATTCTAAAACACACTGAAGATTACATTTTGAACAATAAAAATAACTTAGTGTAACAGCACATTTTTAAAAATAAGAAGTTTGAATTTGATCTCTCCAACCCAACCTAAAACTTAAGGTAGCGTTTGATAGCAGGATTGTAAAACTGATTTCCACCCACTGAGTTCTTCTACCCACCCCTTTAAAAAAATAAAAAAATGTGGTTTTTTTAAGAGGTGAGCACACCCCGATCCATTCGACTTTGTAAAGTCATCCATTATGTCACAGATCGACATCACAGAGTCGAACCGGTCACAGAGACGTAAGGTCATTTCTGCAACCCATTCGACTTTGTGTAGTCGTCAGTTATATACCCCGTTCGACACCACAGAGTCGAACAGATTACAGAAACCTAAGACTCTCATGTTACCCATTTGACTTTGTAAAGTCATTAATTATGCAGTGTTTTAAAACTCAACCTCACATGCCTGGTTGAATTAGTTAAACATTCACCCGCTTTGAATTCCAGTTTAGTTTACCCATATAATCCGATGATATAACAAATTGGTAAAACTCAATCAACCCACCGGTTGAACCAACAGTTTTAATGAACCGGTTATGGGTTGATTATATGGAATGATTCTTTACTCATAGAAATTGTGATTAATCACTTGTTAAAATATGAAATGTAATATAAAGTTTAGATTTTATATACTGAAATCATGTTATGATATTAAGTAAAACTTTTATGCAAAGATTTTCTAAAATATTTTATATTTTTATTTAGTAATGATAATTAAAAATTATTATTATATTATTATGTCACGGTTCAAATCCGGTTGACCCAACAGTTGAACCAATGACTCTTGACTCGTTCATTTTTCTAATTCATTGAATGGTTCAATTTTTAAAACATTGTCATTATGTCACAGGTTGACATTACATAGTCGAATTGGTCTCAAAGACCTAAGGGTCACAAAGAGATATCCATACACTACATCAAGTGATCTGCCTTTCATGATACTAAACAAGGCACCATTGTTTGAAGATATCATTTTATTGAGAATGTCATAATACGTGAACACATTGTTCAAAACACAGAACCGAATGGGTCGTAAAGAGAGTCTTAGGTCTCTGTGATCAATTCGACTCTGTGATGTCGACCTGTGAAATAATGAACAACTTCACAAAGTCGAATGGATCATAGAGAGGGCATTATGTTTCTGTGACTTGTTCGACTATGTGATGTCATCTATAGTATATAATTGATGACTATACAAAGTCGAATGGACCACAAAGATGGTTTTAAGTCTCTGTGATCAGTTCGACTCTGTGATGTCAATCTGTATCTGTGACTTATTGGACGATTTTACAAAGTCGAATGAGTTGGGGTAGGCTCACTCCTTAAAAAAATCATATTCTGATTTTTTGAGAGGGGTGGGGTGAATAGCTGTGTGGGTGGGAATATCAGTGCCCTAACACAACCCCCCCCCCCCCCCCCCGGTTCGGAACCCCTGTGAAACCCACACAGGGTTAGCCTGTGAACACCAATCAAATGGTGACAGCTGCCCAACACCCTCACGTGGAGCTCACGTGTCCCACTTATTCAGCAGCCCAATGCATCTCTTCATTTAAACGACGTTTCACGCCGTTAGTCGATCACCGCATGATCGATTTTTTTCAAATAAAGCGAGAGTTCACGTGATCCCCTCATTTTCGGTCCAACCAAATTTTTTTTAAATAATATCTAGATTTTTTAAAAATATTAAAAATAATCATTAAAACTAGAGATATCGTTACTGTAATCTTAAATTACAATGCAGTACAATATTTTGGTTTGAGAATTAGAAATGGGGAATGTGATTTTAGGATTTTATAGATGTGGAAGAATATATAAAATGATTTCATTTATCTCATATTTATATTGGATTTGATTTAATCATAAACTTTTCTATCAATGGTGGATGAGTTTTTGTAACTAAGAACTTATTATTTAAAAATGAATAATTTCCTTTTCCAATATTAAAAAATACTTAACTATCTTAGAATTATTATTTGCTTAAGAATAATGTTTTTTCCAACGCAACTAAATAATCCAAAATTCATTTTTTTTGTTATAGATTTGATTTTTTTTATTTATCCTGAATGTTTAATTTTTTTTTTTTTTTTTTTTTTTCTAATGCATCACTTAAGGGTAACCCATTTGCAAACCAAAACCGTCCACCATTTTGTTTAATCTCGGAGTAACCCATGCAAAGTAACTATAGAAAATCTAAATCATCTCACTATGTATTTTCTAATGCTTGCATGGTTTGCATGGTTGTTTTTTTTTTTCTCGTGCACTTGCGTGTATGACTTTTGGTTTTCAAAATTAATTTTAAAAATTTTTTATGATGTTTGCATGAGTTGTTTTTATTTTGCATGGATCTTTACAATAGATACTTGAAGTTTTTTTTATATTAGACATTTTCCATGAGTAAGATAAAATCAATGTAGGTATTTTTATTCTAAGTAATATTTTGTTAATGCAAGAATACATTCTTATAATACAAATAATATTAATGATTTCAGATTTGTTAAAATGAAATAATGGGAATCATTTTATTTCACTTAGGGTTTAATACCTTTATATATACAAGTGATAGAAGTTGACACGTGTAATGTAATACACACATTATAAGATAACATATATAATCTAACAATCCCTGCCGCTGTGGGCGCCGCCCTGCCCTCCAGCCCCTGTCGCGTCGCCCTGAGAAAATGTTTATAAGAAACGTCAAATCCAACACTGCAAAAACTAGTCGGCACAACAATGATAGTTGAAGAACCACTGTTGGCTGGATGTTTAAAACATTTTACGCGAAAAAAAAACAAAATTTGTAAAAAAAAAAATTAGAAACTCTTTACTGATGCATTAGAAAATAAAAACAATTTTCTATAAAATTAAACATTTCAGGATAAATAAAAAAAACCAAATCTGTAACAAAAAAAATTGATTTTGGATTATTTTGTTGTGTTGATAAAAATATCATTATTATTTTTAAGTAGATAATTTTAAGATAGTGTATTCTTACTAGAAAAACATGTTCAAATTACTCATCCACCAAAAAGGTTTATGGTTAAATGAAATCAAATTACATGAAACCAAACGAATCCTAAATCGGTTGACATGGTCTTTTGGACTGATGCATGAATTTTAAATTGACTTCGTCTGATCAAACCTGACCCGGATCCGGCCCGGCCCGAGGATTCCATGTCCCCAAAATACCCCCATAACCAAAATACACCCCCACCCCTAAAAAAAACAGGGGTTTCCAAACCTCCAATACCATTGAAGAAGGTTTTGATTCATCCCTCCTGAAATCCTCTATAAAAACATGAAACAAGTCTCTAATCTCAGGCTCCTCTTCACCTCCACAAGAAACCCTTTCTACCTCTCCTTCTCCTCTTCAGCCTCCTCTGCTTCTCATCTCCTCTTCAGACCTAAAACCCTCCTTAAACCCCGGCCCCTCTTCATCGCCGCGGCGTCGTCGTCGTCGGGCAGAAGGGTTCCTCCCCAGAAGGGAAACGTCAGGAAATTTGGGGACTTTAGAGGCAAAGATAGGGTTTTGGGGATGGAAGATGTGTTGGTCCCCCGTGCGGATGGTAATGTTGGGTTTAACAAGAGGAGGGCGGAAGGAAGGGATAAGGGGAAGCCGAAGGCGCTGCAGTTGAAGACACGGAAATTGAACCCCGTCAATACCATCTGTTATGTCCAGGTTGGTGAGAGTTTTTTTTTTTTTTTTTTTTTTTTATATGATTGGAAGGTTGAAAAAGATGTTTTTTTTTATGCCAGGTTTTGTGTGCTTTTGTTGCCTTTTTGTGGATTTGGATTATTGGGTTGCATTCATAATTGGGTTTAGTGTATGGTTCTGATTGATTTATATTTTTTTTTGTAAAATTTAGGTGTTTTATAATGCAGTAATTATATTGTGAAAATTATATATCTTTTTTATGTTGGGTTTTGTTTGCTTGTTTGTTTTTTTTTTTTTTGTAATTTTTTTTTTTTTGGTTTTATGGATTTATATTCTTGGGTTGTCTTCAATATTGCTCTTATTATCTGGAGTGGATCGATTTCTTCCCTTTCTATGTGAAATTTATGTCTTTTATAATGCGCTGATTAGATTATGGCATTGTAGAACAAGGTACTAGATAATGGGGTTTTTTTTCGAGGAGGGGAGGAAAGAAGGTTTTTTATTTGGATTACTGGGTTGTTTTCAAAATTGGTTGTTTTTTCTGGATTTGGTTTAATATCTGGTTCTGGTCTATTTCTTTAATTTTTTTAATGTGAAATTTAAGTGTTTAATAATGCACTGATTAGATTGTGGCATTGTAGAACGAGGTACTGGATAATGGGTTTTGTTGAAGGGAGGGGTAGAAAGGAGGTCTTTTTTATTTTGCTTTTTTTTTGTGCGTGTTGGTTTTTGTGAATTTGGATTATTACATTGTCTTCAAAATTGATTTTAGTATCTGACATTGGTTGATTACTTCAATTTTCATATGAAATGTAGGTGTTTCTATAACAATATATCAATTATATTGTGGCATTGTAGAGCAAAGTACTGGATAGTGGGTTTAATTGAATGGGGAGGACAAAAGAATATCTTTTTTATGGCCCATTTGGTGTTCATTTTTATTCTGTTGGATCAACCAGGAAATTGTGTTTGGAATCCTCCTCATTCCTGGACATTTTAGGCCAAATTTATCCATTCACGGAAACCTCCAGAATTGGATTTCCGGGAAGGAAGAATTCTCCTTATGGGGCAGAGTTTTTTTTTTCTTCTTTTTGATGGAATGGTAGGCATGAGCCTCAATTTTATTCAGAAAAACAAGGAAATCATGCCCAAAGCAAAGAAAAGATGGTAGAGGAGTGTTCTACCAAACCACCAAGCCCTTCATGACCTACTCCTCAGTTATAAGATCTCCCCTCAAATAAGCGAGTTGAGCTTTGGTCAAGTCGGTAAGCACCTCTCACCTCTGTGAAAGAGGTCAAGGGATTAAATTCTGGGAGCACCATTGACCATTCTTCCCAAAAAAAAAAAGATTTCCCCTCAAATATGACACCTTGCTTGCCCCACCACAAGCATGTCCGCAATCTTTGATAAAATGAATTACCAAGTCCCAACCATTCTCCATATAAACTCTTAACATTCCTGAAGATAAGATGGCTGCGTGTGAGCCGCAAGGCCCATATTACTGCCATAACATAGGACTACGAAATCTTTGCCTTCACACTAGTATCTTCCTTATGGGCCAGAGTTACCAAATTGGCCCTTAATGTTGGGTTTTTTTGTGGATTTTGGGGACTTGGGATTTTTTTTTATTGAGTTGATCTGGTTTTGATTCATGGGTTGCCTTCAAAATTGGGTTTTTTTTGTTTCTTCCTTGGTTTGTTTGTGAATTTTAGGTGTTGTGTGATGCAATGAAATTTGGGTGTATTATATTGCATTGATTCAGTTCTGAGTGGATCAAATTAGTAGTTATGGTCATTATTTCTTTTTCTCATTCAAGTTCCATTTTGTAGATTTTGGGGACTGGTATGGATACACAAGATACCTCGCCATCGGTCTTTTTGTTCTTCGACAAACAGAGATTTATATTTAATGCTGGGGAGGTATGCATACACAAGCGTCTCTGAGGAATATGAGTTTGAAACTTATTTGCAATGCCATTTCATTGTAGATACATTATATCATAATCCATATACCATTCACAAACCATAGAATAGTTCATATTTGATTTATCTTTAGTATTATAGTGCTGGAGAAAGCCAGTAATTATTCGTTGGCTGAAGACTATGTAAATAAATAATGTAATTTTATAACCATGAATATGCTATACCTAATTTGTGAAGGTAATATATCCCTTCTGGCTTCCTTGAAAATCCTAGTCAAACACCTGCTTAAAAGAGAAATTTCAAGTTTGCCTCAACTTCCACCCTGCTAGAATAATTTCCTCATGGTGTAGCTGATTTAAACATTCATTTCAAATTTTCAAGAGACATATGGCTCTTGAATTTCAAATTTCAAGTGTTTTTTATGAATGGAAGTTTATGTATGAGTTGTTTTGGTTCCAGGGCTTGCAACGTTTCTGCACGGAGCATAAGATTAAGTTATCAAAGGTGTGAGAATTCAGAAATTTTGTTGGCCTATGGTCATCCTCCTTTTATAGGTTCATTCAAATTGTGGCAATTATTTTCCTCATTTATAATATATCTTTTATTGTTTCTTTGTTTTTTGCAGATAGACCACATGTTTCTAACTCGTGTTTGCTCAGAAACTGCAGGTGGACTTCCAGGTTAGACTTCATCTTTACTAAACAACCTTCGAGAATTTCTTGAGCCGAAATTATTAGTTATAATAGAACTGAACCCATGACTAAGAGTTGAGTGTCCACAGTAATCTCAATAGCATCTCCTTGTTTGGCAGGTCTTTTATTAACATTGGCTGCCATGGGAGAGGAAGGGATGACTGTAAGTAAAATCATTGACAATCATCTTCCCATGTAATTTATATTATCGTAATATATCAAATTTATACGTTTTACAGGTAAATATATGGGGTCCCTCTGATCTGAAATATTTAGTTGATGCGATGCGGTCATTCATCCCAAATGCTGCCATGGTTCACTCTCATAGTTTTGGAGGGTCACCCAATGCTGATGGTGATGCTTCTCCAAACAAATCATCAGATACTATAGTTCTTATTGATGATGAGGTGGTTAAGATATCAGCTTTTCTTCTTCGACCAAGCTACTCTGTATCAGATTCATCTTCTGTGCGTTTAGATGGAAATATGAATCCATTGTCAGAGAATATTGAATCTGCAGGACAGAAGTTGAAGCCAGGTGACATCTCTGTTGTTTACATATGTGAGTTACCTGAAATCAAGGGAAAATTTGATCCAGGCAAAGCTGTGGCTCTCGGTCTAAGACCAGGACCAAAATACCGGGACCTGCAACTGGGGAAGTCAGTTCTGTCAGATCATTATGACATCACGGTGAGTACATTCAATTATAGTTTCTTGTATTTACTACATGATCTATTGTTTGATTTTACTGCATATAGTTGTCCAGTCATGGGTGCTGTGTTTATTTGTTCTCAAATGTAGAGTTTTTTTTTCTCATGTGGGCTCATGAAAAATAGTCTGTCAATATTTCTATCCTCGATTTGTCTGCCTTCTATGTTATTGTCTGTTTTGAATTTTTTATATATTTGAATTATTATGCAGGTTCATCCTGGTGATGTTCTTGGTCCTTCATCTCCTGGTCCTATTGTACTTCTTGTGGACTGTCCCACTCAGTTTCATTTAAAAGAACTATTGTCTATACAAGCTCTGGATAATTACTATACTGATCCTTCAGACCATCCACGAGAAGGTCTTAAACTTGTTAATTGTGTAATACACTTGGGGCCCGCTTCTGTCACAAAAAATGCAGATTATGTGAAGTGGATGAAAAAATTTGGTTCTGCACAACATATCATGGCAGGACATGAAATGTAAGTTCCTTTGTCATAATCTGTTTACTGGTTCTACCCATGTCCTTTTACAATGATTTTTTTTACTCATAATAAGTATTTTAAATATCTCCATGGTTGCACTATTATGGCTTTGTTTCCCAATTTGACGAGGTGACCAATACGGCTAATGAAATAAATAGAAAAAAAAATGCCCATTTGAGGTGTAATAGAAAGGGTGACATCATGTTTAACAAATAAAAGATGTCAATATAATAAGTTGATTGATTTTCATTTTTATTCTTGCTTTTTAACTCCAATGTTGATAGTACGATGAGGAACAGTTTAGGATGCTATTCTTTGTTTTATTTGTTGAAGTTCCTCATGGTCTGAAAAAGTTTTTGCTCCAAGGAAGATTCCTCTTTTGATTCTCATATTCCTTTCCTAGCGTTGTGACAAATGTGAAATTTGGCAATTCCATGTCCACATATATGAACAATTGTTAATTTTTTTTTTCTAATTGCAGTCATTTCAATTGTCTTCCTGTGATGCAAGTTCTAAGTAAGAGGCCATTGTGTTTTTAATGTTATATACTTTTTGGTATAATGATCATATAAATTTTCAATATTTCTTGTGCATTGCATCACACTTCTTAATTGACAGGAAAAATACCACAGTACCAATCCTCAAATCCAGTGCAAGAATTGCAGCGCGACTCAATTATTTATGTCCCCAGCTCTTCCCTTCGTCAGGCTTCCCATCCATCCCGGCCATCAACAGATGCTCCCTTAGCTCCATTGCCTCAAGTGAGGTTTGTCATTCTATGGCTCGCTTTGTAATCGCATATGGTTGTATTTTTTAATATAAGTATGTACTCTACAGATTTAAGTATAGTTGAACATGGACTTTTTTGCAGGAACCTTCTAATATATATTCTGAAAGCGTTGGCGCTGAAAACCTCCTAAAGGTACGAAGAGGTGCTGTTTTCCAGGATTGCAAATCATTAATGATATCATTTTACCTGATTAAGTTTTAGAAATTGTTTTCAGCAGATGACATTGAACTCATATAGGGAAATGAGCATCACAATTTAAGGCACCTGATGTATTTCTATGGACTGTAGGTAGTTCATTGCTTCTATTGAACTTCATCTTAGTTGTTCCTATACGCAATTTACCGAACTGGGATTATTATGGTTCAGTTACGGAGTTTATATAGCTACAAAATTTAGAAACTATAACTAAATTAAAATAGAAGGTGTCTTTATTTTTTTATTTTTTATTTTTTGATGGGAAAAGTAATGTTGAAGGTAATAAAACTGGCTACATATGAAAACCGTCACTTTAAGAACATCAATTGGGATTTTTATGGTCCAGTTACGGTGGTCCAGTGTTTGCTCATGTTAATTAGCTTTTTTTTGTTTGATATGCTTGGGATTTGTACATTGGGATTTTTTGAAACACCATCAGAAAAAATGACAAATCTAGGTATGTAAGAACATGTTTGCAGAAGTAGGCATCTGAAGAACCATTTATTCAGTACCATTGGGCACATCAAATCCTGGAGTTGGATGAATCCTGGTGTCATTTTAACTATTATGGTCATCCAATAAAATGCAAATATATTGTCTCTCAAATGTATAGGAGAGAGTACATTGGGATTTTTTGAAACAATCATCAGAAAAAATGACAAATCTAGGCATTTAAGAACATGTTTGCGGAAGTAGGCATCTGGAGAACAATTATTCAGTACCATTGGGCACATCAAACACTGGATGAATCCTGGTGTCATTTTAATTACTCCAATAAAATGCAAATACATTGTTCTCTCAAATGCATAGGAGAGTGTTATGAATCTCCTGAACATCGAGTCCACACTAAGGCATGCAGGGAGATGCCTCTCTGCCAAACAAGGGTGTTCAGGAAGCATTTTGAATGGATTTGACCAGAAAAATCATCCACCCAAAATCCTTAACCAATTAAATCTATTCCCATCAAATTGTATCACCATTTTTTATTTTATTTAATGCAGTCAACAGAAAGATAATGAATTCTGATTAGATTAAACTATCATTGAAAATCTTATAGTGAATATGAGGTGTGCCTACTCTACAAACTATTTCAAATTTATGCATACACCAAGCTAAAATTTGGTGCTATTGAACGTCTGAATAGTTGGTGACCAGCCATTTTTCATTTAGATTTCTGTTTGTCAGCACTAAAGCAGCTTGACATTAATGGATTCTGACATTGAGTTTTATGTTAATCTTTACTTTCTTTTGCTTGCAGTTCCATTTGCGCCCTTATGCACAGCTTGGGTTGGATCGATCTGGAATCCCAGGCTTGAAAACTCCGAAAGACATCATTAATGAACTCCTCGCAGAGATTCCTGAAATCCCAGATGCTTCGAAACATGTCAGTCAGTTTTGGCAAACCGAACAGGCTACACCACAGATGGATGAAAATGCAATCCTTATAGAAGAACCATGGATGCATGAGAATTCATGTACGCCCAATGCAATGGATGCATCTAAAGATTGCTTTGTACCAGATTGCTTGAAGAACATATCGAGGGAGGATTTGGAAATTGTCCTTCTTGGAACAGGCTCATCACAGCCATCCAAATACCGCAATGTCAGTTCAATCTATGTCAATCTGTTTGCTAAAGGAAGTATATTGCTAGATTGCGGTGAAGGAACTTTGGCGCAATTGAAGAGAAGGTAATTTCTTTGGAAAATGTTTAGCACAGTCCGCATGTAACTCCACATGCAGTCTTCATATGCTTTGATATAAAATGTATAATATACTTCATGTAACGGAGCATATACTTTTATAAAAATGATGTATACACTCCAATGAAGTGTATGGACCCACATATGAAAGAAGTGAAAATTACATATTTCGTTAACAAGGTATATATCTTGTTGGACATATATGAGACTCCATGGGACTGTAAATGAGATTGTTTGTAACAGCGCCCTTTTTTAACATATATCAGGTTTGGCATTGAGGGCGCAGACGAGGCTGTGAAGAGTCTGAAGTGCATTTGGATTTCCCACATCCATGCCGATCATCATGCAGGTCTCGTGAGGATACTGGCCCTGCGTTGCAAGTTGTTGAAAGGCATTCCCCATGATCCTTTGCTGGTGGTCGGACCGAGACAGCTGAAGAGATTCTTGGACGCGTATTCAAGGCTCGAAGACTTGGACATGCAATTCCTTGACTGCAGACACACCGTGGCAGATTCAAACAATGGGGATGGCAATTTTTTCGTTAGGGATGAAAGGATGCAGAGCATATGGAAGAGACCGGGGAGTCCGGTTGATATGACTCTTCTAACAACTCTGAAAGACGTGCTAAAAGAGGCGGGTCTGGAAGCGCTGGTCAGTGTACCTGTGGTGCACTGTCCGCAGGCATTTGGCGTTGTAATACAAGCATCTGAGAGGATAAATAAATTGGGAGAAACTGTACCTGGGTGGAAGCTTGTCTATTCTGGTGATACAAGGCCTTGTCAAGCGCTGATAGATGCATCGCATGGAGCAACTGTCCTTATACACGAGGTTTGTTGAACTCATTTTCTTACATCATGTTGGGTAGATTCAATAGATTCAAGTAGCGTTTGAAAATGGGTTTGGACACTTTTTGAAGATTTTGCTTTTGTGGTAATCATACTCAATCAAAACTTGTTTCTAAATGCCACCTGCTGTTGATGAAAGTGAATTAAAAAAAAAAACATTTCAAGAATCTAACAAAAGTGTGTTTTCTAAAATGATGTTTTTAAAAGCCATTTAAGTGAAAATCTCTTTAAAATTTAAACTTGTTTCTAAATCCGCCCTCAATTTGGGAACTAGTTTTCATTGTTCATTTTGAGCATCCAGATATATAACATTGGAATTCTTCATTCATGTGATCGGTTCTTTAGCATGTGAAATGATGAATTCTCCTTCCAAACCAGCAATATCAAACTAGTCCTGACTGAATAAAATGCAGGCGACATTCGAGGATGGAATGGGTGACGAAGCGCTCGCGAGGAACCACAGCACGACGAAGGAGGCAATTGGGGTGGGGGAGTCGGCCGGGGTGTACCGGATCATACTCACCCACTTCAGCCAGAGGTACCCGAAGATCCCGGTGTTCGAAGAGGATCACATGCATGACACGTGCATTGCATTCGACATGATGAGCGTCAACGCCGCCGACCTCCCCGTGCTGCCAGAGGTCCTCCCCTACCTCACCCTCCTCTTCAGGAATGAGATGCTCGTCGATGAGCCGGATGATGCCGCAGTCGCGGCGGGGTATAGTTAGAGGTTAATTGAAGAAAGTTTTGTAGTAATTGTTGTTGTTAATTTTTGTTTCAAATCATATTTTCATTTATAATTATAACAAATTCAAAATGATTTTTTACCAATTATGAATCGCAGTTCATTAAGCCTGTCAAAGTGTCAAATTTCCATTGATTAAGTTGTATTTATTGTGCTGATGCACTCTTATGCTTTTACTATCATTTTTGCAGAGATGACAAGTCACCTAACTCAGTTTATAATGTTTCACTGTGCTAATATATATGTTTTATTACTCAAAATGTAAAAATGTATGTTTTTCCATTAATTTGAGCATGTATTAATTTTTTTTATAAAAACATTTTTTATTAGTCAAATACTAATCTTCATTCATGCACCATACAGAAAATGAAATTAATAAATAATATATATGTTATTTAATTCTTAAGAGAAATCCACCAACAAAAAAAAAGTAAAATAATCCAATAGCCAAATCTTGTTTACTCCCAAATGATTTTTTTTAATAATAAAATAAAATTTAAAAAAGGGGCTCCATTCGCATCCCTTCACACAATGACATGTTAATAAATCTTCAAAATTCACCCCATTAAATCAAATAATAAAATGAAAATGAAAATATATCCATTTGTTAAGAAGCAATAGTTATTTAAACATTATTTAAAATGAGGATTAAAACTATATATTTTCTAAAATTTAATAAGATTTTGTGAATATGTAATATAGATTTTTTTAATTAGTTTTAATTAATTTGTTAGATTAGAAATAATCTATTCATAGATAGATTGTGATGGTCTACCGATCTTAATTTAAAGAAATTTGTGACCATCTCAGTCCACAACAGGAAAACGATTCCACATAATTTTGTTTTTAATGAACTTGGTAGGTCAGTCACTTCTTTATATTAAATAAAAAAGAGTACATACTAGATAAGAGATTTGCCTAGGCTAACGAATCTCCAGAGGGTGCTCAAGCCTAAGGCGCGGTCTGAAGAGAGCCGCGCTCAATCCTAATCAAATCTGCGTCGATGCAAGCTAAGATGAAGCTGCAGACTCCGTCCCAAATGCATTCCACCAAAACTGAGGACCCACGGAAAATTCTATCGTTGCGACAAAGCCAGATGGCCGGTACCAAGATCTGCATCACCTTGCTAGCGGATGCTCCTATCACTGTTCAGAGGCGTCTGCCCATTTTCCTAAACTTGATCTAGGGATTGTGGATCCCATCTACAACCCAATGACGACCCTAGCCTATCACAAACTTCTAAGGCCATGCCATCAACTCAGCATGTTTTTCTCCAATACAATACACTAGAAAAAAAAACTTTCAACATATTTTATGGAAGTAAAAATTAACAATTGATAAGCTAAAACAAATTTCTCATTGTTTAAAAACTGTTCAATGTCAAAAAATTCTTCATTCGTTGCCTAGGATCATTTATTAATGGTTTTTCAATGTTTTTTTATGTTGCTTGATCAACCATTATTTATAACTTTTCATACTTGTTGATTTCGCTTTGATACCAGTTGGTGGTGCTTTTAATACATAATAACAACACTCTCACCAACAAAGACACAAATAAAACATAGTTTTTTTTTTTATTTTGTGAGACTGCTTCTCTCTTTTATTATTGATGAATTGATTTGTACATGACCCCTTCCCAAGTTTATACAGGGTGTTGAGATTTAGAGAGCACGAAATACAAAAAAAAGTATAAAAAATACATTAAATTTCGGGTTCAATAATTATGACGATATATATAATATATACTTATAATATGGAGTAATAAGTGTGAATATGATTCTCCTAATTATTTAAATCAAATCTAAATCTAATATCAAATTAATGATTTCTTCTTTATTCTACCTTTCCTTATTTTGACAATGTAAGATTCTCATTTTTTTTTATTTGCAACTTCCAACACTGATGTACAATGGGCGATTCGATGTGTTTTGTGAATTAAAATCATATATTTCTAGAAATTTATTTTTTAATTTAAGCTTTTGTAAAACTCTATAAGATATGTTGATGAATATGTAATATTATCTTTTAAATATATAGACTCCAAAATTTTGAATAAAATATAAATGTAATATTTTCTAGTTTACAAATATGTATTTTTTCTATTTTTACCCCTAATCTAAAACCAAATTCAATATAAAGTTTTTGGGTTTTTATTTTTAAGTCCCCATAAACAATAAGATTCAGTTATTGATCCCTTACTTCTTCACATTTTGGTTTTAGTCCCTATATTTAAAGGATGTGTTCCATTTTAGTTCCTGAGTGGGATCTATTCTTAAATTATTTAATTTTTTTTAGTCCCTGAGAGACACTAAAAATGAATATATCCTTTAAATCTGTGGACTAAAATCAGAATATGAATAAGTGAGGGATCGATCACTAAATTCTATGGTTTATGAGAACTTAAAAATAAAAAACCTAAATTGTTTTTGGTAATTAGATAAGAAGTTAAGAATAAAATTAAAAATAAAAAATTTACAAATAAACAAAGTTATATAAAATTAGTTTTTCTGTATAAACGATTGTTTCCATCTCTATGTGATGAATAGTATAATAAAGAAAAAAAAAGTACTATTATCCTGCTAATCAAGTTATAAATTCTATATGAATGCCTTACACTCAGTTTTTTTTCTCGGTCCAAAATACAATCATATATATCACTTTATAAATCTAGTGAAGCATATACCTAGTTAGATGTTATATATTTACATTAAAAAATTTCTTACATTTATTAAAAATGAATTCATTCAACTCAAAATAAAACGATATACATTTTTTATCAAATCATATATTCTCCTGTTCGATTGTTTATCCCGAGAAAAACACTGTTTCCGTAATAGTAGGTATATAAAACTCTGATCGTCCAGACGATGGAAACCAAAGTTTCAACGGTCTTGATTGAGTGCTCATACAAAGATATCATGTGCGGGACTCACATCGTCTAACGTCACTGATCGGTGATAGAAGAGCCCTCTCTATGTCTGCATGCACTCATGATTCATCCCCTCACAACGTCCTTCTTTCCAGTCCGTGCTGACGTGGACAAAACGTGTCATCATTAAATATCTCGTCAGTACTGACACGTTCGAAACACGATATAACGGACGCCACGCCGGACTCTGAAAACGGACTCGCAGACTCGTTCTCTTAAACCACGTTTTTTTTCACCTCTCTCTCTCCCCCTATCTCAAGCAAGCAAAATCTTTGAATTGCCAATTGAGGAGAACTTCGATTCGATCGAAATCTAGGGTTCTTGAAGATCCAATCGAAACCGACCATAAAGACTGTATCGGGAAGTTGGGGGGGTTTTGGGGATGGATTCGAGCAGGAGAGCCGTGGAGGCTTACTGGAGGTCGAAGATGGTCGACGGGGTGACCACCGACGAGGACAAGGTGGCGCCGGTGTACAAGCTTGAGGAGCTCTGCGATCTCCTCCGGTCGTCACCGGCCGGGATCGTGAAGGAGGTCTCGGAATACGTGCTCAAGCGGCTCGCCCACAAGAGCCCCATCGTGAAACAGAAGGTATTTGATCCAGATTTATGAAGGTTAGGTCGTTTTTCAAATTGGGGTTTTTGAAAAGATTGGATTTTCGTTGCTTTTTTGTAGACTGCGATGTGAGGTATGTTTGAAGAGCTGATTTTGCTATATAAAAATGTGAGCTTTTGATTGAATTCAGATTTTCTGATGTGCTATATAAAAATGTGAGCTTTTGTTTGAATACAGGTTTTGATTGTGTAGTATAAATATGTGAGCTTTTTGTTTAAAGGTACTTGATCCAGATGTGATGAAAACTTTTTTTTTAATGGATTTTTGAAAAGATGGGATATTTTGTTTTTATAGTATGTTGGGTATGTTTAAAAAACTGATTTACTTGAACTTCTGATTAAATTCTGATTTTTTGGTGTGCTGTGCATAATGAAAAATATGAAATTCAGGTTTGCTATGTGTGGTTTTGGTGAATTTGATGCATTGATTCATAATTGTCTAGGCCTTGAGGTTGATCAAGTATGCGGTTGGGAAATCGGGTGTGGAATTCAAAAGGGAAATGCAGCGGCACTCGGCCGTGATGCGCCAACTCGTACATTACAGGGGGCATCCAGACCCCTTGAAAGGGGACGCCTTCAACAAGGCTGTCCGAGACACCGCCCAGGAGGCGATCTCGGCTATTTTTGCCATTGAAGACAACAAACCGGTTCCGACGGAAGGGTTGAACAAGCGGATCCAAGGTTTCGGGAACACGAGTTATGAGCCGCCCTCTGAAGACAGAAAGTCGTTTTTAAGCGAAGTGGTGGGGATCGGTAGTGCTTCCATCAAACAGGGATTTAGCAGCATCGCTGCAGCCCATTCGATGAGGAAGACTGATGACAATGGGAGTTACAGGAGCCCGAATTGAGGAGGTCTCTGACAACGGAGACGAGCGGTCGGGACGGATATGGAAGGGATGAACATCATGGAGAAAATCGGGGTTTGTCCGGCACAACGATCAATGCAGAATCTGGACCTTGGGACAAGGAGTTGAGTGGGATGAATGTTCCAACTAATGGGGGTTCTAGTTCAAGTCATGCAGGGTCAAAGACTCGTGAAGAGAGGCTGTTGGAAACTATTGTGATGTCTGGAGGCATACGGTTACAACCCACTCGGGATGCCATTCAGGTTTTTCTTGTGGAGGCCTCTAAGTTGAATGCGATGGCTATGGCTCATGCATTAGAGTCAAAGCTCCAATCTCATATGTGGCAGGTATGCCCCTTTTGTCATTTAATTATGATTTGTGTCTTATGGTTTTCCTTCGCACTTCAACTAGAAAGTGATTATTTGAAACATTGTGCAAATTTCTCTTTCATTTTTTCCTTTCTAGTTGAAGATAACAAAAGTAAGGAGATCTATCTTAGATGTTAATCTTATTGTAGTCATCTTCACTTGAAACAATATGTAATGTGGTAGAACAGCCAATGACATGACCGATGAAGTAGTTGTTCTTAGTCTTTCACATTGAGATTTTCAAATGATTGATTAGTATTTTGTCAGAAAGAAACGTAGGTTAGCAAGCAGATAGAAATATAGAGCTAATGAGAACAACAGTGTTGGTCGGTTCATGCATCAAACATTTTCTCTTGAGAAAAAATCATGTCATCATGAGCATTGAAACCTAAATGAGTTATGCACAGTGCATAACAGATTGACATCTGGCATTTTTTATTTCCCCACACATGTTTGAAGTATCAGATATTCAGATTGCTGACTCATTTTCATTGCTGGAAACTTATAATAAGTAATTTTGTGATTTAGAAAATTGAAATATACTTTTCCAAGGACCAACAGGCATACATGCAACAAGCCAACACTTGGGTTAGTCTGAAACTTTACAATATATAGATGTGTTTTTGCACTTCCCAAAAGAATGTCTCATATCATAAGCAACAAATGTTACTGATCTCTCTCTTTTTTTTCTTTTTCTTTTTTTACTGAATAAGGAATGTAAAATCTAAATAGCTGATAATCTTGTTTATACATTGTCTGTCCTTTTCATGAGGCATGTTGCCCTGTGTAATATTGAATATCTTTCTGATAAAGGAAATACTGAAGAATGAAATGGGGGTTTGCTCTTTTTCTTACATGTATATAATTTGCATGAGAGTGCAGGTAAATATTTATACTGGCATGTGAATGAGTATAGTTTGCAACATATTGCTTTAAGATTTCAGAAATATTTTATTGACATTTCATCATGGAAAATACCCATTTGTGCACATAGGATAATATATATATATATATATATATATATATATATATATATAAGATTTGGAACATGCAAATCTTCTTTTCTGCTATGATTACCACCTGAGCTTTTATTTGAATTGATTTCTACAGGTCCGAATGAAGGCTGTATGTGTCTTGGAGGCAATTATGCGGAAAAAGGATGACACTCATTTTTCCACGATAGTATCTTATTTCAGTGAAAACAGAGATTCTATAATTAAATGTTCTGAGTCACCCCAGGCTTCTCTACAGGAAAAGGCAAACAGGGTATTTTTTTTTGTACTTTGAACTTGGTTTGGTACTAGTCATGACATTCCCATAATGTTGATGCCATATGTATTCAGCTGAGGATATACTAAAACAAATCTGCATCTTTATTTGGAAAAATATATACATTGAATTTTAAGTTTTACCATTTCCTTACTTTTCATGCTGTTATGGATGAAGCGTATTTCGGTCATATCAATGGCAATGATAACAACGATGATGGTTATATTTAATTTCCAGCTTAGTTAAATAACATTTTCTTCTGACTCATGATATATAGGTCTTACTTCTTATGGACGGAGGGCAGAATAGTGGTGTAAAGAGCATTGCTGGACAACCATCTAGTGTTAAAGCAAATGCTGCCCCCGCTGTTGTGTTGCCAGACTTAATAGATGCAGGAAATCTTGATGATTCTGGTGCGAAGCCTAATGATGAAAGCTCAAGCCTGACATCATCAAGTCCTTTAGTTGATGACCTCTTTGGAGACAGCCTTGTCACTGACACAAGCACCAGTGGTAAAATTAGCGAAGATGATCCATTCGCAGACGTATCATTCCACACCGACACTGACAAGGGAAATGATGATATCTTCTCGGGATTGACTGTTGATGATAAACTCGCTGGTAATAGTTCAAGTATGCCTGCAAGTAGCTTTGGATCTGATTTTCTTGATGTCTTCAATTCCAATGCTCAACAACTTCCTCAGCAAACATCAACCCAAAAACAAGATGTGCATGATTTGATGGCCGGTCTCACTATGAATGACTTACCCCAAACAAGTTTTCCTGCCATTAGTGAGGCCAAAGTGGGAAAGATTGGTCCTCAAGTGGTCAATATGAATCCGAATGCCTTCTTCCAGGCAGTCCCAATGCAATACAGTATGCCGCAGAACTTCATGTTGAATCCTGCTTTTGCTTCTCAGCCAATGAATTATGCAGCGATGGGGAGTTATATCGCACAGCAGCAGCAGGTGTTATCCACCTTTCATAATCTTGGAAATTTCAACGCTGGGATTGGGCAAGGGATGAGCAATAATGCTTTGGATGGATACTCTTCACCTCTCCCTGACATTTTCAATGTTCCGAGTAATTCAACTCTGAGTCAACTCACGAAGACAAGCAGCATGAAGAAAGAGGAGACAAAAGCTTTTGACTTCATTTCGGTAAGTTTACTATCACATATTCGTTGCCTTTGTTATGTCCTCTACAAATATGTTATTGTTCTTTGAAAAATATGAGAATTGGAATTATATTAAGAAAGCCTTCAAAACAAATCATGAGGTAGTTTTCTTACTCAAAATATCACAGTCTAACATGCTTTCCTATGTTGTACATGCATATAGGATCATCTATCGGCGGCTCGTGACCCAAAGAGAGTGTCTTGAGTCTCTGACTGGTGTTTGGTTTGATGTTACAAGTGATTTTGCTTGTTGTGGTGGCTGTTAACTCTTGGTATGTATATACCAATGTGAGTCCTCCTGTCGAGATTGCGTTGTTATTCTTTCACAATAACGGAATTGAGCCTCAAATTATACACCTAAAGATAGGACCCTGATAGCTGCCTTATTTTGTCATTATTTTGTAATGTAATGTCATAATTAGTATTTCATGAGATGTGATCAGAAATGAGAAGAAGTGCGGTTTGTTCTGTTTGGATTGTGCAGCGTTTGGCTTTTTAACTTTGATATTCAGGTTGTGTAATTCTTTTATTGGTCCTTTTATGAGAAGCACAAATAATATTTCTTATGATCAATCTGTATTTTTACCACATACCATCATGCAAAACAGATTCAGAGGCTAGGTTGTCTATAATGATAACTGGCAAGTTATGCAGCCACATTGCACCTCATTTAGGGGCAGTTTGGTAACTATGGTCCAGAAGTAGAATTCCTCATTCCTCAGGAATCCAGTTCCGATAAAGAACGTGGGAATGAAGAATCAAGAGAACTTTGGCTGGATAAATTCTAAACGCCATTTATTTGGGTGCTCTGAGAATGATAAGGATTACCCAACTAGCCCCGAGTCAAAACAAAGATGTTGGCAGATGTAAACACTTCAGTGTGAGGAGACTGAAGCGTTGTGTATTTTTGGCCTTGCCTAGAAGTCAATGACCTCCTTGCCAGAAAAATCCGTATATTTACAGTGGTTATTGCAATTTTGCATCCTCATAGTCCTTTCATTCAGAAGGTTATATATGATTACAGATATCTACAACTGTACAAGTAAATATAGCACCCAACAAAGACTTTTTTTATGTGATCAAATTTGAGATTTCAGGTTTAGCCCCATGGCCTGAACTCTGCCATCTCTTTATCTCTCTCTCCAGCTGCCTCACAACCTCCATCCTCTCAGTTGAATAAGGTGAAGGGATCTGTGAAAAATCAGAATGTAAACTTATCATATTTTGTGCAGAATAAGAGAGAGAGAAAAAGTTCAGTTAGACATACTAGGCAAGGGATATATCTCTTAATCGCAGCAAATAACGCGGCGTGACCAATTGCAGTTATCTGAAGCATCATCAGAACATAAAGAATGTCAAACACACAGCTTTCAGAATCATAGCATTGTTTAAAAATATTTTCCTGTGACTTACAGGAAGTAACATAAGTATGGTGAGAGGGATGACACAAGTGATATCAACTACTGCTCTTGATATTTTCTTCGCCTCCCTCACCGTGAGCGCAGAACCACAGGTTTTCTTCCAAATAAGGTCTGCAGCAACTGAAAGATCTACACAGAGCAACCGAGTTCCCGTCCATATATCCTTCAAAAAGCACGTTGCGGTGAAGGTAAATTTTTATAATACACACGTTGAATGGAACATATATAGATTTTCAATCAACAATAAAATGATATATCTTACCGAGATTTTTGATAGCATGCTGTAGCTGTATTTTTCTAACATGTTTAGTAGTCCTGTCTCTGATCTTTGCGCATGAGGAGATTTTTTGTTACTCTCATTTGAACAAGTACCCTGCAAACAATAGCAGTCCCTTTTTATAACTATAGATATAGAAAAAAGAGCTACATTTGTGCAAAGCATAACTAAAATTTGCGGTCCGTGCGTAATCTGAGGTAGGATTTAATCAAGGCTGGGTCCCATTAGGTTTGGTTAGTTAGTTTCTTATACGAGACCAACTTGTGGCAACCTTACATGCATGTGAGACTGATGGTTGTTCTCGCAATCGGTCACACCTAATGGTATAGTAACCTAATGGTATAGTAAAGAAACAAATATTTCAGTTCATTCCAAATTGTGATCTTTTTATTTAGTATTAGAATTCCAAAATAGAATAAATAATAATTTTTTCAATAATAACTAAAAACGAATTAAATAATTTGATATTTTTGAGGAGTAGGTTTGGAGTAGTACAAGCCCAAAGTCTCTAATTTAGGCATAGGAACCTATGATATGGTGATATAAATTTTACATCCTAGAGGAAATTCCCTGTCTTTTGAGTGCAGTGTGAACTATTGATTTACGTAATTGGAAGTAACCGCACAAAAAAAACCTAGAAATCAATCACCGATTCAATTGGAGTAAGCCTACAAGATAGAACTCAACAAAAAATTGAAGACTAATGGAAACAATACGAGTTTTGTAGTCTTGCTGGATCCCATCCCCCAATAATCCTGAATGGATCCCATCCCCGATAATCCTGATTTACCAAAAGAAAAAAGAAAGAAAGATGAAGCATACTTACTGCTTTAATGTGAGGCGCCTCTTGTGGAACACATTCTATACTCCCTTTTGTCACCGCGTCCTCAACATCCTGTTCAAGTTCCCTAAATAATGTCGATGTATACACCATTTCTTCGTTCCCCAACTCTAGCATTGGCGTGAAAGCCATTGTGATCTTCAATGATTTTCTGTTTGATTACACAGCATTATCAGGAACTTGTTTTGTCACAGACTGCCAACACAAAACACATTTTGTTTCTGACAGACTCACTCGTAGAATGTCCAGTACTCCTTCAAACAAGTACTCAGCAATCTCTCACTGCAAAACCTTTGAAATGTGAGCTGAACATACATTTATGATTCACTGAACATAAATTTCAGTTACCTCTCTTTTATAAAGGCTACAGAGTTCTCATGTAGGGATTGTTGGCTTGACTTTGCATAGTGAGTGAAGCTTGAAAACATATCAGAACAGATTTCAAGAGCTGTTGAAAGTATGATCTCTTTCTCTGCTTGGATGATGTGCTGCTTCGATCGCTTTTGGTCCTGATGCCTTGTACCGGGAAATGCAGCGTAGAAGTCGAGCCATCCGATTTCCTCAGTCACTACCTATCATTAAAAATCAATGATTTTTGAAGACTTGTAGGACTACAGACACCATGTCAAACACAGGTATGTACTCTATTATGAAACGTAAGAATGTATGCATTTATTTCGTTCGAGTATCTATTGCAATTTTTTTTGGTAAACATGTAATTAATGAAAAATGTGGGGAGGAGGTGAACCTTAGTTATGAAATACAAAGAAAGAAATGAAGTTTAAATAAATTTTGGTTTAGTTTGGTTTTTTGGAACGTGAAACTGAACCCAAACCGAATAAGACTGGTTTATTAGTTTCTCAATCCATAATCAAACTAAACCAAATATATATCAATCCAAACCCCCTAAAAAAAAGATTGGGTACTAACCCAATTTTATTATATATCTAATGTGAGTTATTTATGGTTCCTAAATGTCATTGTATGTAAGATTGAGACTGACCTCCATGAAGAGTTGATAAGTTCCTACAGAAGAAAAGTCATTGTAAAAGAAGAGGCACCCACATTCAAGATAGCTGCGTATGAAAGAACTGGATCTGAGATATCACATCTAAAGCTTGGAAAATCAATGATCTCATTGGGTTATATGTTTCCAAGACAGGATCACCTGAGGAAACCTTTCAATGGCTCATTGAGATCATTGATACCCATAGAGGTTAAGAATTGCCTTGTTCTTCTTCCAAGGTGCGCAAACAATCCAAATGTAGCTAGATCCCTCACAACCACCTGTAAAAATTTCAGTTAATATAGGGTATTGATGCAGTGTTTTTTGTAGTCGCTTTTACATACGTCAGTGTTCTATTTGTAGTCACTTTTACATACAATCACATCACTGATGCATCGTATGAAATCATTGAACTATATACTCCACTATGTACCTTTTTTTCATATTGTACTTCATTATTTAAGTATCTATATTTCAAAACAAAAAAATTCAAGTAACTGCAGAAAGGACTGAGCATAACATTGATTCATTAATTTATCCCATGTTTGGAAACCATCGTAAATCGGACGGGTTGGGTTTGGGTTGATCTCAACCCGAAGTTCAAAGTGTTCAATCCTACCTTGATCAATCCCCAATTTTCATCTGACAACTTTAACCTGAATCTAACCTGTGATAACCTGAACCAACTTGTGGAACTCGATTTTCAAGCCTAGCTCACAAAAATAAATTCCTGAACAAATGGTATATATTTTTAACAAAAAAAAAAAAAACACATTTCACTAATCACCCACTAAAACAATTTAAGTCTAAAAAAAAATTAGATTGCGATTCAATGGTAGAGATTTAATGTAAAGAATCAAGCTTCAATGGTCCTTTTAGAATATCATATACGAGTCTATTACGGATTAAATTGGGTTGTCTATGATGTCAATCCGGACTCGACCCGAACTTAATTTTTAGAATCCACCGAATCCACCTCGCACAAAAATGATATGTCTAGTTTTTTGTGCAACTCCAATTATAGTTCACATTGATTCCTTTTTTAAAATCGTGCACTTTCACATTGAAGTTTATGCTATTATATAATAAAATATATACTGAGATATATTAGTTTTTTTTTCGTGTTAAAAAAATGATAAAATATTTTGTGTTATATGCTATAATAGAATCTTATACATTATGATAACTTAGTATATATCATGCTATCATAATGTTTAGGGTTGTAAAACAGACTAAAATTGGATCAAGTGTAACAACGATCTATATACTAACCTTCACATTGCATGGGCCGTTCAACTTTGCAGGCACATTTTCCCTCTGAAGCCCCACCACAAGCTTCCTTTGGACCAAACCCATCCAAAAGGGCGCATCATGACCCGAACCACTCCGCAAGACCTTCCCACCAAAGTGGCTGAGGAAGTCCTGCTCGAACCCAGCCTTGCACGTGAAGGCGTGCAAGGCCTCCACCGGCACGAGCCCGCGCAACAGGTCCATCAGCCCCCTTATTGAGCCCGGGATCGACATCGTGAACCCGCGGCATGACACCCGTGTCGCCCCCAACCTCCTCACCGCCACGCAGCAGCTTGTCGTCAGGACAATCACTGCTACGCCATCGTATGATCTCTTTGAGGTGGAGCACAGACTGAATATGTTAGAACAAAACACTCGGTCATTCCAGCAGTCATTCATTCAGTTCTGCTTCAAAATCATAAAATATAAAAAGATTTGCATTTTGTATGTAAATGTGTTGAGACAGTAAAGAGTGGTCGCAAGAATGAGAGTGTAATATTTCGAGAGTAGACTGGTATCATTGTGATTGAACACGTCGAAGAAACATGTATATATGATGGGAAGATGCTCGTAGAAATATTAAAACGTGTTGGAACTATAAAAGTAATTGCAGATATGACTGAGAATAACATTATTTCGTTGAGTGAATTGTATATGACTGAGAATAACATTATTCATTGAGTGAATTGTACAAAGTACAAACCTTTCGGAGTAATCTGAAGACCACTTCTCGAGAGAGGGGAGGAAGTATCGGCTCAAGATGGGGAGCTGCTCCGTCTTGAACCATTTTGCGAGTTTTGGGTGTCTCTTATTTAACTGAGCTTCGATGCATTGTTCAAGAGAGCTTACTTTTTGACAGAGTCTGTTAAAAAAAAAAACAAAAAAACAAAAAGCAACAAAAACTGTGAGCCAAGGAAACTTAAGACCAACATATAACTTGTGTGTCATTTTGTTTGATAGCCTTGTAACTAATCAGAATTCGGGAATAATTCTACAACAGCAAAAGTTCTCAGTTCGGTATAATTCAGGTTAATTTTGAGGGAGAGATTTAATAATAAAAAATAATAATAAATCACAATAATAGAAGATTCAATTATGATATGTAAAAATATCAATGACATAAAATAACTAAGATTTGTGTGTTTAAAGTTATAATATTCGAATTCTGTTTCAAAGTAATATTTTTTCGTTAATAAATTATAAAAAAAAATGCGTGTATGGTTCATGAGACATGATTTATTAAATTAAATGCGTGACTTAATCAATGATTTGAAGAATTAGGTAACAAGGATAATCAAGCTTGTAATCCTCACATTTTACAAGCTGGTTTGCTTCGAAACGATATCGCGAGTTCCATAACCATTCGAAAAAGGGAAAGACCGCCGCCTGTGAATTTATGTAAATGAGAACAGAATTCTTGAAGAACAAAGTGATGGATGGTATTGTCGATTTTTCATTGAATTGAACACCTGATACGCAATGCGCCTGTGCCACTCATCTACATTAATACCGATCCAGGCCTTCGAGAGGTGGGAATGGTTCCTCCCCAGTTCGTGCTCTTGTAGCGCAGTGTGGAAGCTCTTTGCGCTCTCGTGGAGTTTCCATACGAGGTAATCCACCCAGAAGAAATCGCTTTCATCACGAGTGAGATCTGAAGTACTTACAGAAGAGATTGCTTGGAGTGGGGGCTTCCTTGATTTGCTCGATGCGAAAACAGAGAGAGATCCAAACATTTGGTGCAGTTGAGGTTGTTCAAATGGGGGGAGATACGTCGAATTGGTTTTAGCATTTTCTCTGCTCCATGTTTCAGAAGGTTTTCTGTGGTGTAAGATAAAAGGAAATTTTTGTTATGTCGTCACATGAAGACAATTACAAGATTTTATTGATTTAATGTGCTCAACGATCAGATATGAAAATCAAGGATTAAAACATAAGACAAAAACCAAATGGAGACATAAAAATATTATTATTTTTTAATCTCAAACAACTTGATTAATAAAGGTTACTTGATCATAATCTCAACCAACAAGCAGATTTTAATTTATTGATTATAATATTGCCATGTCAAATATATCCGAAGTTGCAAACAGCATGAAGCTCACAACAATGCATTGTGGGAAAATCCAATTTTCATTATTCGACGAGTGTGTTATTAAGCAGAATTTCAAATATATGTGTTAATACATCTAATAAAAATGGCACTGCATGTTTTCCTCCATCTTTAAATAAATTTGAATTCATTCAATTCATGTGGACATGGCACACACCAATATAGTAATTGAACCACTTCAAAATTCATTAAACACTAATCATATATGACAATCTTGCATGCTTGACATGTAAGATTGTGTATTAGATGCTAATCAGATCTGATTGAATCCAGTTGTAAACAGCTTTGGACAAAAGAAAAAAGATTTGCTAAGAGTTGATAGAAGGTTTGTATAGATCACTTACGCCCGTGATCTTCGTGGCTCGATTGGCGTGGAGATGGAGAAACGTAGGATCAAAGCCATCTAGAGAGAGAGAGAGAGAGAGAGTAGAAGAAGAAGAAGAAGAAGGAATGGAGAGAACACATGGAGGATAATCTCAAAGAGGAGTCTTTGGAATTCTCTCCCACCAAAACACAAGCTTTGTTTAAACCGATGGACCGTTGTGAATTTAAATTACATTAGTGACCTTATAATGAACGTGAATGACATTGCTTGTCCATGAACAATTAATTATATATGGTGATACAGAAATTATGATATTTATAAATTTAATCTAGCATAACCTATATCTAATTCATGTTGATATTTTTAAATGGTTTGTTTTTCATAGTGACTTTATGATATCAAAATGTACAAATCACCAATAAAACATCGAAGGATAATATATGATTTTTTGAATGACACTACTATTCGATTAAATTGTGGATATATTTTTTAGCGACACAATTTAATTATTTTGATATATAACTACACCAGTGAAAAATGTAATAATAATATTTTTGTTGTTTAGTTGACCAAGAATTATTCGCGGATAAAAGATGAATAAAATGTGGATAAAAATTTATAAAATATGAAAAAATAATTTATAGGATCTTAATTTATAAGAATTGACGACATGTGATTTAAAATGTGTGTCCTATTTATATCAGTGAAATATATTAGGTGAAAAACATAATTTTATGAGGGACCTGTAATATCAATATCAATTTATTCTCACGTAATCCTGTACCCACTTATTTAATTCCTTGCAAAAAAAAAAGGCCTATTAATCCTATTCCACGTATGACTCTCCTTAATAGAACGTATACATGCATGGGTAAGGGAAATTTTCATAAATAACCCCCTGAAAATTTTTAATTTCACATTTAACCCTCCCCTAATTTTAATTGCAAAAACTAACCCTTGACCCGGTCAGCGCTGTCACGTCAGCACTGACTGGGTTTTTTTATTTTTAAATTTTTTAGGGAGGCGTGTTATATATAACACGTCTCCTTTGTAAACATAGAGGCGTGTTATATATAGCACGTCTCTCTGTAGGGCTCATCAATACGAACGCGTGGATATATTATAATAGCGATTCTGATCTACGGTTTGAAAGTTATGACCATTTGAAGTTACGACCATTTGAATGTTAAAAAAATTTAAGGCTATAAATGAAAAAATAAATAAATAATACAAATAATTTCAATAAATAAACCTACACAATGTATGAAAATAACATGGATGTGTACAATTTAGGTTTGAACTCAAACTATTTTAGTGCAAAAAAATATAACAAACAATTTTAAGAAAAAAAATGACAAAAAAATGAAAATGGTTATAACTTCAAATGGTTTGGGAGCGTCGTAATTTCAAATGGTCATAACTTTCAAACCGTAGATGAGAATCGCTATTATAATATGTCCACGTGTTCGTATCGACGAGCCCTACAGGGAGGCGAATTATATGTAACACGCCTCCATGTTTACAAAGGAAGTGTGTTATATATAGCATGCCTCCCTAAAAAATTCAAAAATAAAAAAACTCAGTCAGCGCTGACGTGACATCGCTGACCGGGTTGAGGATTAGCTTTTGCAATTAAAATTGGGGGAGGGTTAAAAGTGAAATTAAAATTTTTCAGGGGGTAATTTTTAAAATTTTCCCGCATGGGTAATGGGTTATTGTTAGGCATTTGATCTTAATCATTTTTAGTTTAATAATGAAGTTCCTAAGAACATGTTATTTTAAACAATATATCATATAGGAGTTGTTACATCGTGTGATAAAGCAAGGCTTTAATTAAAGGGAAAAATCCAAATAACCCCCTGTGAAATGCCTGAAATCCATAAAACCCCTTGACTTTTTATAAAGTCAATATAACCCCTTGAAACATCCATGTAAATCCAAATAACCCCATGTATTAAATTTTTGTTGACAGATAATGATTTTTATACAGTTATTTTTATTATGCTTGTGTCATTTGGAACTTTATTTTTCGATTGGAGTTGCTAAAATTTTAGTTTTTAGCTATCTGCGTGAGTTTGATTACTCCGATTGGAATTCTGACTGCATATAATGGGTCCTGGTATTGCTTTGTACTACCTATAAAAATTTCATCGAATTCCGATAACGTCTTAAAAATTATGCAGTTCTGACCCGTATCCGGGTTTGGACGTTACTGGTTTGGTGGGTGGCATAGTGTTTGGATATTTTGTTGAATATGATCACCCCTTGGTAACCTTACCCTCACCTTTTTTAATAGTTAAGTAACCATTGGTTATTTTGAGTGTTTGAGGGTGAGAATAAGCTTAGGTTCACCCCCCCTTTTCCCCTTCTCATCACCCCCCATGTGACTTTTTGTCACCACTCTCACACTCCCTACGACTCTCTCTTTTCCCTCTCTTTCACGCCCCCTTTGTGTTTGTGGAAATGCCACAAAGAAGAAGGAGAAGGAGAAGATGGTGGAGTAAGAAGAGGAAGTGATCAAGGTGAATTGTGTGTATGTTGTTGATGTTTCTCCTCCCTCTCCTCCTCCCCTAGCTGATCCCCTTATTTTCTCCATCCCCCTTTGGTTCAGTCATGTAAAGGGAAGTAAAGATGGAGGTGGTGGTAGTGGTGGTGGCGGTCGAGGTGGTCAAGGGTGTGCTTGCGAGCCCCTACACCTCCCCCTTCCCTCTCCCTCTCTTTTGGGTGAGTTTTCTCTCTTATTTATATGGTTTTTATGCATGTTAGGGTGCATGGGAGGGCATGCATGTGAGGTGTTTTAAGTTGGGTGCATGGGGGAGGGCTTGAGAGCACTAGACGCGCGGGGCTGCACGCGTGAGCGCGCGTGAGTGCGTACGTGCGGGTGGGGCACGCTGTCTGCCCGAGTGTGCGCGCATGTCTGCGCGCGGTGCGCGCTGGTCTGCCCGGGTGTGCATGGATGTCTGAGCGCGGTGCGCGCGGCAGACGCGTGCGGGGTGCCCGGGGCTACGCGTGGGGCTCCTCGAAGCTGCATGCGAGGCTCTCCGGGTCTGGTTTGGGCGTGCTGAGGGCCGGCACGCTTGAGTGTAGGTCTGGGGGCTCAAGCATGCGTGCGTGCGTGCATGCTTGCATGCGTGCGAGCTCGTATGCGTGCATATCTAAGCCCTTGGCCTGTTTAGTCGTTTTATTTGTATTGTTATGTAGTTTAGTCACTATTTTGATGTCCTTACCTTGCAGATCTCGTCGGATGGGATGCGCGATGATCCGGGGAGCGCTTGATGCACGTAGTTGTGCATCGCGTATCCATGGGGTTTCTTTGCACCCTAAGTATGATAGATATCTTGCATGCTAGGCGTGTATAGCTCGTATATCACGTAGAACCCTCCTTTTCTACCATATACTTGACTATGTATTGTATTCTTGTTTGAATAATCATGTTTTCGTGTGCCCTCTTGTTTGGGCATGTATTTGTTCTCATATGAGTAATATGGATGTATAGAATATGCATGTCTTAGGTAGTCCCTATTTATACTACTACATCCCTATGTTAGAAATATCTAGCATGATTAAGTCTGAGTTAATAACCGGGTGCATACTTAATATTCACTGGTCATAAGACTGTATGACGTATGACGTGGTATAGTTATTGCACCCATCTTGTTGAAATAAAGCTATGACCAGCTTCTATAGAGGATGAGGCTTTTCCTCTCTCTCGCCATCCCTCTTTACGTAAACTGAGTAAATAGATGTGATTCCTACTTGACTCAGGTCGTTTGGGATTATCGGCATGCACAGATCGCGCTTACACCTTCCCTTTTAAGTTGATGATATCCAACACGTGCTTAAATTATACCTCGTGTGCTTGTATGATTAATGTGCCCTCATATGCATGTGTAGTTAGGCCATGCCTTATATGTGTGTTACATGATTTGTTGTTATTATGTATATTCATGTTATGGAGTGCCCTGTAATTAATCATATGTTATCGCGCATGTTAAAGCGTGAGCGATGTAATCGCCACTCTGCATCCGTGAGATGCACTTGAATGGAATTCAGGAGAATTCACCGTTGTGTCGGTTTTGTTAAACTAGTTGATATGACATTAAGCTAGACCTACCTGTGCTAGGTGAATATATGAACTACCTGTTGGGTTATATGCCTTTGGCTTATTTTTGCGCGAGAGCAGAGGAAACTCCTCGCATCTGAGTGACGCATCTGTGTAGGAGTTCAAGCGTATTCGATATCACCGATATGATTATCGAGAGTAATTGACTTTCCCATAGAGTTCGCTTTGTGAACTTGGGGTGCTTCCTCCCGACATCGTTGTGCGTCGAGCTACCCGGCGTTGAAGCTGCCCTGTATGGTGCCACCACTTGTAGGTGCTACCGATGCGTATCGCGGTATACATCTGGCAGATGTACCGATCGTGGAAGGCCGACAGGTAGAGGCTACGCGGGAGAAGGCTACCGGAGGATATTGCGAGCGTGGAGTCGTTCTCCCCTTTGTTGGATCCGTGTTGAAGCTGTCTGGCGTTGAAGCTGTCCTGACAGAGGGCTCCCACCTGTAGGTACTGATAATGGGAGTACCAGGTAGAGGCTACCTGGGAGAGGGCTATCGGATGATGAAGGGAGTAGAGCAAAATGATTTATCCCAAAAGTTCATAGGGTCACCCCTCCGGGGGCTAGGGTGAGGATGAGTTGGGAGTCACGTGGTCACGTGACTCTTGTACCCGTCAAGTATGCTCTGGGTATGTACCTCTAACGCTTGAGATATCGTAGCATATCTTTACCTCATAGCGAAGGGACTCGTTGTACAATGTATGTCTAACGCTTGAGGTATCATAGTGTATCTCTATCTCGTAGCTTTTAGACTCATTGTATCACATTATCCAGCAACACCATATGTTATGGTTAATAGTTTGTTCCTCCCAAGAGTCGCAAGAGTCTCCCTCTAGGAGTGAGGGTGAGGGTGAGGGTGAGGGTGAGGGTGAGGGTGAAGTCGGTTGCGCCGTTGCGTGACCTTGTTAACTGATTGGGTCATCACCCATGTGTTCCTTAGCATCAAATTGTTGATATGGTGTTTGGTTTACAGCCACTCACTGAGCTTGTATCTCACCCTCCGCGTACTATTTCTTTTATAGGGGCATTGTTGAGCGTGGAGCTGGAGCTTCCCCGAGGCGTGGTCTTGCGTGCGTGGAGCGTTCCATCCGACTGTTGGCGAGTGCGAGGCTGTCAACAGTCCTAGTGTCTTTGATGTATTGTAAATCGTGTGTGTTGCACCGGTGTATTTTATTTAGACTAGACTTGGCTCTCACATGACATTGATTGTGTATTCGAGTCTGTAATAATGTTTTTGGTTTACAACTTATCGATATTTTTATGCTTCTGTATTTCAGTTAAGTTATCAGTTCTCATTGTCTTGCCACCTTGTATGTTGTTATTGGAGTCTATGTTGACATCAGGTATTGATAGCTGATATTATATATATTGTCATGTCTCGGGGACAGCCGCCCTGAGGCGTGACAATTCTATCTGGTTAACTCTAGTTGAAAACATATTATACCCAAAACCACTTACAATGTGTTAAAAAAATTACATTTCAAACAAAAAATGAAAAATACTCCTCAGTAGTTGACAATTTTACTCTCAGATAGGGTTTTATAAATTTACTCGGAAGGGTAAAATCGTCATCTACATAAGTTTTTTCATATTTTTAACAAATTGTAAAGAATTTTTAATATACTATTTTTAGTCAAGGTTAACAAAATGAAATATTATCATAATATCTTTATCTATCAACGAAAATTTAATTTAAAGAATTATTTGAATTTATATAAGTGTTTTGAGGGTGTTAAAAACTATAGGAAAAGCATTGGTTATATGGATTTAAAACAGTTTCCTAGGGGTTATTCGGATTTTCTTTAATTAAATAATTAGTTATCAATCTTAGCCGATTTAAAAAATTCAAAATTTTATTTTATTATCGCGTATCAAAAGAACAAAGTCGAAAAACAGTCATGTATATTATAATAGATAGATACCGTATTTAAAAAATGCAAATAAGAATAATAATTACCCAAACAATAATAATATAATTACCCAAATCTCAATTCAGATAAGAAAGATTCAAAGTCAAGAAAAACTGCTATGAGTTTCAGAGAGCAATAAATTCGGCCAAATCAAACAGAAGATATTCACTTCATCTCACCAAATATTTCCCAAAAAATAAAACTATCTGAACCTCTACATTTACCCAAATAACTCTCCATCATAATTCATCTCAAATCAGAACAACAATATCATTAAGGGCATTATAGTCATTATTGATGAATCAACCCTATTTTGGTGCATTAAAAGAAGGTTGATCAGATAACAATTTGTTTCAAGCCTCCTCATACACAAAACAATATAAAATCAATAGAAACGAAAGGTTTTTCTCTCTCTCATTTAATTTAATAGTATCTGTGTAAGTCTTTTATAATCTTATCATCTCTGTTTTACATTGGGTACTAATTTTTTTTTGGTTTTGAATCTATTCTTTCCATGCTGACCAATGTAGTTGACTCATTTATCTGTGACGGATAGAAGAGAAGAGACACAAAAGGGAGTTGTTTTTTACTGTTTTTTCATTTGGGGAGGTTTTTATAAGCAATGGCAGGAGGGTTTGGAAGCAGTGAGAGGGGAAAAAGAGCAGAGCTTTATGAGGGGAGGGTCACTGTTTATTTTGTTATAGCTTGTTTGGTAGCTGCTCTTGGTGGTTCTCTCTTTGGGTATGATCTTGGAGTGTCTGGTAAGTCTTGTTCACAGATGTGATTTTTTTTTGAAGGATTTGTTGTGCTCATCTGTTCTTTCTATAGTTTTTGGGATGTCTTCAGCCAAATCTTTAATGGGTATTTGCAAGATGTGATTTTGGAGGCATTTTGGATTGTTTTTGTTGAAAAGTTTGATGGGTCTATTTTGAAATTTATGATATTTTGATTTGGTGTTTCTCTTGATGATCGATAATGCTTTCATTTGTATTGGTTGTTCTGTTCCCACAAATTTGGAAAATATTTGATTGTGAATCGGAACCATAGAAAAGTTTATCCTTTGGAATTATTAGATTAGTATTTTTTTATCCCAATAAGATAATCTGGTACATCAAAAAGATATACAGAGACAAAGCAGGGCCAATAAATAAAAATCATTTCACTTTCAGATCTTAAAATACTAAAGAATCATTTTCTATGCCCATTCAAATTAAGCCATCCATCAATGTGTATCTTCTGTTTGTATGCACAAAAAAGTGTTATGGTGTATTCTGATCAAATTAGTTTATAAATTATGAGGAATTAAACTGATACTTTGTAACTATGACTATAATTCATAATTGAATGTCCTTGAGGATCCAAGCATAACTAGATCTCATCAACTTCCCCAATCATGGATCGAGTTTAAAATTGACACAAAATCTCACTCATTAAACATATGTAGTCCAATTGTTCAAGTGACATATACCCATCCTGAAAAAATCTAATATGGTATCACTGTGTTTTTGTCAATTCCAGTGAGCGAGTGATTGGCACAAATCCAAAATATACATAAATCTTGACATATTAAACACATGAAATAATACATGTCAGTTTTTAATTGAAAACTAGTAAAATTGAGATACATGCCCAAATTGTTCAAGAAACAAATATAACCCAATTGAAAATCTTGTTCAGGTGGAGTGACATCCATGGATGACTTCCTGAAGGACTTCTTCCCAAAGGTGTACAGGAGGAAGCAGGCACACCTGCATGAGACAGACTACTGCAAGTATGACAACCAGATCCTCACCCTCTTCACCTCCTCCCTCTACTTCGCTGGCCTCACCTCCACCTTCACCGCCTCCCACGTCACCAGGAATAGAGGCCGTCGGGCCAGCATCCTCATCGGCGCCATTAGCTTCTTTTGTGGCGCAGTCCTCAATGCCGCCGCCGTTAACATTGGCATGCTCATCATAGGCCGCATCCTCCTCGGCATTGGCATCGGTTTCGGCAATCAGGTACGATCATATAATTGTTGTCTGGGTGACGATTAGGCGGTTAAACTAACCTCATACTGGGTATAGGCACTCTTAAAAATCATAATTGTCTGGGTGACACTTAGACACTTAAGTGCACATTTGTCTAATCATTAGCTACTTGAAATATTTATTAAGAATAATTGAGATTGAAACAAATGAATATATACGAGGTTAAATCAAAATGATAAAATATAAGCGGCCAGTTTGACTCATTTATTATGAATAATTGCGATTGATATGTAATTAAAATGACAAAAATATAAATAACTGACCTAATATTAAGCAGCCTCATTGTCTTGTTCATTAAGCGGACTTCACTCATTTATTATAAATAGCTGAGACTAAAACAAATTAATAGTTGGGATTTAATCAAATGACAAAAATATCAATAGTTGGCCTAAACGACCTCATTGGCCTGTTATTAATAGTTGAGACTGAAAGTCTGAAACAAACGAATAGCTGATCATTGACAAAATATATATCATTTTTTTTTGCTATTATTATTAATTGGTACATTTATATAAATATGTTATTCAACTAGATTTAACCATGTATACAGTATATACAACATGAATAATTAGTGAATTAGCATGTAATAAAATGTCAAAAACTCTATAATTAACTTAGTAGCATAACAATATAGTTTTTGTTTATTTGCTTTGTCCATTTATTATAGTTTAATTTGTTGATAGGTGACTTTGGAACTATGGATTTTTTTCTCTCGATATTTTAATTGTTACTTTTATATATTTATATTATTATTCAACTAGTTTATCATCAGAGGCTGATGCCCAGTTTTTATAATATTGTTTTTTGTTTGTATAATAATATTAATTTTATATAATGTATAGTTTATATATTTTTATATAAAAAATCTTTGTTTGAAATTATATTAAAATAAAAATTCTGAACTTAATCTGGTGTTAATATACCACTGTGAAAAAGTTACATAAAATTTCTTTTCAGTTTCAATTCTAATTAATGCGAGTATTAAGATGTTGAAGAAGTATACGGGGTTAAAATTAGAGCTGAAAAAGGGACTGCTCAATGCTCATTCAATTTTCTTTTCTTTTTTTTGTCTTGTTAAACATGTAATATAAGTTTTACTAAAAATGTAATTACCCACCTCGAAAATTTTTCCTAATTCCGCCCCTGTTTATCATATTTGAATAATTAGAGAATTAACATTAATAAAATCAACAGGCGGTGCCGCTGTATCTCTCAGAGATGGCGCCCGCCAACGTCCGGGGGGCGACAAACCAGCTCTTCCAGCTGACAACCTGCCTCGGCATCCTCGTCGCGGACCTCATCAACTACTTCACGGAGCGGCTCCACCCCTGGGGGTGGCGCCTCTCCCTCGGCCTCGCCACGGTCCCCGCCATCCTCATGTTCGTCGGCGGGCTCTTCCTCCCGGAGACCCCAACAGCCTCGTCGAGCAAGGGCGTCTCGAGGAGGCGCGCGCGGTGCTCGAGCGCGTGCGCGGCACGAAGCGCGTCGACGCGGAGTTCGCGGACCTCGTCGAGGCGAGCGAGGCCGCGCGCGCGGTCAAGCGCCCGTTCCGCAACCTGTTCGCGCGGAAGAACAGGCCCCAGCTGGTGATCGGCGCGGTGGGGATACCGATGTTCCAGCAGCTTTCGGGGATGAATTCGATACTGTTCTACGCGCCGGTGATCTTCCAGAGCCTCGGGTTTGGGTCCGGCGCCGCGCTCTACTCGTCGATCATCACGGGCTCGATGTTGGTGGTCGGCGCGCTCGTCTCGATGGCGCTCGTTGACCGGCTCGGGAGGAGGTTCTTGTTCTTGGAGGCTGGGTTTCAGATGATCACTTCCTTGGTATGTGCGCATTGCTCGCTCGCTCGCTTGCTTGCTTGGGAAATACAGCTTTTCAAAAAAAAAAAATTAGCTTTCATTTAAAATAGCTTTTTATTTAAGAGAAAAATCCAAATAAAATCATATAAACCGACTTAAATTCATATAACCCTTGATTTTTTCTAAAGCCTGTATAACGTTTAAACCCTTGAAAACACATATGTACCCTTGAAAACACATGTAAATCCAAATAACTCCCTAAGTTAAATTTTTGTTGACAGATTAAGATTATTGTATGAATATTATGTCTGGTTAACCCTGATTAAAAATCTAATATACTTAAAACTCTTTATAATGTGTTAAAAATGTGAAAAATCATCTATAAATGATAATTTTATCCTTCTGAATATGGTTTTATGTATCGAAGGTTTTCACATTTTTAACAAATTGTATCTGTTTTTTGGTATACTAAGTTTTTAGTCAGGGTTATTTTATTAGAAATTTAACTCATAGGGTTATTTGAATTTACATAGGTATTTTCAGGGAGTTATATGGACTTTAGAAAAAAAAGTCAAGAGTTATATAGATTTTAAACACTTTATATATTGGGGATTATTTGAATTTTTTCCCTTTATCTAATTGCTTACTCGCTTGAAAAAACTTTTTAATTTAAAACAGCTTTTAGAAACATTTTTTTTTAGGAATCATGCATTTCTTTAAGTATACTATTTGAAAATAAGTTTGAGAAATAACTTTTCATTTAATGCAACTTAGAAAATATATTTTCAGAAAGCACACCATGTTAAATGCTTGAAAACTTGGTTTAGATTGTGAAAGAATTTTTTCCACTATCTTGGACTATGAGAGGCGTTTTGAAAACGAATTTAGATTTAAATATGATTCTTGCAAAAACATAATTTCTAGATGTTGTCCAACTCGTTTTTAAAAATTGTCTTTGAATTTCTGAAAAGTAATTTTTATAATTAAAAGCTGTGTGCACGCTCTTCAATGTGCGTGCGATGATGTGTTTGTTTGAATGTGCGTGACAGATCGTGATCGCGACGATCCTTGCGCTGAAGTTTGGGACAGGAGTCCTCCTTCCGAAGGCGGACGCATCCGTGCTTGTGATATTCATCTGCTTGTTCGTGGTGGCTTACGGGTGGTCGTGGGGCCCACTCGGGTGGCTCGTGCCAAGCGAAATCTTCCCACTGGAGACGAGGTCCGCAGGGCAGAGCATGGTGGTGTGTGTGAACCTCTTCTTCACCGCCGCCATGGCGCAGTGCTTCCTCGCCTCCCTCTGCCACCTCCGCTATGGTGTGTTCATACTTTTCGCTGGGCTGATCGTAGTAATGTCAGTGTTTATCGCACTCCTCTTGCCTGAGACAAAGAAGGTCCCGATCGAGGAGATGCACTTCCTCTGGGAGAGGCATTGGTTCTGGAAGAGTTTCGTCGGATCGGAAGAGGAGGGCGGTGGGCGGGGTGAGAATTCTGGTGAGATCAAGCCAGTCAGAGAGGTTTAGGTGATTTGGTTCTCTTTGGTGTGTTAGAATTTCTTGAAATGTCAATTCTTCATTCTATGTGTGGGTAGAAAATCTGCCTGTTGAATAGCCGCATTTAGTAGTTAATAAAAACAATGTTACATTCTTTTTATCCTTTTTGTGCCTTCTAGAGGTCCTGCAAACAATGCAAACAACAGGTTGCAGAATCTATTATCTCTTAAAAATGTGAGAGTCATCCTGAAACTCGAGATCTAACTTGAACCCAATTCAAGGTTAGGAGTGTTCAACTTGAACCCAACTTTCAACCCGATGGAACCACAGGACTGTGTTCTATGCCATGGGTTATCGGAAACAATGCTACATCTATTTTGTGAGTGCCCGATCATTGCAAGGTTATGGCAGTGGGTTGAACGCATCACGAATGTGCATTGCGGACTCAACTCACTACATGACTTCTGGGAGATGGCTGCCCACTTGAAGAGGAAGGGTGACAAAAGTAAGTCGGGCAAAGTAATGCTTTCGATTGTCCCGGCGTGTGTATGGGCGATTTGGCGAGCAAGAAATGAAGTTGTGTTCAAAGGGGCCACCTTTTATTTTAAAAATGTATGGGAGAGAGTTATCTCATGCATCAAGGAATGGGGTGTGGGAATGGCAGGGGTTGCTTGCATTCGCGTGGACGAAACTATATTGTGAATCACGAATAGAAGGATATTGTGCGAGTTTGGGTAGATCCCTTATCTACTCAATACTGCACTTAATTTTCTTTGGAGTGTAGATGAGGGTCATCCACCCCACCCCCTCTTTATTTTATTTTTTTCCTTCGTGTTTTGCTCATTTTCATCATCTCCATGTAACCTCAATTTCAGACATTGTCTGTTTCATGAAATAGATAGCCTACATTCGACTCAAAAAAAAACTTTCAACCCGATGACCCCAATTCAAAACTATCGCATGAATTCTGGATTTGACTTGTTAGGTATGGATTGGATCCGACCCTTGCTATTTCAAAGAGCTCAACCAAGATTCTTTAAAAAAAAAAAAACTTTAACAATTAACAAAACATCATCCAATCCAAAGTTGGCTGCAACCAAAACCATACTCACAAAATTCATGCACGGTATATATTCAGGTTCCCTGGTGTAGTGATACATTCTTAAATGATATAAGATGTGTATTGATAAATACATTATGTGAATGCGATGATAACAATTAGAATTATCTTTTGAAATTATAAAAGATGTGATAAATCATTCAAACTAAATGCATGCCCAGATTCTCAAGGTACTAGAACCATAAGATAAAATGTAAAAAGGGGGGGGGGGGGGCGAAAAAACCTATTATGACCACATGTTAGTGGTGACAACAATTATGATTATATCTTTAACATATAAAAATGTGAAAAAAAAAAGATACTTTGAGGATGTGGGAGATGGTTGTAGGCATGCTTAAGGACTGGGGTGTGCATTGTGTTGGTGCCACAAGGGTTAATTGTATGAGGGGGCTCCTTTCAATCTTTTCATTTTCAAATGTTGTTCATACCTTTTGTGTTGATATAGATTGTGTTTTTTTTATTAATGATGTTTTGAAGAGAGGGATTATTTTTTGTAGTTAGATCATTTCATTTATTTTTGATAGTTTAATGATACATCTTTTATTTTCTGAGATTCTTTAATGGAACATCATTGTTGTTTTCAAATTCTATTGATTTTATAGTTCTAGTTTCTCATTTTTATTGAGTTGTTTGTTATATCATTATATAAAATATTATCTCCACTTTCACATATCTCAATAAAAATGAAATCATGATCTTCCATGTCTCTCCCTCTGAGAAGCCAATTTCAGCACCTACATCCATCGGTGTTATACTGTTATACTATCACTTGTGTATACTAACACCGCCGCAGCCTGGAACGCGTGGACATGGAAATTCCTTGAGTTCCGAAATATACGAGCTCTATCCATTGATGATGTGGGCAGTGAGTGTCCCATCTGTATGAATGTCTACCACGATGGCGATTAGGTACGCCTCTTGCCATGCAATCATATTTTTTCTTGGCGCATAAAAGTAATAGTTCTATACAACTTGAATTGCGTGTTTATCTGAAATGATACATGAAAAATATTAGGGTATTCATATAAATTTGTAATTATATTTAGAAAGTTCTTTACATTTAATGGATTTTGATGCAGAACGACTAAATAATAGTATTATACAATGCTTTTATGCAATTATTTTAGATACACATATATAGATCTAGCATTAGATAATGTCATATTTATGTAAACTAAGTAGAATATGGGGATTCTTGCATATATATCCCTATTAAATTTCAATTTGTCAAAATACATTTTTTTTTTGTACAAAGTCCCCCCAAGGGGCTATACAAAGAGTCTTGACATACTAATACAAATGTGTTCTTAACTGATGACTGATAAGTAGTACAAGAACTACCATTACAAGCTCAAACTACCATGGGACAAAAGTCCATAGAAAACTCAATCCCATGCGGACTTTTTTTTGCCGAATCCTTGCATTTAGTAAGGTTCAAAGCTAACCCTCTCAAGAAGAAAGGGGTGTTCACTGCCACTGGAACAAGGCTAGGCGGGACTTGTCAAAATATATTTGTTAAAAACATGTTTGCATTAATATCCCTAAAAATATTTAAGTCAGTGCATCCATACCCAAAAAGATCAAACTGTTCTCACTTGAAACAGATGAATAAAACCCTAACTTCCCCTTTCTTTAGCTTCTTCCTTCTACAATCATCAACATCCAACCCTAATCCCCTTTTTTCCAATATCTTTGTTGCTTCAAAACATCCATCCCTAACCCCTGTTTCTTCAAATATATTCTATTAGGTGGGTTGAAGGAGGAGATTCACTAACATGAAAGAGAAATGGAGGTGGTTTGGAGAGATTATTGATGCTTGGGAGTAGGCCTGTCAACGGGTCGCGGGTCGACCCGGACCCGACCTGGACCCGACCCGATAAAAGGCGTAAAATACCTGACCCGAAGGACCCAAGACCCGATATGAACCCGACCCGAAGGACCCGATCATTCAAACGGGGCGGGTCCGGGTCTACCCCGACCCGATACTATTTTAGGTCTTGATTATAAATCCTGGTAATAAATAATAACCCTTCCCTTCTTCTTTTATGGGTATGATCCAATCCAAGTATCCACTACCCAACCCAAGCCCACTCTATCAATATCCATTACCCGCCCAAGCCCAGTACTGCACTCAAAGAGATCTCTGAGAAACCACCATCATCAAATCACACCAGCCACATATTATATCAGATGGTCCGGATTTCAAAACCATAAAAATGGATCCAAAGAAGCTCATTCATTCATTGTATAGTCCTAATCAATCTATGCATCCAACGGCCCACTATTTGTCTCCTCCATTTTCATCTCCCCCAAGAAAGTATCCAAAACTTCCCTCAAATTCTATCACCTAAAACCCTAACCCTCCTTCAGTTACTCTAACCCTCTGATCCTGGTGAGACCATTCACCTCGACCTCCGAGGCTCCGACGACACTCCAATCACACCAATCCGTGTTTCGTTCTTTTGCAGGTCAAGATGAGTTTCAGAACACGTAGATGCTGAACGTCACGGCCTCAGGCGGTCTGTCGGCACTGGTGAAGGCGGTAGCGGCGGGGACGGTCCTCATCTACATGGCCTCCAACAGCTTCTAAAACGTCGAGGGAGGGCATCGCGCGATCGTCTTCAACCGTATCGGAGGCATCAAAGACGAGGTCCCTCTCTCAAGCGCGAGGTCTTCCGCCTCTGCTCGGCCTTCCTCGCCGTCCACCAGACCGGCTGACCCTCCTCTTCGCCTTCTCGACCCACCCGGGTCGACCCGGACCCGACCCGGGTCCGCCGGGTCCTCATTTGACTGGGTCCGCCGGGTCCCACCCAGGACCCGGGTCCGGCGGACCCAAGCTCAGGTCGGGTCCGGGTCCACCCCGACCCGGCCCGGACCCAACCCGTTGACAGGCCTACTTGGGAGGTTCAAAATCTTCTAATCGAGCAAGGGGGGGGGGGGGAGGGATGATAGATTTCACATCTCACTAACAATGACAAAATAGAGAAATTGAACCATAGCAGACGGAACAAAACATAACCACAGGGGTATGGATGCATTGACTGAATATTTTCAGGGGTATTGATATAAACATATTTTTAACAAGATTATTTTGATAAAATAAATTTTAATAGGGGTATATATGCTAAAATATCCTTATAGTATAAGCTTACAATTATACCATAAATTGTTATACAAGTAAAAAATAAGGAATAAGTTATATTGATTTATCTATATTAAGAAAAAATGGATGAATTTTATACACAATCAAATGACATTATATTAACTTTAAATAACAAAACCAAATTCAAAAAAAGTTCACTTGTTATGATGGGTTTGGTGATTCACATCAAGTCATCAACCATAAACTAAAACATTAATTATATAACATGAAAATGAAATAAAAAAAAAGGATGAAGAAACAAAAAAGTTGTGATACCTTTAAATAGAAGGAAAACTACTTACATGTGAACATTTATAACATTTTAAATTAGAAGGCTAGGGTGGAGAGAGAAAATGTATGCACCTTTATAATCATAGAAAAAAACAACTATGCATGAGTCAGTCTATTGATTTCTTATGGGATTATTTTTTGTTGACACATGAGTTTCATAAATACCTGTCATGATATTTTCTAGAGAAAGGAACTAAATTAAAAGATATAAGATTATCCACAAATAATCTCTTTCACCAATCACTTATAGGAATTGTATCTCTATTGGATTTTTCTTTATTATCTTCTATGGAGTCACAATTCCTGTTTTATTATTTTGTAAAGAATGAGATCAAATCTAGATGATAAGATTATTCACAAAATCTCTCTTAGATAAAACATAATAAGGTCCGAAATAAAAATATGTTATTCGAGATGATAATATCAGATATCTTTGACTGCATGGACACAGGGGCGGCGGCAAGTGTGTTAATATGGGGTCAATTGACCCCATCAAACTTTTGAAAAATATTATACTACCTAACCCACACATCAAATTTTTTTTTAAAATTAAATTATCTGACCCCACAGCAATGTAACTATATTTACACATTATACCAAGACCCATTAAAAAAAGAAAAAAAAGAGGAAAACGTGGGATACTCAGAATCTCGGATTGCATGGGATTGCATTGATTGTATATTTATTGTGCATTCTTTTTTTTTTTTTGAAAGATTGTGCATTTAATTTTTAAAACAACCACATTATACTTAATATTCACCAAAAAGTAAAAAAACCTATATATTGAAAAAGATATATTTGATAATGTTGATAATGAAATTATCATACAACAATTTCAAAATATGAAATCTCGTAGATGACAATTGTAAAAGTTTATACATTGAAAATCCTTGAATTTTTCTTATGGTTTATTTTTATTAATATCAGTTTTTAAATGACCCCATATATAAAAATTCCTGGAGTCGCCACTGCATGGACATGTCATTTTAAGGGATTCTGTGATAAATGTTTGCACGAATAATAACAATAGATAAAATGACAATTAAAGGCTTCTCAAGAAAGCTAACATACACTTGCTGTTAATTAATTAATATTTTTTAAAAAAAATCTGATATTGGTAAGTAGATTGTTGCAAATATCAGTCAACATCCAAGCCACATGTACAAAATCTTTTTAGATGTGGAACAAAATAGAGTATATAAATTTTTGTTTAAATGCATAATTCTCAAACAAGATGTATAAGCCCAAAACAAAGCATTAAACAAGCAAGCCACATTAAATGTTTGAACCAATCCATAAGCATAATAAAGTTTTTCAATAGTCAAAATGAAACTCAAAAACTCACAATTTTACTTTTGAATTTGTGTAATTTAGTGAGATCAATGCGCTCTCCATAGTAGTGTGTCTATAAACATAGGATGTTGTTACATGTAGTCTTTAATTGTAGGATGTTCCAATTATAGTCTATGTTCCAATTATAGTCTCTACGTGCTAACTAGCGGTATATATGCTTCATTTGATGGAACATGTGATGTTTTATTTTAATTAAATGAGTATATACAATCTATTTATATATATAAATAAATAGCTCAACAGCTAAATCACACAAAATCTAAAAATCCGCATAATCGTGTGTGTGTGTATAGTTTAGTGATAATATATATATAGTTTAGTGATAATATGTGGTCCGTGCGGACCGTGTATATACATATTTTAAAACGGTATATGCGTTAGTAGAGAAAACATATAGCTCATTGAAGTGTATACCTTAATGAGCTATATGTTTTCTTTATTAACATATATACACCCCTTTAAAGAAATGTATATACGTGGTTCGCATACACCACACCATATCACTACCCACTCTCTTTATATATATAGTATTTCATGTAATTATTTTCAAAAATGTATATCCGTGGTTCGCATAGACCGCACCATATCACTACCCTCTCTCTTTATATATATAGTATTTCGTGTAATTATTTTCAAGCCCCCAAAAATCCTCGGTCCACCACGGAATCATACTGGCTCCAGATCTTTTAATTATTGTTATCAATGGTCCAGGGAGGCTAATGGGTCATATAGGCTGGTGCTGATGTATGTTCTTTCATGGCAGATTTGGAAGATGAGGAGCGCTGTGGTATTTAAAAAGCAACATCCAGATGTTCAGTGGACAGTTCTCAAAACTATTTCTCTTGCAATAGTTTGTGTGCTATGGAAGTTTGACAAAGAGAACAAATGAGGGGTTGTTTATTATTCAACACTCTATTGATGATATGATAATAATCTTTCCAGACAGACTGTATATTTTCAAAAAAGTGACGTAGTGTATATATTCACTGGGAGCAGTGAACATTCAATCAACATCTTTGTGGGTTTAATCATCGGGTAAATTTAACCAGTTGGCACCAAATACTTGCCACCAGGAGTAGAACCAAGTTGGAAGCTTGGTTTGGCAGACAAAATGGATAAAACGGGAATGCTTTAAAACACGATTTATTCAACATCTAGAGAAGCAGGTGCTGCTATTGATGACTAAAAGGAAGCTAGTAAGAAGGACATGGGATTAGTAGCAGGTTTGGCTAGTTGGCCATGGAGCACACGTATTCCGTTGGTAGTAGAAGCTATCCGTATAGGGGATTTGCGCAAGCGATCATAGGACTGTTGCAGGGAATTGTGGATGGCCCCATTTTTTTTGCCCCAGACTGTCTATTATCAGAGCTTGTGATTCGCCAGTAGATGAGATCAAATTTTCAAAGTCTCTCGTTCGCAAGTTTGAGCTGCTGAGGTGTTGGCTAAACATGCCAACTACTCGCAAGAAAATGTTATCTTTTTTTTTTTGGTATTGCTTTTGGTCCCTGTTGTAGATAGTCTTGAGGATTGTATGGATGAGGTATAGCTTATATGATAGCTCCTAGTATGGATGTACACCTTAATAATTTTTTAATCAATGGAAAGCTGTCTGGTGAGGCCTTTCACTCCACCCCCACACACAACACCCCCACCGAAAAAAAAAGGAACAGCAACTCCTCATGAACAATGCAATAAATAAAAGGATTTTCTGCATGCATATCCTCAAAATATCCTTGAAACTCTATTACTATCAATATCCCCAAAAAGGTAAAAATTGTGTATAAATGCCCTTTTGAAAGCTATTTATACACATTATAAATATTGAATGTTTTGTAAAAATGCCCCTCAAAAGGGCATTAAAGCATCATTTATGTCCTTTCGAGGGGCACTGATGGCAATAATAAATTCACCAGTTGTATTTGACAAATTAAATTTTTTTCAAGGGTATATACGCAAAAGCCCAAGGGTACTTCTGGCTTTATCAAGAAAAAAACGAAAAAAATTTTACAAAAGCCCAAAATAAGAAAAAAATAAAAGAACCAGAAATTTTACAAAATTATGAATGGATCATCTTAACAAAGCAACTGTTGAGGCAACTTCTGGCTTTAAAACTCACCAAAAAAAAACTTCTGGCTTTAAAACTCTACCGACACAAACAAAGCATCATACATGCTTCAGCATCAAGAACTAATGTGTAAAGATATCAAAATTTTGAATCTTTTTAAGAAAAACGTGTCCCACATGTGTTAGGCCAAAAGCTTTGCAAGTTCATCCACTCTCAAACTCCCATGTGGAACCACATCATGAAAAACTTCTCCCAAATCATCCTTCCTTCGATTTCTCGAACTTCTCTTCTCACTGCTGCTCCTTTTTGAAACAATTGCGACTTCTCCCACCTGCACATCGCTCTCCTGGCGTTTCTCTTTCTTATGTTTCTCACTCTTCTTGACCACAAATTTTCTGATTCTTTGCCTGAACACAGGACCTGGTGGAGCAGTCTTGGCAAGTGCAATGGACCTTTGGAAAACAATGTCAGCATCTAATGGTAACTCATCCAAACTAATTGCACTTCCACTGTTGATAGCCTGTCTCAATAACTGAATAATCCCATCTGTACAAGGTCTACTAATCGTTGTGACATTTTGAGCGAGAATGCTCTCTGTTGGCAAAACCTTGCTGAGAGCTGAAGCTGAACGAAAGGCCGAACCTGCTGGATTCTCTGATAGAAACTCATTCTTATTACCTGTGGTGTCCACTGTGGAGGAAGATCCAATATTAGTAGTTTCTTTGAGTTCTGAGTCACTGGCAGGCAATAAAGAATCATTGATCCAGTGTCTGACAACCCTTCCATTTCTTGTAAGCTCGAGTTCAATGGGCTTGGACTGGGCACCTTGAGTTCATCCAAGTTATTCACAGTAATCAACTCTGAAATGGTGGCTGACACTGACATATTTTCTTCCAACATGGTTTGTTTTATATAAGGCGCTGGTGATAAGCTCGTCCCTGACCTTGCATTTTCTCCCATAGGAGACAAGCTCAGATTAGGCCCTTCACTACCTGTATTACCTAAATCAGATATAATGTCTGACTCATGAGAGTCAATCATATCATCAGAGCCACTGCGAATCCCATCATCATGAACTTCATGAAGTGTTTTTTCTTTTGAGATTGTGTTATCTTCGATTTCCTTTTCTGAAGATATCATCTCATTCGAGCTCTTTATCATGCTTGTGTCTTCTGTCTCCTTGGGCCTGACAGATGACAAATCAACGGTACTAACTGTGTCGGTTGCAGCAACATCTATTACTGACTCAACAGGTTCTTCATTGTCCGCTTCAAGTTTTGGAAGAGAAGACACCCAATCTCTCCCTCTCCACATGAGTATATACTCGTATTCAAAAGAAATAAGAACACATGGAACAAGATCCTGAAAGATCATGAGTAAGAGAGAATTTTAATTCAAAACCCATATAAAGGAAGATATGAATACTAGTGGAACAACTTACTAACCTTAAGTTTAGCACCAATTTTACGGCAGTCACTTTTGTTCATTCCTTGACAATTGATTCGAACCAATTCACATTCTTCAAATGCCTCTTTGACATTGTTAACAAGGTCAACATACACACCATTTTTTCCTATTCGACGTATGCAGAATAAAAGGTCATGTCTCAGAACTAGAACTAAAACTTTACTTAAAACCAGAAAAATTATATATGCCGAGAATCTAGAGTTGAATACAACAAATGCATGTCATGAAAATACCCGTAAAAAGTCATATTTTATCCAAAAATACACCCGTTGAACTCGTAGTCCCAGCAAAACCTCTCAAAAAGAGTAAAGTTGTGCCTTTGAGGGGTATTCATGCACAACTTCAAATATATATTTGATACAATAAAAGGGCATTCATATATATTTGATACAATAAAAGGGCATTCATACACAACTTAAAACCTTTTTAAGGATATTGATGGGAATAGGGTTTCAACAGGGGTATTTTGAGAAAATAAGGTTCTTTAGGGGTATTTGTGCAAATAACCCTTTTAAAAAAACAGAAAGGAAAAGAGAATGCTTACCAAGTTTGCATATTGGGGGGACTAGGCGTCCTCTCTTGCGCAGTTCAGTGGCTTCTTCCAGGGTTAATCCCTCAGGAACTCTTTGGACCAGTCTAGGATAAACTGGTGCTACAGGTTTCCAGAGCATAAGAGGAAATCTAGGGCGAGTCCTGTAGTTATAATTTCGACCACGGAACAGGAATATGACACCTCCTCTACTGTATATGATCTTCCCACCAGTTTTCTCCTGCCAAACATGAATTCTCAATATGAGAGCCTCTCTCAGACTGACAATACAAAGATGAGCACAATAGAATATGTGATTCACAATTTCATACAAAAGAAACAACTTATAGTACTCTTCCGGTGATGATGTCCAACCAGACTTCTAAGGGATTAAAATATATCCCAAGGACTTGCCTATGCTTCATGAAGCAAAAATTGATTAGATGGCATGAGATCCCCCCTTATTAGAGAGACAGAATTCTATGCCAACTAAATGATTTGAGTTAAATTGATGTCTCTACACTTGGTGGATGGAAATAAATGTTTGTAAATGTTGAGTGTCTACCCCACACTCCCAAAGTGCCAATAGGAACATATCATCCTCAACCTTGCATATAAACATGTTTGGACGAAGTTCTACAAAGACTAACCAAGCCTTTTAAAACATTAGGATAACAATGAATTCATATGAGCCTGCAAAACCGGCACACCTCACAAATCAAAGGTATTTTTTTTACCATTCTGAAAATGTGTTCCACCTCTGCTCCTTCCCCCCTATCTCACTTTTAATATGACAAAACTAAAATAATTTAACTTCTTCTGTATCTTCCATCAATATTTGTTTCATCTAAGACACTAGTCAACATCGATAAAACAATTATTTTCAAACTCCCACCACGGTATCCATCCACATAATCAAAATGGATAGTCCATTTTTAGCTGCATTCAAAAGAGCAGCGAAGAAATACGTAATTACATTCAGAAACACCAACCTCTAACTGTTGCCGAACATTGGCCATGTCGACCGTGCACACCCCCTTGCACTTAATCTTGCATACTCGACGCCTCTTCCAATGAGCATGTATATTATCCAACATATTATGCGTCAAACCATCTCTACCTATAAAAAACAAGATGGCAAAATCAAATCCATCAGCATTAGAATGTAAATTGTTCACAACTTTGAAATACTTCAGCTTATATAGCTCACCATCAACAAATAACATACACTACTGATCTAGTTGGCCATCTATTCTTTCAAACACAGTAACAAAAAAAAAAGGTCAGATTTTTTAGTTACATTTCAAACCAAACAAAAACATCATAGTAAAAACGAATCAACATATTATGCATCAAAACATCCCTACCTATAAGAAAACATGATAGTAAAGATGAATCCATCAGCATTAGAGAGAATTAATTTATTCACATCATTGAAATACTTCAATTCTTATAGGCAGCTCACATCAACATATAACATACATCTATTCTTTCAAACACGAAAAAAAAAAGTCAGATTTTTATAATACATTTCAAAATCAACTCACCCATATTGAGCTGCCGCTTCGTTTTTAAGCACCCTTTGATGAGCTCCTTCACCTCCTCCTCCGTGAGCGGCTCCCCCAACACCTCCTCCCTCGAGACCGCGTGCCTCGGCCCGCCTGACCCTTCCAAGTACGGCCCTGGCGCCTGCACGGGCTTCACCCCCTTCTTAAAAGGCGGAGGCAGCTTGAACGAGTCGAACTCCGCGAGCTTCTTTTTGCTCCCCGGAAGCGGCCGCCGCCCCGTCCAAGGCCTTGGCATCGTATCAGGCCCGAACGGCAAGAACGGCGGCTCCCTCAAAGCCAAAGGCCTCACCTTTGGCGTCTCCGTGTAACTGTATTGGAATTCAAACGGCGCGTCCGGGATCTTGTACGAAACCCCCGTGTCGCTGACCGAGATCCCGCTCTCCTGACCGTCCGATTCGCCCGATTTGAGTCCCCGGCGGATCGGACGGAAGGCCGGGTGGTGGTCGGGGGGGGCATTTCGGTTACTTGGGTTTGTAGGGTTTTTGGAGTACTTGGACTTCTTGCCGGGGATGGAAGGCGAGGAGGGAGAGGAGGGTGTGCCCACCGAGCGGAAATCGAGGGGGGCGGCGGCGGCGGCCGTAGCAGCTGATGCATCTTCGGCGATGCGGGAGGCGGCGGAGTGACGGCGGTGGAGGCGGATGTCGTCTTCGATGGCCTTCTGTTCGCGCTGGCGGCGGACGAATGGCTCGGCGTTGGCGTTTCCCCAACGAGACATGCGGATCTCGGTGGGTCCCCATCGGCGGCGCCGGCACCGGAGGGACGGCGGAGGATGGGGGGTCGGCGGGAAGAAGGTGAACGGAGAGGCGGCTCTTAGCGCCATTTTTTGGGGTTTAGGGTGGAGATTCTCCGGAGGAGTTTTAAGGGTGAATTTTTTTTTTTTTTGTTATCCGATTTTTTTTTGGTCAATCCTATCCTGACCGTCAATCGCCTGAAGATTATTTAGTTTTTGATCTTGCTATTCAGTGAAGTCAGTGAAGACAACAGTATACGAAAGAGAAAAATCCACACAATCCATTGTACACTGCACAAAAAGTTCATGTAATTTCTTTAAATATCTATGTCAATCTAAATAATTTTTTAAATTAATAATGAATATTTCATTAATATTCAATTTAGTTAATCATTACTAAAAATATAGTATACAAAAAAGCTCTCTGAAATGTGTTTAAAATATGAAAAACTCTTTGTAAATAATGATTCTATTTATCTGAATATATTATAAAACCCTATATGGAGTTGTAAAATTATCATTATTGATGATTTTTACATTTTTAACACATTGTAGGTTTTTTGTTTATTGAATTTTTAGTTATGATTAATCAAACAGAATATGCATCCACTATTTAGATGAATTTAATTAAGGAGACTATTTAAATTGATATAGATATTTTTAGTGTTTTTATGGCCTTCAAAAAAATTAAGGGGATTATATGGATTTCATATATGAATTTTTCCCTGTATGATATATGATATAATGCATTATCATATATATTTCATGGGTTAAATATTTGAGAAAATACTTATTAAAATCTTTTAAGTACTGAAATACCGCAGAAATGCAAACTCGAAGCCAAAACGGAAAATCTGAGTTCGGGTTTGAAAACCGATGTTTGCATTGAACTGCCTATTTTTCCCAATTTCTAAAACGCGTTGAAACACCGCTTCACGGAACACGGGGTGATTTGTCCAATGCAACCTCTCATACTGCCCAACCAAGCGGCTCTTATAATTTTTAGCTTTTTAAAAGTAAAATCTATCTAAACTCATATCTAATCTGGGTTAGTATAACTTTTAAAAGATTTTTTTTTAAGTTGCGGTGCCTTGAATATTTTGTAAATCCCACCGAAATAATCTTAACCGAACACCGACACAATATTTGTGAATGACCGGGTATAACCGGTCGCGGCCGATAAATTCGGAATCCTGACAGCGAGGCGGCATTATTAAATTACTAAACTACCCTCACTAAGATTCGATCTCAGCCGTCCATATCACGTACCCAGTTGGTGAACCGTAAACGTCAGAGCTTCATTGGCACCACTGTTTGTTGGTACATGTAAAACAAAAATAGAAACATTTTCAAAACCTCTCAGCAGCCACCGCAAGCACTGAAAGCTGAAACTCTCTCTATCTCTCACTCACCAACAATGGTAAAATTCTTCAAAGGTCTGTTTTTTTTTGTTGGGTTTTTGTTTGTTTGTTTATTTGTTCACTTTTTAGTGGAATTGAAATGTATGGTTTTTGCTATAATGGGTTCTTTGATTGTTGGTTTTGGTTTGAATTGTGGGTTCACTAAATTTGAAAGAATTAGTGAAAGTCAACAATTGCAATGGTTTATCAGAGAAGTTCTCCTTATAGCATATTTGCAATTCTCAGCCTTTTTGTCTGTGTGTGTGTGTGTGTGGGGTGGGGGGGGGGGGGGGGGGGGGGGGGGGGGGAGTAGTGTATGATTGAAATTGTGATAACCCAGATGAGAATGTGCTCTTGATTTTTTTATTGTTGTTGGTCCTGGTTTAAATAATTTAAGGAATCACTAAATTTGAAATAATTGATAAGCCAGATATTTGGAAAGCTTTATCAGAGTACAGAGGTTCTCTTCTTAGCATATCAGCATTTCTCAGCCTCCCAATTTGTGAATTTCAAGATGTATTTATTTTATTTTATATATTTATTTATTTGGATTTTCATTGGTGAAGAAAGTTGTGTGTGATTAAAGATTTGCTTATTCTTACCCAGATGAGAAGATGTTCTTGATTTTTATTTTTATTTTTATTTTTATTTTTATTTTGGTTGTTGTTGGTTCTAGTTTAAATATATCAAGGGTTCACTAATTTGAAAGAATTACTTAGCCATGTATTTGAAATGTTTTCTCAAATGCAAAAGTTTTGTTTTTAGCATTTCTGCAGTTCTCTGCCTCTCAATTTGTGAATTTTAATTTCTTTTTTTTTTTTGGATTTGCATTGTTGAATAAAGTAGTTCATTATTGAAATTTATGATTATCTGTTCCTACCCATATGAGAAAAAGTTCTTGATTTCCTTCTATACTTTGGAAATTTCTACAGGACACGAGGCATAAAAAAGTTTGATGTTTTAAAGGGGGGGATGTTGTACTAGACAGGAATTGAATGGAAGTTTTGAATATTAGATGTATGAAATTATGTCAAACCAGAACAAGAGGACTTTTTTTGGCGATGGGGGCATTCGCCTCCATTGTTTTGGTGTTTTGGTTACTCTCACTGAACACCCAAATTGTTACATCACCTTTGTTTCCTCGTCGTGAATCTTCCCTTTTGAGCAACTCAATGAATTCAACAAATTCAGCAGTGGCTCCTGAGGTGGTGGAAGACATGAATGTTGGCAAAGGAGGGATTGGACTGGACAACATTGATTCAAAAATGATTTTAAATTGGATAGAGATGGAGATCCTGACGCCAAGTTTCCTTTAGAACTTGCCAACAATGAATCAAATTCATTAAAGAATGGTGGTGAGCAAAACAATTTCACAAAGTCTAATACAAGTATCGTGTTTGAAGATGTTGGCACTTCAAATAATGGTTCCATGGAAGAAAAGATCATAGAATTAAACACCACCACGATTGAATTGGATGGAGATAGAGATCCAGATGTCGAGTTTCCGGTAGAAATTGCGAAAAATGAATCAAATTCATTTAAGAATGTTGGAGAGCAAAACAATTTCACAAAATCCAATACAAGTATCGTGTTTGACGATGTTGGTACTTCAAATAATGGTTCCATGGAAGAAAATGTCAGAGAATCAAACATCACCATGATTGAATTGGATGGAGATGAAGATCCAGATGTCAAGTTTCCAGTAGAAATTGCGAAAAATGAATCAAATTCATTAGAGAATGTTGGAGAGCAATACAATTTCACAAAATCCAATTCAAGTATCGTGTTTGAAGATGTTGGTGCTTCAAATAATGGTTCCATAGAAGAAAAGATCACAGAATCAAACACCACCACGAACACTGAAACCAAAGGCAATGGTTCTCTGTCTCCTCCCCCTGCAATGGCTTCAGTAGTGGATGTCAATGCAAATGGTACTTCTACACCTGATGTGCGTGACACTGCTTCATTGGTTGACCAAGAAAAAGGTATGATATCCAAGGGTGATGATTTGGGGACATTAAAGAATAGCTGTGACATTATGTTGAAGAAAAAGAAGAAGAGGAGAAATCAGGCAAATCCACCGGTGACGATGTCAGAGATGAACGATATGTTGTTGCAAAATTGCGCTTCCTTGCTTGCAATGGTATATGATTTTATTGTACTATGATGATATTGTGGGAAAGAAGTATTGAGTTGCAATTTGATCTTTTGTTCTTGATGTAGAAGCCGCGATGGTCCTCAGTGCATGACGAGAAACTTCTGGATATAAAGGCGATGATTAAGAATGCTCCGATTGTGAGAGCTGATCGCGAACTCCATGTGCCTGCTTTTAGGAACATTTCCATGTTCAAAAGGTAAGTTAATTTGTGTTCACTGAGAGGTATATAACAATGTAGTTGAATTTGCTTATGTGCTTATTGAATTAGTGTACAGTGTAAAATCATCCATTTAGGCTGCCTAGTTTTATAGATACTTTGACGACTTATTAGTTATTACACATTTATTTAACGTCTCATTCCATGTTTTCACACTGTGATATCTTCTTCATTCTTGTAAGTTAAGGCCTTCTCAAATGTGTCGCATATCTTCTCCTTTTTTTTAATCTTAAAAGTAAAAAGGTTAGTAGTATTTACAGAAAAGTTGGCTTTTGACTAGTGAACTTTCATGGAGTTTGAATCCCTATGCGAGTCAATGAAGGAGCTAGAATCGTATATGTGATAATAAAAATATTTTTAATGAGATTTACATGAAAAACCACGCGTTGTCACTTTAAACCGTTTTGTGTCATCTATGTGACCCACCCTCATGTTCTTCAACACAGGATATCTCATTTTTACTTCCATGAAAATGTTAATGCATGGTTATTGATAGTAAAAATTTCTCATTCTGAAGATGAAATTATGTAAGATGAGTACAAGTTCATGTGGTAAGCACAAAATGACAAAATGATCGATCATTAAACTGTCAAAAAAATAATCTAATAAACATACATGTATTCGGACATGTAGGAGCTATGATTTGATGGAACAAACGCTCAAGATATACATATACAAAGACGGAAGCAAGCCTATTTTTCACCAGGGACCACTCAAGGGAATTTATGCATCCGAGGGCTGGTTTATGAAGCTGATGGAGGGAAACCGTCAGTACGCGGTGAAGGACCCCAAGAAGGCCAATCTCTTCTACTTGCCTCTCAGTTCGCGCAATCTAGAGCTGTCATTATACGATTCAAATTTGCATAGTAAACAAAATCTGGTAGACCATTTGGAGAGCTATGTAGACAGGATCGCAGCGAAGTATCCCTTCTGGAACAGAACCGGTGGCGCAGACCATTTTCTTGTTGCCTCCCATGATTGGGTATGCCTCTTATACCTTACCAAACACACAACATGTGGTTTAAGACTTTTGGAGTTGCATTGTTATAGACATAACAATTGTTGTTCTTTGTTTCAAAAAGTGGGTGACAAACAAAGATACTGTCTACTTCGTTCCTCAATGGTCTCACCTTATGGTTCATTGAGAGGATGATGAATTGTGTTATTCAACATCTCAATATGTGCCTATACATGAGTAATACACGAGTAAAATATATTTTGAAGCCGTGAGTCTATTGAGGAACGAGGCAGTCAATATTTTTGTGTGTAAGCTTGGTATGTTATAATTAGATATTAGAGTCAACCCACTATACAGTGGCTTAAATATGATCCCACCGGGAGATGTGGCCACTGTGGAGGATTGTTGTCGCACATGGTCTATTGACAGATTGTAGGTTGATTTAGCCAAAATCCTTATAAGCTTATATAGATGATGGGTGAGATGAGAATTCTCCCCATGGTTTAGTCATACATCAGCTTATTCTTGAACACATCTCTCACACCGAGTTGCATTTTAAAACCATGAGTTCATTGAAGATGCAGAAAATATGTGTGTGTAGACCTGAGACATTACACATTCCACACAACTTATTTGTTGATCACATATTTCGCAGGCTCCATACGAAACAAGGCGTGCCTTGCGAAACACCATCCGTGCGCTCTGCAACGCGGACATCACCGATGGATTCAAAATAGGCAAGGACGTCTCCCTCCCAGAAACCTACATCCGCATCCCGCGCAACCCACTCAAAGACCTCGGAGGAAGACCCGCAAATGCGAGGCCCATCCTTGCCTTCTTCGCGGGGCAAATGCACGGCCCAACACGCCCGATATTGGTCCAGCATTGGTCAAACAAGGACCCCGAAATGAAGATCTTTGGCCCAATGGCTCCTACGGGTGATAAAGGCAAGCCGGATTACATCAAGTACATGAAGTCCAGCAAGTACTGCCTCTGCCCGAGGGGCTACGAAGTGAACAGCCCGCGTGTGGTGGAGGCAATCTTTTTCGAGTGCGTACCGGTGCTCATGTCGGATAATTATGTGCCACCATTTTTCGAAGTACTGAATTGGGACACGTTTTCGGTGACGGTGGAAGAGAAGGACATTCCAAGGCTGAAGGAGATACTTTCTTCGATTCCGAAAAAGAAGTACCTAGAGTTGCAGAATGGAGTGAAGAAAGTGCAGCAGCACTTCATATGGCATAACAAGCCTGTCAAGTATGATCTGTTTCATATGATACTTCACTCGGTTTGGTTCAATAGATTAAATCAGATCAGAAGATGATTCAAAAGTTGGGTAGCGTTTATTTTAATTTCATTCATTCATCACTCTATGTTGGTTTGTATCATTTTTTTTTTTTTTTTTTTTGCTCCCATTTGACGTTGTATGAGAAAAATATATTCAACCAAATTTGAAGTTGTATATATTAAATGGAAGAAGATGTTGAACTGTTCAAATTCAATTATCCTCACTTTAACATCTAAAGAGACAAGAAGTAAAGTCTCAATTTTAATATATCTCAATTTTCATATATCTTCAACCAAAATTGAAGTTGTATACATTATCATATGCAGCCACAGCCACATGTATCCAGAAAGTGAACTGAATAGATTACATACAAAATGATGTACTGGAACACATTGCTTTATCATGAGTAGTTCATTTTCGTCTCACTGTATTTTGGATTACACAACACTAACTAGTAGTTCATTTTCGTCTCACTGTATTTTGGATTTCAAAACACTAACTAGTAGTTCATTTTCGTCTCACTGTATTTTGGATTTCACAACACTAACTGGCAGTGTAACATTACTTCTCAGGTATTTCACTAATCACTCCAAGATCTGTTACAAGAACATAGAAGATCAGACCAAACTCATATGATGAAACAAAGGCAGCCAAACAGATCACAGTGTATAAATTTGTTGTTAGGTTGAGATCTTTTGATACAACAATGCCTTTTCTAAGGTGCATAAATTTAGTACAATCTACTGTGTCAAAATATAACACGTAAACACTGTATGCATTCAATCTATCTGAGCATATACTTCATTTATATACTTCAAAATTTCAAACAGTATACGATCTGCAAAAGTGTTGGAAGGAGTGACTAATTATAACATTCTCCATCAACGGCACATCACATACAAAATAAAGCAACAAAAAACTCAACATCGTTAACAAAATATAAATAACAATAGTAACAAACAAAGGACCTAAACTACAATATCAGAAATTATCTCGTATCTGATGGAACTCTATTATTGGAACCTGGTCATCTTCAGCATCTACATATGATTGGTTAAGAATGAAATATGTAAAATGTTCAGAATGTCAGGTTTCATTAGTAAGAACTACCCACCAAAAAATTAAAATTAAAATAGATTGCCAATGGAGAAATATAAACTAGATTGCCAATTGAATACAATAATGAGTGCAACTCATATAACTGTATATCACAAATTTAAAAACCTCAGCATTCCATCACACGATTCAGATTAAAAAAAAGGAGAAAACAATCTGCAAAAGGAGTTCCTGGTAAGCTCTCCTACGATCACTAACTAAAGCTTGCCATATATATTGGAAACCAAACACTCATGCTCTCAAAAAAAGGGCCTCTCTCTAGGGATCGGCGATTGTAACTTCAACTTCAACGCCAGGTTCGATGGTGATCGAAGTGATCTGCTTGACGACTTCGGAAGAGCTCACTAGATCGATGACCCTCTTGTGGACGCGGAGTTCAAAACGATCCCATGTGTTAGTGCCTGAAAATTCAATCAGAAGATGAAGAACACATCAAAAAATATTTACTAGATCCATGACTCATATTTGTCAGAATACAACTACCAACTAAAAGACTGCACATGAAGACCAATCTGGAACGCAGAAAAATAGATTACCCAAGTTCTATACCAGTCCACCATAAATACTAAATTACTTTTTCTCTGCAAGGCGGTGTTTTGGATTCTAAGTTCTAAATGCAGTGTGAAACATAGATCTTCGGATCTTCCAAAGATAAAAATTTGTCTGTTTTGTGAGTAAAGTAGTTTAATTTAATCCACATAAACAGGCTTTTAATTCTGAGATAAAATGGAAATAATAGCCTAAAAGCATAGAATTCATCCCCCCACCAAAAAAAAAGCAGACAGAAAAAAGACAAGAAAAGGGCAATGTCGAAGCTGTCATCTTGTCATTTGAGGTAACTGAAATCATCAAATAATAAACAAGATGGAACTACACTATCCCATAAGATATTAAAAAAAAATATCATAGATGTCACTTATCTTGTGCCATGGTATAAATAAAGACTTTTATGAATGGCTGCTTAAGTGTACTTGCTAAGTCAAAAAGATATCACATTGTCTTTCCATTTAATAAGAAAAAATATTTGGAGGATCATTTAAAAAACAAAACAAAGTATCTAAGCATCTAGAGGACAATTTTATATTGCAAGTTACCTCAAATAGCCAATAGGTACAAAGGAAAAAATAAAATGCACACCTTCACCACATGGGGATTTCCTGGTGGTAATGTGAAGGACCTTGGTGGGCATGCGCACGGGCCCCTTGACAGTCAACCTCTTGTCCTTTGCACCGCGGACAAGGTCGGAGCACACTACAACGGAAAGAGAGGAGAGTACATAATTATCCATAGGATCCAACAAAATGGAAGAATGAGAAACTCCAAAACAGAATAAAAAAAAAAAGTCTACCTTTTTCAAGATTCTTTACATTCTTGGAAGACAAGGTAATCCGAATTCGGTGTACCTGCTCCTGGGATTCCTCCAACCCAGGCTTCATCGGTTTCATCATGCCCAAAGCAGCCATTGTCTCTGATATCAACTCTCACTGCAATCAATCAAGGACAATGGAAGGGGTGGTCATAAAGCTCTGCATCTAAGAGATTGAGGCAGGCATTCGATTAAAGAGTATTAAACTTAATCACTATCATAAATTTCTGAAAAAACAGTTTCATCAATAGGGAAGTTGACATCTCCATAGATACATGTCAGGGGTGTACAAATACAGATAACTAATGACAAAACAGCCTCCTCAACTTTGAAATGTAAAATTCTCCAATAGGAAACAAATGGATAAGACATTAAAAGTATAACTCAATAAAGAACTAAATAGACAACAGTCAAAAATAATTACCAAAAATTCGACAAAATTAACAAGAAATATCAATTTCCATAAACTTAAATTCAATGTGTGCGCGCTTACAATAACCTAAGCACTCAGATCCACATTATCTAGAAAGCACAGATGAGTATTTAAGATCTTCATGAGAAACTTCCAGTGATACTTCCAAATTCTATCATTCAAAAAAGCATACTTACAAGAATAAATGCATACAACTTCATGAGTAGCATCAAGCATGATCTACATAGGAAAAGTTTCAAAATAGCGACATATAGATGCTGCTCAGTTGTAGACCACAATCTATGTTGTAAATTCCAATCATTGACATAAGTGCAGAATGATCAATTAAAAAGTCTAAAATGCTTAATAACACAGGTTTATTCAATCGCAATCTATGTTCATGCCCAAGGAGCCACAAGACTAGACCTATTGCTCAATTGCAATTGTTCAAGCTTTCTTTTTAAAGGGAAACAGATTCTAAATAATAATAAAACAAAAGCCAGGTCAACTAAAAAGTGAACTTCATACCATTTTGCACAACTATTCTACTCCACCATATTCTACTCCATTACTAAAAAGGGGCTTCTTTTATCAGAGAAACTTTTGAGTCAAGACTTATTTGTTAGAATAAATTTGAGTTCCTAAATGTCTTGACAGTACCACTCGTGCTCATAAAAAAAAGTGAACTCTTCACATCATATATAGGCAATAATCAGCTACCCAGATCCACAGCAAATGTCATTTCTCAATCTAGTTTGGAAAGGTACATTGACATTGACAACCAAAAATGCACACATGATTAGATTCCACAAAAACCCGACATCCTCACATGGTTTATACAATCTACAAACAATCATGTAAATTTGAAGCAACTTATTATCATCATTACAAGACATGATTAAATCAACGCAGAGGCCCAAAAAATTCATAAAACTTTTTCTATATATACAAATATTTTGAACTCCCCTAAAAAACCAACAAAACACTAAAACAACAAAATCTCATATTGTAAAACACACAAACACAACAAGATCCACCAAAAACACTGAATATTAATAATAAATGATTAACAGAATCCATTGATAAACAAACATCCAATCTCACACCAACATGAAAGATGTCAATATCTAAATAGTGTCATTGAGAAAGGTTTCTTTAGGGTTTTGGCCACATATGATGCGCATCTGAATTGTGTCCACCTCTTCCTTTCTGACCTCTGTTTAGAGTTCTAAAACAAAAACCCATCTCACCTTCTTCTCTATAGATAAACTAAAGTTAAAAAGGAATTGAAAAGCTCAAACACGCTTCTCTTGCTTTCTTTCACTAACTAAACATTCCCTCAAAATCCCATCTTTTCCTCTACAAAAATCAAATGATTTTCAATCCCCAAACCCGTCAAAAATATATAAAAAAAAATTTCAATACCACTACATCCGAAACCAATCAAAACCTCAAAAAGATCACATTTTTAAATCACGAAAAGCAAATAATGCTCAACATCCCAACTGGGCCAGCTTTAATTCCACCCAAAAAAAAAACCTAAAAAATGTCGATGCCACTAGATACATAGACTCGCACGTCCTAAGCAACCGATTCGATTAGTTTTTAGGGCTCTTGAGAGAACTCACCAAGACCGACAGTGGTCACTTCTGCTGCTGCCGCCGCCGCGAGAGAGAGAGAGAGAGAGAGGAAGAGAGAGATTTGTTAGGGTTTCTTTCTCGCTTTGAATAGGAGGTGAAATTAAAACCCTAATTTTAGGTGTAGTTTACGGAACTACCCCTGGTTGGGTATTTTTGTCTTTTCACTCCTCCACAGAACCCAAATGGGCCCCGGTCACGTGTACACGGCCCATAAAATGTCTCATGTTTGGATAGTGTTACATCCGGTCCACGTTTTGAATTTTTTAAAAATAATATACATCATCTATTGAGATACATAATTTTATAAAAATGAATCATATACTTCAATAAATTGCATGGATGCATTTATAAAAATATAAAAAAATTCTTTTGAAACATATGCTTTGTTAACATCAGTATATGCGTTATTAATTTTTTATCGACGCATGTAGGGCTAGAATTGAGGCTGAAAATAGATCTGGGTGTAACAGCACCCCTTGTGTTTTTAATTGGGAAAAGATACACACGGACCCATTGCAGCCCCAATTGTAATCCATCCCATTTTTTTCTTTTTTAAAAAAATCATACACTCACCATTTGAAGTGCATGTTATTATATCAAATGAAGTATATACTGAGTTACATTAGTGTTTTTTTTATAGTGAAAAAAATGAAAGAAAAAAAAATTGGGTCATCTATTATGATAGGACCCATATACTATGATAGTGCAGTATATACTACGTTATTATAGTGTATGGAGCTGTAAAATGGGCTGCAAAAAGATCGCTCAAGCGTTGTTAAAATCAGTTCTTTTTATAGTCTATATTACATATTATATGTTTCGTTAGAAATCTAGTACAACATATACCTCGTTAGACGATGTATATACTTCACTAAAATATTTTCTTATACTTATGAAAAATGGGTTTATTCAAACTCGAAATTGATTGATATGCTCTTTTTATTATAGCATATTCTTTATTAGATTATGTTTTCTATATTTTAAAAGATAAATACATGTGTGATCTGAGTTTTTGCTAATAAAAATGACTGAGTCTAACATTTTCCTTTTAATTTGAGTGTTGTTTATACACGGTTTTTTTCTATTCCGATTACCAGTCTCATATGTGTTGATAGAAAATCATTAAGAACATATACCATTAACAAGATATGTGCATTGATAGAAATTTCACATTTTCTATAAATGCATCCATACAATTCATTAGAACATATGCTTCATTTTTTAAGAAGCAAGTATCCCATTAGATAATGTATACTATTTTTAAAAAATTTAAAACATGTGAAGACTTGAACTGGAGTTAGTAAAGGGGTTATCGTAACATTATCTTTTATCACATTAAAATTAAAAAAAAACTTTTTAAGAAATAAATTTATTGTATCTCAGTATTTCATTTTTTGTAAAAATATATATCTTTCAATGGTGAGTGGTGAAGACTTTTGCACATAGGGTGGACATATCATTTTCTTTCACTAGGAATGTGTTACACAAATAGACCGAGCAATATTTTGTAGGCAGCATTATGAAATATGTCAAGTATTCAAAAATACATGTATAAAAAAATGATACCTTCAATCTTTTGCATAACCTTGCTTTTATGGATACCTTTTTTTTATTTTGAAATATATATTAAGACAATAGAGTATATATTAAAGTAGATGATTTCCATATGATTGTGATTTTTTTTTTTGTAAACAACCCATTGGGTCTATTTGTATTACTATCCAAAATACTACCCAGTATACATCAAAACATGAGAAACAGGCAATTGAGCCTGTTCTATACAAGTATACACTGAAGACAAAATTGGAGTAATCCAACTCCGAATCCGATTATCTTGTAACTGCATTGAAAATCCATTTATCTGCAGCCTACGAGCTTGTTTAGCCACTACTCTGCTGACCTGACTGCATCTCGAGAGACTTTGCAAAGGGTTATGGGATCCCCTGGTACATGGCATTGCCTAATTTGATCAATGTAGGCATGAATTGAGGCAGGACCTAGGCTCCTGTCTCTAAAAGACTAAGAACAATCCCCGCATCCGAACACACGCATAAATGAGTAAGACCCAAGTGTCGAGCTGTTTGTACTGTTAGTCTAATGGCAGCTGATTCCACTCGGAGAGGAGATGCCCATGGCCAACTACAAAATCCTACTCCAATAATGTTCATAGGATAAACTTGAACCATAATAAAAGCCGCACCTGCTGCTCTAGATGTCAGGTCTACACTTCCGTCAGTTGATTTCCATATGATTGTGATTGCCGAAATGCAAAAAGAACTGAGTGCACCATAACCCTAGTTCTATTGGATTTATCTATGTTCAGAAATTTTAAAAATTATTCAGTATACTTATCTCTATTTGAAAGTTTTCAAAATAATAAGGATATGGCTGTATCTAATCCAAAAATATCTTTATTTGATATAATAATATATTATTATTTTATATATTAACATATTTATATTTTAGGATTAGTAGGAGTATTGTGTTATTATTTTCATATTTAACCTTATAGAGTTAGTTCGATAAGGGAATAAATATTAAGATAAAGAGCTAATTTTGGAGATAAGGATAACATTTATCTCTTTTTGTTTGAATTTTAACAAATGTAAATAAATATAATTGATGGACTTTAATCCCCTTAAAATGAGAATAATTTGTCTTCAAAATCTTAACTCAGACTAGCCCAAATGTGCATATAAATCTATATTTTTAAGTGCATAATTGTTGAACATGGATTGCATTATTAGTGTCGGATTATTGATGTTTTGAATTAGGAAAATGATACATGCAGCCCCCATTGCAGCTCTAATTGCAGTCTATCCTGTTTTTCTTTTTTTATATAAAATTATACACTCACCCTTTGAAGTGTATGTTATTATATGAAATGAAGTATATACTGATATACATTACTGTATTTTTTTCATGGTAAAAAAAATGAAAAAAATGAAAAAAAAAAAACTAACTGCAGTGTATATTATGATAGTGTAGTATACACTATGATAGTGCAGTATATACTATGTTATCGTCGTATGGGCTGCAAAATGGGCTATAAAAATGGGCTGTGTGTATCAGCACTCTTTGAATTATTACCATATAAAATATCTATTTTATTGGATTAAAATATCATTCATGTAATCATCAAATGGTTTACTTTACTTATCGGGGAGGATTATACAAATCCTTCAACATGGAACCCACCCCCTGTGTTTGTCTTTCTAGGGGTGGATTCCATCTATTAAAAAAAGAAGAGAGTGAGAGAGGGGGGGGGGTGTTGTGGGTGGTTGAGGCGGGCGGAGGTGAAGCGGAGGAGATGCGGCGATGAGGGAGGATAGGACGAAGGGGGAGGGACACAGAAAGAGAAACAGGGAAAAAGAGAGAGAGGGAGGAGAAGGGTGGGGGTGGCAGGCGACGGTGGCGAAGGGACCAGTCAGAGGGATAGAGGGAGAGAGAAAGAGAAAGAGAGAGAGAAACAGAGAGAGATAGAAAGAGTAGAGAGAGGTGGTTGATCGCTACCGCTAGCCCTCACCCAGCCCTCGCCACTGGCCCACTACCACCGGTCATCACCGATGTTGATGCTCTACGCCTTCACTAACCCCCTCTCTTTTTCTTTCTTTCTTACTTTCTTTCCCTTTCTCTTTTTTCCTTGAGGAGCACCCACCCCCTTTTTTATTTTTTTTCTCGGGTGGGGTTCTCACCCAAAGGGGTGGCTTTAGTTGTCCCCTTACATGTCTAACCTTTTATTCTAATCCAATACTTTTATGTTGCTTATTTTTAGTTTATCAAAGATGGATTAATTATCAAAAAATAATTTTTACATAATAGAAAAAATAAATAAACAAAGAATGATGAAAGAGGGAATGAAAAAATCCATTTATTTTTGCATAAAATGATCAACTATCATGTTACAACACTATCATTGTTCCCAAACGATAAAAATCATGTGTTCGAGTGCATAATAGCAAAAACACCACCCGCCTGTCATTCAAGGAGAAAAGAGGGGGTGAGAGAGTAAGAATAAAAGAGAGTAAAAAGAGAGAGGCCGAAAAGGGCAACAGGTGGAGGAGGGGTAGGGAGAGGAAAGGGAGAGGGCGACTGCCCGTTGCCTTTATCGCCAAATTGTCATCCTCCATACCCATCACTCTCTCTCTCTCAATGTCTCTCTCTCTCCCCCCCTTAACCCACCATCATCATGTGCTCATCTTTCCCGCCCTTCACTTTTTTAACCATTCTTTCTCCCCCCATATTACCTCACCACCATATTTCTCGTCCACTAACCTTCCAATTACACTACAGTCATCTCCCTCTCTCTTTCTTTTTCTTTGTTATCCACTCCACCCCATATAACATTATTGTTGGGGGACTTGCTCAAATGTCTATGGACCAAAAGCCCCCTTTTTTTTACACTTGAATTTTTTTTTCTTTATCTTCAAAAATTTGGTCCAATTTATTTTACCCTGACTAGTGCCACTTTATTATTTGATATCTAAAGTACCCCCACCTTATCCCCCCCCCCCACCCCAAAACACTCTCTTTTCCCCTAAAAAAAATCTTTTCCCACAAAAAACCCTCTCCCCCACAATAAAAACACCCTCTCGCCCCCAAAACACTCTCCCCAAATCAATTTTTCTTTCTGTAACACCACACTCCCCAAAACACTCTCCCCCCAACAATCCCCGTGACCTTTTTTTCCAGGCAACCCCCGTAACATCCTCTCTCTTCAACAAACCCCGCGACCTTCTCGGTCCCCGAATTTAGTTTAATTCCATGGATGATATTGCATTTTTGTTCTGTCGATAATAATCATTGGTTTTGTAATGTTGTAGTTTATGTAATTAATAAGTATATTTTTGTAAGTTGTAATTGCATTTCTATAATTGGGCGTTTCATTTTTGTATTAATTTATAAAGTAGGTTCAATTTCACCCAAGAGGACATGAAGAGGATCGAAGGGAGGCAACAACTAATTTCATTAGGATGGTAAGATAATGTCGTAATTGAAACAATTGATATACATATATATACATATATATATTAATATTAATATTAATATTAATGACATTTTTGGAATATATTTATAATCATATTGTGTTTAATCATTTTGTGTACGTTGAATGTACTCAAAGATAATAATGACAAGACTTAACAGTTCATGAATGTATTATGACACTCGAAATGCATCCCTAACTATGTTGGGAAGGTAATTTGCGGAAGCCAACAATAATCCTGAGATCGAACACAAGAATGAAACATCACATCACATGAAGAACACAAGATATATGTAGTTCGGCCTAGGCCTACATCCACGGGGTAAAAAACAGAGAATCCACTTTGATAGTTAAAATACATTAAGAGACTCACAAACTCTCTCAAGGATTTACCCTCTCTCAGAACCTCTCAACCTTCCCTTAGGATCTCTACAATGTATCATACATTGCCAAGTCTTGCCATGAAACTCTAGATGATATTTATAGAGATAAATAACTTCCTCTCCAAGTAATCTCCCAATTAACAAATAAATATTATTACCATAGATTTTAGGGGATATTTGCTCTCCTAATTAACAAACAAATATTATTTTTCTATTTTAGAAGATTCACTTTAAATATTAATTAAGATCAAGTCTTAATTAATATTTTACCAATTAAGATGCCTACCCTAATATAGTTTCATCATGGCCATTCGATCGAGACATAATCCCAACAATCTTCCACCTTGGCTCGTACCTGGTAAACTTGGATTTCGTCAAACCCCTTAGAAGATTTTTGTTGATGTCTCCACCTTGTTCCATATCGTCCTTGAAGAAAGACCGCAGAAGCAACCGTGCACCTCCACCTGCAGTCAAGTAGTCTTCGACTTCCTTGAGCTTTCACCAGCCTTCAAGTCGCTATCATGAGTCTCCTTATGCAGTAGATCCACTCCGCAGAACTCCACCTTGAATGGATTTTAGGAATTTCTTCCTCCGGACATCTGCACCGCCCAATTTTATTAGATTCATAAGCCTACACTCACCTTGTCATGGACAACCCCTGAGTCAGACTCAATAATCGTGCATCCTCAAGTCAATGCCATGACTTGATTTCACGTGCATCTATTCCACGCTTCTCATGGATCTCTAAAGAAGATTTGGATCTTATCTCCACCTTGAACATGCCACACACGTGCCCGCGAGATGGCTAGACTCACACTTCAAACTGAACCACATGGGACCTAGTTCCTCCCATACCCGGTTCAGAACGTCATAGACCATGTTGCAATGTTCCATCTTCTTCTGTCTGAACTCCGCACCCACACTTAACGTGATTCCCCCACGTGCCTCCGCCGCGTCACTGCGAAGTTCGCACCCCAAGCGTCACTGTACATCTGTGTTTGTCCGCTTCTTGGTGGATCTTGGACCCGCAACAAATCGGTATCATCAATTTCACACCTGAATAGATGTGCCGCTTCCAACCATCGAGAGCCATGCATGACTTTTTCATCTTCTTCTTCACATGAAACCCTATAGGACACACCGTTGTTGGAATTTCTAACATTACATCCATCATGGTATGAATCCATCAACCTGTGTCGATATTGATCATCGTTCTTCAAATCTCGTCCTCCTAGATTCGGAATCTAGAGGTCTGATACCACTGTTGGGAAAGTAATTCGCAGAAGCAAACAACATCACAGGAAGAACACAAAATATATGTGGTTCAGCCTAGGCCTACATCCATGGAGGTAAAAAATAGAGAATCCACTTTGATAGTTGAAATACATTAAGAGACTCACAAACTCTTTCAAGGAGTTATCTTCTCTTAGAACCCTCTCAACATTCACTTATGATCTCTACATTGTATCTTGTCTTGCAAAACCTTGTCATGAAACCCTAGAGGATATTTGTAGAGATAAATAATTTTCTCTTCAAGTAATCTCCAAATTAACAAACATGTTATAAACTAAACAACATACATAAACATAAGAATGCATAAACAAAGCACACAAGCATATAGAGAAGAGAAGTAGAGAGAAATTTCTTATTCCTCACTTATTGATTATGGAATACATTACAAACACCTCAATTGATAGAGTCCATGGATGAATCCCAAAGGTGGGGAGTTACAAATCTATAGAGGTGAGGGGGTAGATAGTGGGGGTGATTAATAATGGGGGTTATGGAGTTGAATGAGAGGGGGGTTATAGAGTTGAAGAGTGGGGGAGGTTATGGCTTGGAGGATGGTGGTTATCCACTATATTCACAACACTCTCCCTTGAATGACCATCACACTAAGATAATTGCCTCATTAAAACCTTGCTTGGAAATCCCAGTGGAAAAAAATCAAAGCGAAGGAAAAAAAGTACAACATACTTTATCTTAGATTGGTGTATGCGCTTTAACACAGCCTCGTTAAAACCTTGCCAGGAAAACTCAATGGGACAAAACCTAGGTGAAGGAAAAAGAGTATAGCACACAGATGTCATATAAAAATATACTCCCTCTCATAATGATAAGGCCAAAAGATTGGTTACAAATACGTTGCATCTGACGTCGTACACCACCTTTTTGAATGTTGACGTTGGCATGCTTTAGTGAACAAATTGGCTTGGTTGCCCTTCCACTAAATTAGTAGAACATCGATTTCACATTCACAAGCTTCACAATGATTAGAAAATGTGGCTACCAACAGCCTGTAAAATAAAATTCCAAGAGATCGTTGTACCCCTACATGTAGATACATAGCCTGTTTGTGAGAATCTGAAAAATATATTGAATATACACATAATAATCTTTCAACAAGAGACGACTAATGGAATTCTTTGAGTAGAATAAACCAACATATGGTTCCACGAATATAACAAAAATGAGTTTTAACATCATGTCAGCCCTTCAAATTGGTGTAAATTTATATCTGGCCCATAAATTAAACAAAAAATGCAATGTCAGGTTTAGTACACTATATCAAATATAATAAATCATCAACTGCAAAAAGATATGGTACTTCAGGACTAGAAGATTTTGGGTCAAGTGACCTGATAATCATAGGAGTACTTACTGGATGACATTTGTCCATATTAAAGCGTTTCATAACTTTTTCAATATATGTTGTTTGATGGACAAGTATCTCACTTGGGCTTCGCTCGATCTACAGGCTGAGACAATATTTAGTTTTCCCAAGGTCTTTCACTTCAAATTCATTCAAAAGATATTCTGCAGTTTTGTTGAGCTCTTCAAGAGTCTCAATTGAATAAATGTTATCAACATAAGCTGTCAAAATAGAAAATCTCTTACTGATGTATTTATAAGGACACACGGGCAAATGGTATTATTTTCATATTCTGCTTTTCTCAAATATTCACTAAGACGGTTGTACCTACTGCGTTAAGCTGTACAATGAACGTCTTAGCATTATTGAGGACATACTCTTTGATTTTGCTTTAGGCAATTTATATCCTTCATGGATTCATGTAAATTCCTATATAGATAAGCTGTTACTTCGTTCATTAGTCTCATATCGAGTTTTCAGAAACTTCGAGACTTTCTAGGTAATGGAACATTATTGTATCCATGACTGATGAGTATGTTTCTTCATAGTCAAATCTCAGGTTTCTGTAGAAAACCTTGTGCCACAAGACGTGTCTTATATTTAGCAATTTTATTTTTTCATTTCGCTTTCTTACAAACACCTATTTGAAACCTTTAGGGTTAACATCTTTTGGGGTATGTATTATAGGTTCGAATACACCACACTTTTCAAGAAAACTCAATTATGCTTGAATAGCATCTTTCCACTTTGGTCAATTATTTCTTTGTCGATATTCATATGCTGTGTGGTTCATTGTAATCATCACCCTTTAAAATTTCAGTAGCTACTTTGTATGATAAATATGTCATCGATGATCATTTATTTGCGATTCCACATTTTTCTTATATGCATATAAAATATAGAGATCTCAATATTATTAGGTACATTTTCCTATTCAAGAGTTTGTGTAATAACTTCTGGAACTTGTTTCTCTTCTGGGACATTATATTTTTCTGAGAGTTTTAGAGAAAGTGGATCTATTGTTCATAATCTCTTCTGGAGTATTATGTATAACTTCTTCTGGAGCATTATTAGAGCATGATTTTTCATTTGATCTCCATTTCTGGGGAGCTGAATCTTTTGAACATGTAGGTCTATCACGCTTCTAGTGTGCATTAGGAATTTAATTTTCACATTGAGTGGTACGTGAGTCTAGATGAGACAGAGTGGATGTATTCCACGATAATTCTCGTCGTTCTTCAGGAACATATCGTACTTCAGTTACGTTCTTCCTTCCCCCTAACGGTGGGAATATTGTCTCATTAAAATGACAATCCGCAAATCATGCGGTAAAAACTATCATCGAGCAAAAGAATCTCCTAATTTTTTAGTATATGCCCAAATGAATAGGTCGACGCATCATCATGTACTATGGATATCTGAGACAGTCATGCCAAATCATTAAGATCATAGAACTTCTGGTTCATATAAGTAATTATGGATAATTATTATAACTCCTAGGAAAGAGCATAAAGCTGTTCTAATGTATGCTTCTGGCATGAGACATTAATAATGTATAGATACTCCATAATTTTAAAATGGCATATGTTGAGATAGATATCTTCAGTAAAGTTCTTCTGGCATCTACATGAATACAATGCATCATTGATACAAAATGTTGTATCTCTTGATAGCATGATATCTACCCTTCTGCAACCTTCGACTAAGTTTATAATACCAAAAATAATATTATCATTTCCATTAACTAATGTTAAACTAAAAAAAAAAGATAAATATGAAAGTGCATTTCATATAATAAAGAAAAATGAAGAAATAAATACAAAATTGACAAAGGGTTGATCGTACATCGGGTACGCAATCATGTTCTTAAATATCACATAGATGACAATCATTTGCCTTTGTATTTATTTTAGGGGTTGTTTTGCAAAACTTTCCCTTGCTTTCATTCAATAGCATTCCACTTCTGGTGGTTTCAAATAATTTTTCATCTCTACGATTGTTGTGGTTTTATAAACCATAAAATAATCCTTGAACCATGTCCATTGCTCAAAATAGAATAAAATAAAATAGAATGCATTTGCAACGATGCTGAGTCAATGTATCGGGTTTCATGATTTTTTTTATATTTATATTATTATCAAAGCTCGATCATTGTTCAGCAATGAGTAAACATGAAATTTGATAATAATGTTTTTGCTTTCAATATTGTTATTATTGTAGCATATTTGAGGCATAATAGTCGATGGACTATTGTCAATGAGGTATTTATCTTTAAATTCTCTCATTATAATGATGAAAATTAACCACACTTTTTACATGTTCCTGTTGGGATACATGTAGCCACAGTTTATATATATATATATATATAATCCTTCAAGGACTCATAAAAATTTCGTAACTTGTACAGTCCTATAGAACCCAAGTAGCCATGAATTTTATATAATCCTTCAAGGATAATAAAGTTGTATGTAGTCCTTCAGAGGCACTTTTAATCATATTTTTTATATGATCCTTCAAGTATCCATATAATAATTTTTGTATAGTCCTTCAAGAACAAAATAAAATAAAATTTACATAGTCCTACTGAGACACATTATCATAACTATTGCATGATCCTTTAGGAGTCCATGTAAACACAATTTTTGCATGCTCCTATAATATAATAGAATGACTTTTACTTGGTACTTGAGGGACTAATATAATCATAATTTTACATAATCTTTCAGTGATACAATATAATCTTAGTCTTTTAGGGACTATTTTTGTATGCTTCTATAATATAATATAATAACTTTTACTTGGTCCTTGAGAGACTAATATAATCATAATTTTACATGATCTTTCAGGGATACAATATAATCATAGTCATTCAGGGACATATAATTTTTTTAATGATATATATACTTTGTATTTGTAGGAATACAATTTCATGGTAAATGATAACCATGCAAGAAATATAGATATTAGAGAAAAAAATTTCGACTATGTCTGCACATAAAATAACAAAGTAAATTTGATGTGTAATGGCCGATGCAATAACATGTTCATGAGGTGTGGTTAGCAGTTATTCCATGCATTAACACAACAATTAAGAATAATTATGGAATAATCTATGAGATAGGATCAAACACCACTAAAGATGAAATAAATCTAGATATTAGGAATCAAAACCAATATACTAGCCATTACATAATTCAACCATGGTATCATGTGAATAAGGAATGAAATTAGAAATGAGAAGCACACGTTAGCATATGAAAGTACATCAATAAAATATTATACCTAAACCGATGTGTATATCAACCTTGTTTGCACATATATATATCTTTACATCGAAAGGTCAAATTGACTTTTCTTTAGGGCTATAGAACAATATATCAAGATTAAATGATACTTGTAAAAAAATATTGATCAAACTAGACATGTATGTGAATCAGAATTGAAATATTCAATGAGTAATTATGATGATTCATGTACGTTTATAGTAACTGCTTATTGTTGAGATAAGATCAAAATAATAAAAATAGCATGAGTAACACTTAAACTAAACAAAATTTATAAACATAAGTTAGAATACATGGATATATTTTTTTCATTTGGCCCTTCATGGACCCCCAAAAAAAATATCACATAACTTTTGTTTGGTCATATAGGGACACGAACAATCATGATTTGTATATATAAATCCTTCAGGGATAAAAATTATATGGTCCTTCATGGATAAAATAAAATAAAATTTTGCATGGTCCTTCAGAGACACATGATTTTCTTTGGATCATTAAAATAAAATTTTATATCAGTATATGTAAAATAAAATTATAATTAGTCACCCGTGGTAATACAAATTTCCCGTGAGGGAAGAGAAAATATAATTTGGAAAATCTTTAGTCAAAATATGAAACGTATAAAGAATATAGAGTGCCTCATATAAAATGTAAAAATACACAAGAAAAAGAATACAGTTGTCTACATTATTTTGCCATCAATATGATAAGGATGAAAATATTGTTAATAATTACACTGAATTAGAAAAACAAATCTTCCATTACAGAGAAAACAATTTCACTCCCTATTTTTCTTTCCAGCCATAATACTCACCAAAACAAAATGATCTAACATTATACATAAAACGGAATATATGGCTTTAAAACAATAGAATAAAAATAATTTGATGTCGTGATTTATTTATTTAATCATGCAACAAATAGTATTTTATGGTAAATCCTCTTGATCAAGATGCATCAATTGATGAGACATGGAATTGTCAACACATCCAATATGTTGTAAACAAAATAAAATCATGATGATTTGAATCATCATGAACTCACCAGAATATAAACCATAGCTTACAGAAAAAAAATTATCCCTCCCTCTACAACAAACTTGTAATTCATAATACATGAATAATATACGAATGCATTTAATTATTAAAGGCATGTGATTCATGATTCATGATCAGATATGAAAAAAAAACCATGCATAGGCATATGTTGAATTGACATTGATCATCAACCGAAATAACCATAACAATAGATAAATCAACCAGAGATGGCACAAGGAAAACAACTCTTGAAAACTAATGTCAATAAAGGAATTGCAGTGGTCATCAACAAACTGTTTATGCTAATATTGAAATGAAGGCATGCAATAAAAAAAAGCTTGGTGTTCCCACACGGCCAAACCCCATCAAAACCATCATCCTCCAAGAAAAAAATGTTGTTGTATGAATAAGCATTTACATACATAAGGAATAACAAGAGAAACCCACAGTTTATTTTAAAGTCTATATCAAATATCTTAGTAAAATAATGTTTGTAAAGAATCAGTACTTATACATAGAGCTTCTCTTGAAAAACAATGAAAGAAATGTTATAACTCAGTAACATATGAAGGCAACAAACTTAATGGAGGAGTCGTAGCTAATGAACCAAAATCTATCAAAGAAAATACAAACATTTGGGAATCTCTTTTACCTCTTGAGCGCTTGAAGTAAACTAAGAGCTTATTCGTGCTGATCATGTGTTATAAACTAAATAGCATACATAACATAAGAATGCATAAACAAAGCACGCAAGCATATAAGAGAAGAGAAGTAGAGAGAGATTTTTATTCTTTACTTATTGGTTATGGAATACATTACAAATCCCTCAATTTATAGGGTCCATGGATGAATCCCAAAGGTGGGGAGTTATAAGTCTATAAAGGTGAGAGGATAGATAATGGGGTGATTAATAGTGGGGTTATAGAGTTGAATGAGAGGGGTTATGAAGTTGAAGAGTGGAGGAGGTTATGGCTTGGAGGAGTGGTGGTTATCCACTATATTCACAACAAAACAAATATTGTTACCAGATTTTAGGAGATATTTACTATCTTAAGTAACAAACAAATATTGTTCCCTATTTTAAAAGATTCACTTAAAATATTAATTAAGATCAAATCTTAATTAATATTTTACCAATTAGGTGTCCATCATAATATGGTTTCATCATGGCGATGTGATACACTGGATCGAGACATAATCCCAATAAACCATTTTGTATTTAAGCATCTTTTGTGTACGTTGAATGCTCTATGTAGGTAACTATTAAATTTTAAATTTGAAACTATGTGTATAAATATAATATATGTATGTATTACATTATATTTTTGTATTTGTATAACTTTGTCTGTAAATAATAGTTCAAGTATTACTAAAAGTCAAGGAAAAAAAATAAGACAACATTGAATGGGTAAAGAAAAAAAAAGTCCAGTGACAAAAAAAAAGGATTGTTGGTCAAGGAGCATTTGAGCAATTCAAATAAGTCTCTCAATTATTTGAAAAAAATCTGAATCCAATCTGAATCCGTATATGAAACATTAGAAATATCTTATATTTGAAGATCCGGAGTGCGGATATGGATATCAATGTATCCAATCTAAAAAGATCCGTATCCGACATATATTATAAAATATATATATATTTGTATTATATATTATTCATATTTGTTATCTTGTATGATTAATCACAATCATAATATATATATTAGTATAAATTTTTAATACATGTTATGTGTAAGAGAGAATAAACATTAAAATCTCAATTTTAATTTTTATATCTTCTCTAATATTTCACTAGATTATTCAAATTAATGTTAATATTTAAACATGTTAATTATCCAAAAAAATATCCATATATGATTCGAAGAGACCCAAATAAAAAAATTAATATATCCGAAAGATTTTGATGCGATATAGAGATTAATTAAGTTATCCTACTCGTATCAATATGTTGACAAACTTAAATTCACCCTTATTTTTTGAAAAATGTTAAACTCAGTCACATTTATCAACCAAAATTCAGACCTCATGTGTTTTTATTTATTTTTAAATAAGTAAACATCATCTAATGAGATATATGTTTTGATAAAAATGCATATTGCTTCTATTTCGAGTTGAATGAACCCATTTTCAATAAATATAAGAAAATATTTAATGTAGTATATACAAACATCTAATAAGATATATATTTCATTAGAATTTGTAACGTAGTATATAAAGTATATAAGACTGTGTTTTAAATTGAAAAAAAAAGAGCGTAACATCACTATACTTTTTCTACTTTTTCATTGGGGGTGGGGACCCATAATCCGAGGTGGGTGTAAAATCACCCCTGCTCTGTCCGTTGCAGGCTCCGACTTCAGACGATCAAAGGGAGAAGATAATCGCAGACGTCTGATTGGTGGACTTCTGAAACAATGTCCACCGCGACCAAGGGCGGGGGCGGGGCCAAGCCGAAGCCTACTGCATCCATGGTGAAGAAGAAGGTGGAGATGGAGTCCGCCAAGCAGAAATCCGTCCTCGTGGTCTCGAAATCGGAGGTGCCCATTTAGATTTTGGTGCCTTTTGGGGGGTGGGTCTTGGTCTGATTGTTGAAAAGATGCATTTTTTTTTTTGGGGGGGTATCCTTTTGAGTGAGGTTTTGGGTTTTGATGTCTTGAACTGGTTTTGGGGATAGTCTTTTGAAAATTTGTTTTTTTTTCAAAGTGGGTTTTGGATTTGAATGTAGAAAAGATGAGTTTTTTTTTGTGTTTTGATTGGTTTGATTTGAGTGCCAGACTTCAAAATTTTGGTTCTTTTTTTTATGTGGGTTTGGTTGGAACTTTAAAAAAAAGTATTTTGATGTGCTTTTGGTGTTTTATATTGATGAGTTTAATGTTTTGAACTGGTTTTAGAGCCACCCATTTAAGATTTTAGTTTTTTTTATGTTGTTTTGTTTTGGTGTTGAATATCCATTTGTAATTGAAACTCTTATGCTTCTGTTTGCCTGAGCTGACTTTGTGTTGTAAATGTAATTAATGGGGAAAAAAGGTTAAAGGAAAAACAACATCAAATTCATCAAAAACAGTAACAAAAAAAACAACTGTTAGAGCAAGAGCAGTGAAGAAGGTCTATACATTGGCTGGCCAGAAATACGACGTCCCCGAAGAGGTTTAAGTAGTCCCTCATCTGTTTTTGTCTTGTCTGGTTTCTAATGAACGATTGAATTGATGGAACTCTTATGCCCCTCTTCTATTTAATGATTGACAGAGAGAACCATTGAGGATATTTTATGAGTCTTTGTCAAATCAGATCCCTTCGAGTGAAATGGCGGAGTTTTGGTATGATTTATGTGTATTGCATCTTTGTTATTTCAATGAATAAAATGTTTTTATTTTTTTTATTTTGACTTTGTGGTCTAGTCATATTGCATTCATAGTTGATGAGTTCTTTTAGGAAGTTATTGCACTGATCAAGATGCTTCATCTGTAGAGAAGTGATTGTGTTTGGATTTTGAATTGTATAGAGTACTTTCCAGTTTCCACATTGTTCTTCCTAAAATAACAAAACCTCACTTTCACATCATTTCTAGCGACCGACCAGTTTGGAATTTGATAAAAGTGAGGGCAAAAAATTATAGTACGAAAAGAAAAGTTAGTGAAACTTTGACTTCATATGTAGAGAAGTGATTGTGTTTGGATTTTGACAGTTTCCACATGGTTCTTGCTAAAATAACAAAGCTTCAGTTTCACATCGTTTCTAGTGACCTACCAGTTTGGAATTTGATAAAAGTGAGGGGAAAAAAATCATAATACAAAAAGAAAAGTTAATACGTGCTGAACATGAGGACTACATGAACCCTCCCCAAGACATTCCCACCATCAAGATCTATTGTTGAAAGCTGAACATGAACCCTCCCCAAGACATTCCCACCGTAAGGTACGAACACCTGATTTGGGGGTTTCCGTTCCATTGAATATCTGGTGTTTCATGCGGATCCTCACACTTGACAATGTCTTAATTAAACCCAATCAGTTGAAATGGATGCTTGATGATAATGAACTTTATGATATTATGTGAGAGGGAAGAGGAAACAAGAGAGCACCTCTTCTAATGATGCTCTTTTTGCTCATGGATTGGGGAGAAGGTGGCCTCGTGACACCATGCTCTTCACTTCTTATAGTGACCTTGAAAGGCATATTGAGATGATTCCAGTAGAGGCATAAGCACAATGATCTAAGCAATCTAACAAAGAATCAGTGGCTCATCACTCAGACGATTTGTTGGAGTATTTGGATTTCGTGCAATGAATGTATATTCCAACACAAGAGGACTTAAGTGGAAAATACTTGGGTGGTCATCATGTCTCTCCTTAGAACACCGGTAATCATGCTCCTAGGAGAGGAGGCACACCATCTAACATCATGGATAACACATGGATTGGGTTGTGAGGCTTACGGATGAATCGTTGTAAGGATATTCCCACTTTGGGAGGGTTTTACTTTTTTTTTCTTTCCCTGTACAGTTGTACCTTAACCGTTTTATATAGGGATCCCTCATCCCCTCTCTGTGCATCATCTTTATAATATGAATACTTCAACATTTTATCCAAAAAATAAAATAAAATTTGTGGGTAGGCACACTTGGTTCTGGGAGTGACATATTAGTTATGGATTAGTAAACAAGATTTATAAAAAATTACAAAAAGGCCACAAGTAACAGTTCTAGCGAAATGAAAAAAAAGGCCAGGGATAACTAATGTATCCTTGCTGGGAAGTATATGTAATGAGTGTATCTATAATATGTGCAACTTGGAAATGCAACTGTAGCGTTCAGGAATATGATTGGTGGAGTACTTTGTTGTATGCTCAGAAGTCATTTATTTAGCTTTATATGGATGTTGATGTTGAATACAACTTGATATACCCATCCAAGAAAAAGATGATTCAACTTGTTATGCCCTTCAGTTTCTACATGCCCTTTCTCCTATCCTTCAAATACGTACTTTGGACATGTCATTCTCTCCAATAAGAGTTTTGTTTTACTGGAGAGATCATTGTATGGATCAGTGAAGATATATTTGATTGTGGGATCTTCTTTCTCCTTCCAATGGGATTCATAAACAAGTCCTATATTATGATCATTTTGAATCTTTCTTCAATTTTTTATTTTGTTGATTCCAGTGAAAAGGTTCAAAATACTGTCACTTGACCAAATAATTTTGTCTTCAAAAGTAGTCAAGGAAAACCATTATGTACTTAATTGGATTTTGGTGACAAACTAATTGATCAAGTATAATATCACAGGGTTTTAAAGGAAAAAACTTATATAATATTATAATCCAAGCTGATTACTGACATTTAGGTGGGCAAATTATTTTCCATTTGAGAATCCCTTCTAGCCTTCCCCTTCGCACTTTGCACAATCAAAAGAAACGGTCAAAGGGAAATTGTTTTCCCATTCATCAATTTCCCAAAGGGACCCGAGTCAAAGGGAAATTTGCTTTCCTTTTGGAATTTTGCATGAAAACAAACTTTGAAAAAAATTCTAATCTACTTACCGAAAAAAAAAAAAAATATTTTTGGAACACTTAACAAGTTGTTTCATCAATAAAAAAAAGTATGGATTTTCCTATGATTGGAGATTATGAATCATGTAACACAACAAATTTCATTAATTTGTTAGTTCCTTCTGGAATCAATAAGTGGAATTTTTAAAATGGAATTTGTTGTGCTACTTGTCATTTTACATGTTTTTTTCTCATAGTATGGTTTTTCCTATGACCGGAGATTATGAATTATGAATTATGTAGCACAACAAATCAACAAGCCTGGAAATGGCATATGCAATGCTTCATGGCCATGTATGTCCCTCATCAATTCATTGGCATGTACTTTGATTCATTGTTCTTGTTACATAATCATATTGCCCGGTTTACTATCTGTTGGAGACCAGACCTTGTAGTTATCTCTTATTTTTATTAAAGCGATCAACAATTGCTATATCTTAATCTCCCTTCTCATTTTTTGAAATGTATATATCCTCAACAAATTCTTCTGAAATTGGAGTTCACCCAAAGTGTTAATCTCTTCATGTTTTGTGTAGAAACAAGCCAATGTGTTCAAATATGGTTCTTTATATAGATTGAGATTCATATATCGTGTTTTCTTTCCTTGAATGGTAGAGTATATTAAAGGTGTATACTTATAAGTTATAACAAAGCATGTACCCACATTAAACAAAGTATACTCCAATACATTACATATAACCCCATTATGTAGAAAATGAAAAATTACATCCTTTGCCCTATGAAGAATATACAACATTAGCTAAATGGGACATACAATGATAGCTAAATGGGACTTAACATGGGATTGCATATAAGGATTGAGTGTGACAGCGCCCTTATTATTAAGCAATGCAATGTAAGTGGCTTCCCTTTGAGATATTTGATGGAACTACTTAGAGTTATTGGTAAAAATAAATAAATTTGCATTGATGCAGAAGTTCATTAAGTTATATTACAGAACTCAAAGTGCTGCCTTTGTTTTCTTCTCTCTGTCGTTGACTGTTTGTGAATCTGTCCACTACCTGCTGCACCACATTATATTATCATAAGCAGACTACTCTCTCTTTGTTTTAATATTAGTTCGGTGGATAGTAGTTATATGCATATTTTAATGAAAATTTTCAATTTGGTCATCGAAATTCACGGGGCGTGTACACCCTTGACATTATATCGCATACTATTCATTGATCCTTGGTCTCCCACTTTGATAATTCACTTCGTCATTCATGCAACATTTTTGCACAAATCCTCAAAATTCCTCATTCTGAGTTTTTTAGATGTGATTTATTTCTTCATTTTCACATTTGCATTGCTTTGCAGGATGATGGAACACGGCCTTTTGTCATCTGAAAGATCTAAAAAAGTGTACGAGAAGAAGCAGAGGCGGCAGCAGCAGCTAAGATTGGGCACCCCAATCAAACCCACCAAACCAACCAAGCAAGAGAGCCTCAGATCACCTAAGCAAGAGAGAACACAGAGTTCACAGAAACCACCACAGGCCTCATCATCAAAGAATGGTGGCCTTAAGCCAAAGAAGAGAATAACATATAATGACGATGACGAAGATTTCATGATCAAACCCAAGAGGTCTAAAGCATAGACAAAGCATCACTGGTGGATGGAGAAGGAAGTATTTCACATGCTTTTACTCATTTAACTTATGATAACCGCCTGAAGAGTCATATATTAGTCATTGATTTAGACATTCTTTGTATTCACAAACAATAAACATTGTTGTGTTAAAGTCATTTAAATACTTCTGCAATAAGAGAGAGAGCAAAATTGAATCTCTTTTAATGAAGCGAGGACAGAAAACTCATTTTGAACTACTAAAAGTATCAAATTTGAAAAGTTCAATCTATTTGGAGCTCTTCTCATCAACAATCCTTACATCACGTGCTTTCATTATATTTCATGCAATGGAACATTGATGTAATGTATGAATATGCTTTTCTGCGGATTCGATCAAAGGAACAATATCGGCAAGCTCCAGTGGCACTGTTGATTCCTCAAAAAGATTTACAAAGCGTTGGCTTTATTAATCTATTGATTTCATTAATCTATTGATTTCTTTATAAATATAAGACAATTGGAATTCTGCATAATTGATATTTACAACGAATAGCAAAAACGAAGTAAAAATAATAACTCAAATAATCAATACCTGTTAAGGATAGAGAATCCTTAACAGATTAGAATCTCAACTGATTATCTAAATTTGTAAACTATGATTCTGTTACTGAAAAATAACAAACACATCTTTATTTAATCATAATTAATATTCAAATTTGAATTCAAATCAATATTTGAAAAAAAAAATCTAAATATAAATTCTAAAACAATGAATAAAATCATAACAAACACAAAACTGCCAAAAATACTAAAAATAACTTTAAACTGTCAATTTGACCCCCAAGACGATATCAAACGTTCCAAAATTTGGCATAGTCCCAAGTGACAGGGCTCATTGATACGAATGTGTTGACATATTATAATAGCAATTCTAATCTACGGTTTGAAAGTTATAGTCATTTGAAGTTACAGTGCTTCAAAATAATCAAGATGTCTTTTTCTTTTTTAGTCTATCTGATCTCGTCCGTCCATATAATGTGAGGCTATGATGTCTGCATAAAAAATGTAAACTAATAAAAATGAAAAATATATAAAAAACCCTCTGTGTGACCAACAAACTATCTGTGTGATAAAGCCTACCCTATGCAACAAAAAAAAATATAAGAGCACTAAAATGTTAACTAATCAAGAGTAAAGTATGCACTTTAACCCTCTGACCCTCATTTACTACACTCTCATTTGTGATTGTTGCTCCAACACTAAATAATACAAGATAATAGTGGACCCACCTCTATCACCCAAAATAATATTTTTTTGAATATTTTGAATGGTGACCCACATTTGTGCTAAACCATCTAAACAATGGAAGATAACATAGAGGTGGAACCCCTACCCTATATTGGAGCATTTTTACATATTTTATAAAAAAACAATGAATTAACATATACATTGGAGATGCTCTAAACATACTATCATTTTTATGTTAATTTAAAAAATTGTGTCCACACTTTAAATTCCTTTGCAGGAATTTAGTGTTTAAAATACAACGTTAAATGAATTGTACATATCCTTTATATGAAAAAAATTACATGTTTCATTTAATAAAAGTATATGACTTTGTTAGTGAATTGCAATGGTACGTGCATAAGGTCTAGGTGTAAGAATGCCCTTAGTTTATGGGATGGAGCAATACAGCCCTGTGTCTTGCCTCATGAGTAGCATCCATGCTTTATTTTTTTAAGTGCATACTTCATGAAAAAACATATCTATATTCCCACATAAGAAAAGAACAACAAATTACCTGCTTTGGCCCTGTTTTAGAAACAATTGTCAACATTAATTTGTTTTTAAAAAACCAATTTTTTAAATAATAGGTTTCAAATGAATATTTTAAAAGTTTAACTTTTATTTCATATTATAGTACCGCTTGTAGTCTCATGTACCTTAATCCCCACCTATAGCCTCATGTATATCTTCAGAGAACATATATGCATATTGTTAGAAAATTTTCATATTTTCTGTAATTATGTGTGTATATTTCATTTTTATAAAAATATATATACTTCATTAGATGATATTTATGATTAACAATAATCAAAACATATACAAACTATAGACGGAGTTACAAATAAGATTGTCTAATATTTTTCTTGGTGTTCCGCTTCATCTGAATTGTTGGATACATTTTAAAACGAATTGGAAAATTAGTTTTTTTTATATTAAAAATAGCTTTTGAAAACAAAGAAGCTCACTTTTACATTACTCATAAATCGTTTTATAAAATTAAAATTTATTTTCAAAATTTCTGTCAAAAACACTGGGACCATTAGATGTGTTTGGATAAGAATTTAAATGCAATATGATTTCTACAATATCAAAATCTTCAAAAGCTATCCAAACTCAATTCCCAAACACTATTGTTTTCCATGTAGGTTTGGTGAGTCCTAACGTGGACTCGATTGGTAAGGCCCAATAAGCCTCTAAAAAATGGTCCATGCTCGGCCCACTACCTCTCTAATTAGGCTAAATCTATGTTGTTTCGATTGCCCAATTACAACCCATTCACTTCATATAAGAGCACTGATATACTCAATTTGTTTTACGGCTTCATCTACAATTACATATACTATGATAACATAGTATATACTGCGTTATCATAGTATATGAGATTCTACCATGTTATATAGAATAAATTTTTTTCTTCATTATTTTTTTAAAAAATATACTTCATTTCATATAACAATATATATTTTAATAGAATAGTATGTAAATTACACATGAAACTAGTGTGTATTGTCTTTATTGTTGAAATCAATCGAATTGGGCAATAATTCCCCGACCCCCTGAGCCTTGGTGTGTCTTGTTGTTGTCGCACCCACCATTTGTGGGCTTCTACAATTAAAGATGTGTTTGTATTGGGTCCAGAAGGTCTGCCCTACCATCACTCATCTATAGCCCTCAAATTTTGTGGTTTTTTAAGGTGTATATTTCATGGAACTAATTGTCTTTTAAAGAAAAAGAACATACACTCCATTGCATCGAAAGAAAAGACTCCTTTTTTTCACCACTACCCCCCAAACAATCTCTCAGGGATTCCATCAATGCTGAATCAGTTAATTTTTGTTAGTTTTTAATAGAATCAGATAATAATTCCCCAACCTCAAGCCCCGGTATGAGATTACTGTTGTCACCCCACAATTGGTGTCTAGGAAGGTGCTTGTCACGAGTCCCAAGAAAGTTAATTACGGTCTGTTCTACCTCCACCCACAAATGTGTTACATAACTAATCATTTCCTTATGAAAAATAATATATAGATGGCACGAAACCAAGGAAAATGAAATAGCTTTGTCTACACATTCGATGTCAAAAGAAAAGACTACTCGATGCTCGAGCAACCCCATTTTCCTCGACTGGCCCCCAAACGGTCTCTCTCCGATCCCCTCAACTTCCATCAATTCCCAATTGGAGTAACTCCTATGCAAAATAAATATAAACAAAACCTCACATATTAAACACGCACAACATGACACATGCCATCCACTCATTAGGACAATGATGACCCATCCACTCTCTCTCTCTATGTAAAACACACTATGAAGGTTGATACATTCAGTATATTTTGTAGCTCATTTTACAACATCATATGTTATGATAACGTAGTATATACTAGTTATTATGGTGTTTGAGGTTCTATAATAATATAGGACGCAAATTTTTTTTAATTTTTTTAACTTAAAAAAATATTAATGTATCTCAATATATATTTCATTTTATATAACAACATCCATTTCATTTAAAAAGTGTATGATTAAAAAAAATTAACGTGAACTATAATTAAAATTGAGATTGTAACATGGTTGGAAGTATCATTTTCCAACTCACTATATATGATCCCTAAATCCATGTCATTGGAACATGATGATGTCCAAGTCTGTTCAACTGTCGCTTTGAAATAAGAAATTAAAAAAACTCTCTTTCAAACCACCACCTCTCTCCCCCGCCCCCCCCCTCTCTCTCTCTCTCGCTTCAATTTTTCAAGAAACAGACCCAATTGAGATTTGAGAGATCCCCAACAGTCCAAAAAAAAAAAACATCAATGGCCGACACCCAAACCGACACCAGCTCCAACGAATCGACCACCACCACCCCCATATCTCCACCCGACAACAACAACGGCGGCGGCGGCGGAGGGCGGCGGCCGCCGACATACAGGGGAGTCCGCATGCGAAGCTGGGGGAAGTGGGTGTCGGAGATAAGGGAGCCGCGAAAGAAGTCCAGGATCTGGCTCGGGACCTTCCCCAACCCCGAAATGGCGGCGCGCGCACACGACGCCGCCGCCATCACCGTCAAAGGCGGCGCCGCCGTCCTCAACTTTCCCCACCTCGCCGCCTCCCTCCCCCGCGCCGCCTCCTCCACCCCCGGAGACGTGCGCGAGGCCGCCGTCAGGGCCGCCGCCATGGAACCCAATCCTCCTCCGCCTCCGCCTCCGCCTCCGCCGCCGCCAATTCTGGCGGCGCCGCCGGAGGATGATATTTTCGAGCTTCCGAAGCTGGTCGAGTCGGTGTCGTCGGCCAGGGACGGGCCGTGGATGGCGGACTACGTGGATGGGTTGTTCTCCGATGAGTGGTCGTCGGTGCCGTCGATCGTCGGGACTGAGTTTGGATTGTCTCCGCCCCCAGCGGCGGCGGCAGCGGCGGAATGTCTCGAGGCATTGCTTTGGGATTATTAGATGGGGCGTTTATTTCAACCCCTTGAGTTATTCAACCCACCCTTTCAAATATTCAAAATTAAAATATTTGGATGAAAGAACCCAGCGTCTCATCACTGTTCATGTCAAGATAGAGCACGTGCATAGAGAGACGAGCAACTGTTAGAGATGACACACATCGGACGAGCAATAGTCGCTTGAACCAGAGCCTCCAACGAAGCTCTGTCGTGCTGGGTCAGACGGTAACCCCCGCATCGTTGACGAACATCTCACCAATGATGGGGCTGACACAGGTTGCGATAGTTAGGAAACGGATGACATCAACGACGGGACCGCCAATGATGGTCGACGATGAGAGGACTGTTGGAGAAGAAGAATGGAAGAAGAGGAGGGATTTCTAACAGGTGGGTCTGGGGTGGGTCCGTGGTTTTTTTTTTAAATAAAAGGGTGGATATGATAATGAGGTGGGTTGGATAAGTCCTGGGGTGAAAATAAAGGCTCCCTTATTAAATGAGTGTGTGTTGTTTTGTTTATTAATTTTTTGAACTTTGAATTTTGTTTGTGGGTGTCTTCTTTAATTTTAATTATGTGGAGGGTTAAAGTAATTTTTTTTAATTTTATTTTTTAGTCTGTTTTCTCATTCTAAATCTAAATGCATATACCCTTTAAATAAATGTATATAAATATCTTTTAAATTAATTGAAAGTGTTTATGCTTAAATATAAAATAAAACAATAATGATTTTTAGGCCCCATTTGATAGATCCCCAAGCGTCATGAGGTGACAAAATTGAAATATCTATAATACCCCCTCCCTAATTAATTGTTTTAGTATTCTATAACCGCCCTATTAATCTCGAGGTAGTTATGATCTGTGATATCTTTTCTGTTTTTGAATATTTGTTTTCAATGAGTCGTTCAAAACATTTACGATTGTCCATTTCTGTTTCTAAATGATCGGGTGATGGGAAAACAAATATCAATTTCATTTTTTATTCAAATCTAGTTCGTGTATACGTGGTGAATTCTCAATTTTATTCTTCTGTGAGATCTGATTGTGGTGCAATCAGAAATTGATATATCAAGGTTAGGTTTTTCGGATAAAAAAAATTACAAGATTTTGCGATATTTTAGTTTTCAAATTCAGATGGATCGATGGATTTGAAAACAAACATCGAACTTTATTTTTTGTTTCAGTTCGATCAGTGGAGAAGACAAGAATTTTGATTCATTTAGTTTTATTTTTGAGTAGTTTGTGGTGCAAACAATGACAATCCATTCAGGCAAATCATTTTTCGATCTGAATACAATATTTTGATTTTGATTTTTCGTCATTCCTTTGAATCATCATATACATGTATTAAATCTGAATTTCATTTTAAATTCGGATACATGTCCTGTATTTTGATTTACATGCATTGTTGTGTACCAAGTATGATCTGTACAATCGTTTATGATTATGTATGTGTATAATAATGCATAATATGTCATTCATCATATTTTTTAGCTTTGTATCAGCATTATTCGACTAATTCAGATTCAAGATTTTCAAATACAGTGCACATTCACTTGTATGGAATGTGTATTTGTTAATTCAAATTCTAGATACACCTGTATCTGAATTTGAATTCCAGCCTATTTTTGGAAGGTTGTTATTTTTATTTTTATGGATTTGATTAATGTATAGTTGATTAAAATTTAATTGTTTATTGTTGGCATTTTGAAGACGTTTTATGAATTTATAGTGCAGTTCTTAGTAGCATGTAAACCATATTTGTTCATTTGTATTTTCAGTTACATAATTGTATCTTAATTGATAATATATGGTTGATGTTCTTTTTTTCACCAAACAATGATGATGTTTTTTTGGACACATGTAAAGACTCAATTCATTTGGATGACATCTATGATCCATGTTATGTGGAAACCAGTTTGTCGAATGAATTGTTTGTTGTGGCTGGTCAGCAAAATGTAGAAGAGATTGTAGTTTGCGTAGATCTTCATAATTTGTGTCTGTATCTCCGGCAAACACATTCAGGAGTTGTTCCTTTACAATTGGAGCATTTGACCTTTTCGCATTTTGAAATCTCCTTTGTACAAAAAGAGTTTCTGGTTTGATGTAAATTCATTTTTCCTTTAAAGGAAAATTTAATGCTCTTGTTTCATCATAAGTTAAATATGCACACAAGAACACCCTAAACAATCGAAAAATGTAAATTCATTTTTTATTTTTCATTTAATCTAGATACACTTGTATCAGAAACAATTAATAATATATTAGAGAATAATGATATGCTTCCAAACCAAAATAAAGAAAAATTCAGATACACATTTTTTTTGGATTCAGATGTATATATCTGAATCAATGATTTCAAATCATTTTTTTTTATATTTTAGATGCAAATATCTGAAACAATGATTCTTCAAATGAAAATCGGATACAATCAAATTAACATGAGTCCAGATAACTGAATGAAATCGTTTCATATATGATTTTGAAAATAAGAGATTTCGTCAAATAAGAAGTGCAAAAAAAAAAAAAAACGTGACCTGTTTATCAGATACAATCAACCTGTTTATTTCGCCAAAAAAAAAACGCAACGGTGAAGTGTCGATTGTGGGAAGAAATCTGTCTTTTTTCTTTGCCATTGTTGATGATATGTTGGGAAAGAAGAGAATTAGATGAAATGAACTCTTGAGAGCCTAATTTTTTTCTTTTTTTCATTCGTATGGTTTCACCCAAATCGGAACCCTTAAATTCAATTTTTTTGGAAATATGTTACGTCGGGGAGAAGATTTAATGGTGCCGCCCTTTGTGGGATTCAGTTACGAGGTTTAATGAGGATATTAGTTAGTTGGAGCCAATTTTAAAATTATAAAAGGGTAGTCTTATCATTGTTATTTTTGTGGTTAGAAAAAGTCAAATAGGGAACCAATAGGAGAGTGTCACCTATTAGGTTTACAAATGGGGCTTAATTTCTGGGATCTAGGTAGCAGCATTGAAAGTAAAAATTAAAGTTTGGAACCAGTTATCAACATTTTTTTTTACTATTTTTTGTTCTTTCTTCCTCTCCTTATTTTTATATTTATTTTGGTACAATGTTTCATTAATTTACCTTTACTGGAAAATTTTGCAATTAACTTTAACTTAATAATTATTTTTACAATGATCATCTCCAACAATAATTTATAGAAATGACCTTGAATCTTGATATCATAGCATACCATTTAATAAGTCATCAGAAATTTGTGTGGGCATACACAGACATTATTGTTCCTAGGACATGCCATTAAAGTAGTGTTTATCTTTCCTTTTTTCTTTATATATATCTTTAAACAATGTAACTTGTATTACATGAATCATTTGTTATAAAATTAGTATACAATTAGAATTAATATATCCTTGAGATATTTAAAATGAGACCCAAATATTAATATATTTAATTTACGTATAATTTAGGATAATTAATTAACCTTTATTAAGTTTTGGTTAATATTAATTAAATTTAATTATATTTATTAAGTGAATTTTTTTTATGATGTCCGCATAATTAATCAAATATGATGTTTTTGATGTTAATATGTAACGAATGATTAAAATTAATAATGAACTGGTGTAATGAACAATGTAAATTTATTGATTGGAATGTGTATGTTTTAGTATGTTTGAGCGTATGAAATTAAATTACTTGAATATGTATGAATGCACAATTGATGTGACCATGGGTCTGTCTGCCTATTCCTGGATGGCCCTAGCTACTAGGGGGCCGTCGACTTGGACAACTCGATTGTATATTTGTTATCATCAGATGTTAATATTTAACAGGTTTAAAAAGTAGATGGCATCTCCATGGATGGCATAATTATCACTATGTAAGGGGGTCGGGGAGCATGAGAACGGATCAAATAGATGCTTCTTTTATGCAGCCGTTGCATGCTCGTTTTATTTCTACCTTTATAATTTATGTCTTCTATTTCTCCTGTATCTATTTTGACCCAAAGTTAGACGATCTTAATATAATCGGGATAGCTCTAGTCTATCAATTTCAAAAAAAAAGAACACTTTAAAAAATATGCAGTTAAAAAGGCTTGCTCTTAAATATGCATACCAAAAATTAGTTGGTAAAAAGATGATTATTCAAAATATTTCAATGCGTGGGATATTACATTTTGGAAAGGTCAACTATGTTTTATAGTACCAGCTCCATTGGAGGACCATGTAAAATACTACACCAACCCAACACTCTATCTTCATCTCTATCTTATTTTAAAAAGATATTATCTACCAAAAACTACCTAATTTTTTTTCGGTAAATTGAATCAAATGTAACTATATATTAATTGAATCAAATTGATATTAATGAAAAAATATATAAATATTAATTATCTTTAATTTATCATTTTTAAATATAAATTAAATATATTCTAATCTCATTTTAAATGTTGCAATAATATATTTCAACAATATATTTTAAAAGGATTTATGTAATAAAATTTACATTGTTTAAAGATATATAAAAATGTAAGAAAAAAAAACAAAAAAAAACACATTTAACGACATGTAGTAACTTGCTTCTTTTGATGCCATGCGGTGATGTTGAGGAATCATTATCAAACCAGTCAAAATAATATTAAGGATAATTTTTGTAAATAATTATAAGAGAGTGTCATATTCAAAAATAAATATTAAATTAAGGTTAATTTTAAAAAAAATTCCTTGACCTAATTTTATAGTTTTTAGTGAGAAATGAATGACCGATTAGAAAAATCATATGAAAATCTCTCTAGGTTTGTGTGATCAAATTAAAGCCTCTCTCAATCTTTGTGTAATTTATTTATTTTCTTCTTTTTTCCACTCTTTCTGTTTGTCTCACTGTCAATGCATCTTTTTCCTCTTCTTTTTTTCCTCTTATTTATGTGGTTAATTAAAAACCCCTGTTGATCACTTAAAAACTGATTACAACACTCATGTAAATAAGTATCATATGTTAAATTTAATTATAGATTTTCGGAACATACCTAAATCCATTTAAATCTTCTTATCTTCATATCCTTCACAGATATGTTTTAGATGGATCTTCCAACCTCTCTATTTTACTTTAATTTTGATGTTTGATGGAGACACTCAAAAATCTTCCATGAGATTGAGGACTCATCTCTCCCTCTTTTATAACTTGTCCATCACAAGTTTATCTGATGGTTATGATGAAAGGTTACATCTTTTCATAAGTGAAACCCCTTCAAATTGTGTTTGTTTAGGCCACTAATATAGGAACAAACTTTACATTCTCCCACTTGGCCCTGACAAACCATGCATAACCTTGTAACACTTGTTATTATGTTCTTAATAACCATTCCTTTTATGTATACATTGTGGACAACAGAAATGAAACTTCCATAAAATTATTTATGTTAATCATAACGGTCATATATTCAAAACAATATACTTCCTTCTATGTATTAACATAATACTTTAATGGAAGAGAATTTTGAAAAACATGGTCTAACTTTAACACTAATAAACAAAATAATAGCACTTTCGTTTAAAAAATAATGTGCACATACTTTAATGAAACATTAAGACATACATAATTTGTCTCAACACAAAAAATCACATTATTTAATAATCCCACAAAATAAGCCCCATGTTGTGAACATGATTACAATGATTACAATAAGCTTTAGACACCAATCCTTTAGTAATGGGATCCACAAGCATATGTTAAGTGCTAATATGCTCTATAGTGACAAGTTGATCTTTTATTTTCTCTCGAATAATCAGATATTTAATATCTATATGCTTTGAATTACTTGAACTTTTATTGTTTTTAGATAAGAAGACGGTAGGGGAATTGTGACAATAGATTCTCAGTTGCTTCCAAATGATGTTCATAATTTGAATCACAAGATAAATTGCTTTAATTAACCATAATGCATAGTTAGTGGCCTCATAACAACCGATAAACACTACCTCCATGATAGAAGAAACAATCATACTTTGCTTCACACTTTTCCATGACATTGCTCCTCCAGTCAACAGAAATGCAAAACCTGATATAGACTTTTTGCTATCAGGACAGGCAACAAATTCAACATCATAATATTCAACCACTTCTAATTGATTGGTTCTCCTATATATGAGCATGTAGTCTTTTGTCTTTAGGAGATATCTCATCACTTTCTTAACAGCTTTCTAATGATCCATTTCTGGATTAATCTGTTATCATCCAAATACTTCAACAACAAAACTAATATCGAGTTGAGCATAAATCTGAGCGTACATAAGACTTCCAACAGCATATAAGATAATCTTATTTAAACAACATATATATAACAGAAAATTTTATGTTATATATCAGATTTGGATGTTTTTTTAAAGAGATTTTAAATTGTTCCACATATTTGAATATCAAATAGCTATTTTGGGTATGCAATCAAAGCGTATATGAATCGTGGAGGTAAAAATCTGCACTAGGACACGTGTCATGATAAGACAAGGCATGGACCATCTGGCGTAAGGCCCACTAGGCCTAATCCACGAAAAATAACTTTATGATGACGCCATCTGGTGTGTCGACATGACTAGACTAAAGGATCTAGTCGGACGGTCGAACACCTCGTGAGAGAATGTCACCTTGAGTAGTCTAAGGCACGATCAGACGTCAGGTCTGGTCGGGCGACCTTATTACTCAGGAACGAGTAGTCTAAGGCACGATCAGACACCAGGTCTGATTGGGTGACCTTATTACTAAAAAACGAGTAGTCTAAGGCACGACCAGACGTCAGGTTTGGTCGGGCGACCTTACTACTCAGGAACGAGTAGTCTAAGGCACGACCAGACGTCAGGTCTGATCGGTCGACTTTACTCCTTGCAGACACTCGGGAATGTATCGCACAAGTGGGTACACCAAGTGACCCCAAACAAATGAAGAAACTGTCAGAATATCACAAATATTTGTAACCGCCACATTAGCACTTAAAGCCCACTACTAGCAGAACGTGGGTAATCAAAGGCCGACGTGGAGAGTAATTACAGGAAATGTTACCCTAAAAAAAATTCCACTAATACTTAGTGGCAAAACGGTTACAATGTGACCAATGGAACTACGTGATACTTGATCTCTCAGGGGTACATAGGCAGCCTATAAAGAGGTCGTATGCAATGCACTCTAGAGGCACAATCATTGTTGTTACAGCCCAAAGTCCATATTGCTTAAGCCTATTCCTACCACCTAAAAATCCTCACCTAAATTCCTTTGAAATTACGAATCCCAAATTTAACTGTAGGGGAAAAATATCCACCTCATGAATATTTTTACAATAATTGAGAGGCATCTTGCACTTAACAAACAGTATAGGCCCCATTTTCACTAGAAAGTTCAAAATATAGAATCAGACATTCCATTTCATCACCTAATGGCCCTCATTCTCTTTACTTCATACCTAAAGTTCATAATTCACACGCATATTCCTTTAATAGTTTAGTTGGTGTGGTGTTGATTGATTTGGTCTTTTTGTATGGTGTGATATGTTTATATAGATTCTATGATCTATACATGTATAGATTATTCAAATTACTTTATAAGTTAGTCATGTTAAAACACAATTCTTTTTATATATCCAAATAATTCATCAGGGAAAGGTCAATCATCAATGAACAAATTAAACTCCAGTTCCTCTATCCCTAAAATCGGAAATGAAAACCAAGCAAAAGAAAAAGGAAATTAATAAATAAATAATACGTAGGCTAGAAAACACTAATTTTTAATTATTATTATAAATTTTAATTTTTTTAAATCTCATTATGAGTTGTTAGGATACCTAAATGGGGATAGTTACACCCACACCATATATCGAGAATATGGTATACATGCAAAACACCCTTTAATTATTAAGAAATTTTTTTTCTAAACCATTGTATTATTGGGTCTGGTATATATAAACAAGTATTATCTTTATAAAATAATAATAATAGAAATACTAGAATGTTTTGGTTTCTGCAAACTTTGGTTTTCCTTGTGTCTTCTCATTGTTATGAAATATATTAGGTCAATAATTCAGTATTTGATATAAAATTTATTATTGACCCCATGAAAGAGTTCTGAATGGTTTAAATAAGTCACTATCTCTAGCTATTAATTAACTAATCAAGTGAATTCAACTAATTATATTTTGTAGTCCATGTTTAGCCACATTGAGTGCATGCAAATTAACAAGATTAACATGGATGCTTATAATAATTTTAGATATAAAGACAACAAAAGAAAAGAGTACTACTCATTATATCTGAATTATTATTTTCTTAATTAAAACATTTTCATACTCATTATTATGACACGTTTCACGTTCATGAATCAGTTTTACAAATGCTAATTAGACCATATTAAACAGAGGTTATGATTTATTTTAATTTTCCAATGAATAATGATTTTTACAATACATGAAGAACAAGATTCTTTAATTTTTTTTAATAATATTGATTAGTTGCAAATAAAAGGATCCAAGATTATATAATATATTATCATCCCCAGATTATCAATGAATTAATACAACGAGCCCACAGGCCTTGTTGGGTGTGGTTGACCTTTTAACATCCACACATTCCAAAAAGATGACATATTAAATCATTATTATACATAAACAATTTATGTAACTAGGGTTAGGGCGGGTTCCAAATTCCAAGGATCATGATTTATTATTTTTATTTATTTAATTATATGCATGAAAGAGTTCCAACTAATACATGCACTAAATTAATTATCTTTGTGGGTCCTCTTAGTTTTGGTCATAAAATAGAATAACATGGAAGATATTGCTATTCAGGTTAGATATATTGCTTTGTTATGCTTTATAACCAGTACATATATGCTTTTGTGTTTCTGGATTATCAATTTGTATATAGTTTTGTACTTTTGTGTCTTATTATCATAACATGGGAAACATTATTTGTTGTTATTGTTTTATGATTTTCCATATTCTATTCAACATGATGGAGCTAGGGGTCCTATCCACCAAACACAAATTAAAATTAAACAAGACAACAATTCAAATTAATTTTCAAATAATTTAAAAATCCATGGACATTCAATATAATTTTCACACATACTTCTTCCCCTCCACCAGAACAAGAATCTCTAACAGTCTGAAAGCAACACATTCTCATCACCCTATCTTTCTTTAACATCAATAATGAACCTTTGCACACCTAAAATCCTTTTCAATTAACATCCATTAATTCAGTCCATCTCATGAATTCTGAGCCCCACTGTAATCAGAATCCATCGTACTGAAAAAAATTGGGTGGAATCGAAATCCCATCAAATTGGTGGGAGTTTGAGAATTAATATTCGTGGAGTTTTCTCAATGTTGATTATACCTTCAATAATTATATCTTATATTCCTAATTAACAAAACAACTCAGTCGATAAACTTTTTTATTATCTCATCAATTTTGATTTTCAATTATTATCTCATCATTTAGAAATAATATATATATATATATATATATATATATATATATATATATATATATATATATATATAATTTGGAAGTGATTCGGTGCGGGAATGCGGTTGCGGGAAGCGATCACGGGCCGTCGATCACAGGTCCATCGATCGGATGGTCGGGTGCGATCACGGGCCGTCTCGAACATCGACGTCGTTTCCCGCATCCCGCACTGAATACTCGACTATATATATATATATATATATATAATATATATATATATATATATATATAGAGAGAGAGAGAGAGAGAGAGAGAGAGAGAGAACTGATTAGGTGTGGCGGAACGGCGGGTGTGGCAGCGATCACGGGCCGTCGATCACGGGTCCATCGCATCGGACGGTCGGGTGCGATTCACATCGACCGTCGGATGCGATGGATCCACGATCGAACGGCCCACGTCGCGGCTGCACCCTCCGTTCCGCCGCACCCAATCACTCGACTATATATATATATATATTCTCAATTTGTGTTTAATTTTTATGTGGTTATTTATTTAATTTTATTTATATTAAATATTTCATTGAGTACTAATTAATAAACAAATATATTCATCATGTTTAAAATCAGGTTAACCAACCATTGAACTAGTGACCTTTAATGATTCAATTTTTATAACATTAATTATTATATCAAGCACACAATAATTACTATATTAGGCTAACTCAAGTTGTAGACCTCCAAAAAAATGTAACTATTTCACAATGGCATGTGAATATGTGGACACTTAATCAAATAAACTTGATCAACACAAGGAAGCCAATCCGTCCCCACATTTTGATGGTTTTGTTTCATGAACAATTCCTAGTTCTATATATATAAAAATATATGTTATTCTATACAATGAAAATGAATCACATGCTTCATGATTTGAAAAAAAGTATGAAGAGGTGACCCAATTTGGAGGTAAAGTATGACAAGGCCTTGTGATTTTTATGAACAAGTTGGTCGTACAAGGAGGAGATGCATGCAAGACATCCCTATCAAGGTAGTTGCATGATTGATGATAATAAATTTGGCACCTCGTAGAAAGGGCTATTGTATAGTTTTCCATGAATGATTTCATTGTAGATGCCTATTGAGGTGACTGTTTTACCTTTGCATGTATTTTATTTTTTAACGAAACTTTACATTTGCATTGTTGACCATGTATATGGGTGAAATTTGACTTTGTGTTCGTGGTGTTACTTGTCGCTCACAGCTATACTATATATCATAGGTTATAATCAATATAGATATCCCTTGTTTGAGGTGAAGAATAAAGTTATTCGTCAATCTGATAGTTAGGTCCAGGACAATATTTGGGGTGAGCTACATTAAATATTGATGTAGAAGTTTTTTTTATATTATTTGATGTAATTATTTTATATATCAAATAATGTGATATTCAAAAGACATATTTCTGAAAAACAAGTATTATTAAAATTGAGTACTTTGATTTTTTAAGAATAAAAATGAGATTTAAACTCATCTTACATCATATATATATATATAAAACAAAATTTATATTTGAAACTACCAATTATTTTTCAGTTGCATACACTTGTATCACCATATATACATCATTTCATATAATCGCGTATACTTAAATAGGAAAGTACATATTTTTTAAAAAATAAAAAAATGGCGTGGACTACAAATGGGGTGCACTACTACAAAATTGGTCAAAGATCACGGCTAAAAACCGTGATCATAAGTGTTAGATCACGGTTCGAAAACCGTGATCTATCGAGCTGTGATCTTTTGTTAGTGACCGTGATATTTTGTATAACTGATCTTATCACGGTAAATGACCGTGATTGTTTTGTTAGTAAGGATTACGGTTTAATTAGTGACAGTGATCTTTTGTTGAGCAACGATTTTTCAGCCCCAATTTCAGTCTCATATGCATTCGATAGAAAATCACTGAAGCATATACTTAACGAGATATGTTTTGATAGAAATTTTTCATATTTTCTATAAATGCATTCATTCAATTAATTAAAGTATATGTTTTTTTATATAAAAGCATGTATCTCATTAGATGAGGTATATATACTATTTTTAAAAAATTCAAATCATGTGTAAACTGGAATTAAGACTAAAAAAGAGACTGCATATAACATTATCTTAATATATATCACAAATAACAAAAAAAAAAACAATCCGGCCCAGCCAACATATAAGTCTGCCTCTGCTGATATTTATATTAAGATAGATAACTATCCATGCAGATAAATAACTTTTTTATTAATTATCTTATTTATTATTTTCATTGAAAAATATAAAATTGATGGATAAGATATGAATAAGAGTTTATGATTTTTTTAATAACAATTCTAGCCGTGCAAAAATAGTTTGTGTTGAGGACTATGCAGGAGAGATGGGTGTGAGAGTATTAAATGAAATATTTTTTAAAAAAAATAATACTGAAGGACATTTTTTAAAATATTAGGCTAACATATCCAGGCATTCAATCAGAGTTTACTCCCCCAAGACCATGGCCAACAACCCCTTTTTTTTTTTTTTTTTTTTGTCTATTCCCCCTTATTCTCGTTTATTATTATTATTATTATTATTATTATTATTATTATTATTATTATTATTATTATTATTTAACCCAAATGGGGGTCAATGATGATAGAATAAGAATCCAAGAACAAAAACCACCTTGATGGGGATCTGTGTCACAATATTTATTTGTTACGAATAAGGCTACGTTGCACCCAAAATGAGGCCAAAAGTTTGACTGAATTGATAAGAGAACACAGTAAAAAAAAAAGAGTATGAAATATATACTTTCTACAAAATCGGACTACATGAAAAATTGTTCTAACATTATCCACAAAAAAATGCAGTTATCCACCATGATGTTCCAATTGAACACTTTTATTTTGGATTATGATCAAATGAGAAGATTATTATTTTTACCCAACATATGTGGATCAAATCATGATCTTATTATCTTATAATAAGAGCAAGAAATTATTTCTCGATAAATCCATTTGCTCCTCATTCTTTGAGAATCCAAACGATCATTTTCCAGTATGAATTTGTTCATTTGAAATCTGGGTCATTCTACTTATTTATTTATTTATTTATTTTGACACTATCTTTTCTTTTTATTCCCTTTTGTCATTCCGCCAAACAGTTTGACTTTCCCTTTGTTTAAGGAGCACGTTGTTGGGATCGAAGTCGAACAACAAGCGGCTCTAGGTCAGGGGGTTTCAATTATAGCCGAATGCGATGGAAAGATTATTTATTTCGATATTCATAATAAAAAAAATTGGATTTCGGCGAAACCTAACCCATTGGTTGGTCTTACAGTAAAAAAAATAAGTATTTCGGTGCATTCCAAATCGTGATTTTTTTAATTAGTCCTAGAATTCTAAAATAGAATAAATAATAATTTTCAATAACAAAAATTGAATTAAATAATTTGATTGTTTTCAAGGAGTAAATTTGTAGTACATGCCCAAGTCTCAAAGTCTCTATTTTAGGTATAGAAACGTATGATATGAATTGTTATATGTAAGGTTTTACTACCAATTCAAATTCAACAGATTGAATCAAATTAATATTAATTAAGAAAAGTATAAATCCTTGTTTGATGCATTAGAGTATGTTTACACAAGTTCTATTATGTTGACCCAATCGATTTCTGTGAATTGGTAGTCAATAAAGGTTACATTTTATAGTAAAAAAAAGAAAATGATATGTCTATACCGGTTTGTATTCCAATTTATATCGCACAAATCTTTTAGTTTTTTCAGAGTAGATAATTCACTAACAGGGTAAAAGGTATATTAAAAATGAAACACATACTCAAATTAGTTAAATGCATAATTTTTATATTTTTATGATAGAGTATATATACTAAGGCTCCGTTTGGAAACACAGATTGAAAACTAGATTTTGGAATAAAGCTGTTTTTTAAGATGATTTTAGACTTTGACTTTTTGGGATGCTTTTTTTTTAATTCAGGAATCAATATTTGAAAGAAGTTTAATATTTGGTAGAAAAAGTTGCTTTTTAATTTAAAAAATCGATTCCGACAAAAAAACGTTGTTTTTGAGATTTTAAAAACACGGATTTCGAGAGAGAATTTAAAAGAAATCTAGCTTTTGATTATGTCGGAATCCGATCCGTTTGACTACACGATTTTGAGATTTTAGCTTTTCAAAAAGCGAAATCCGACCCAATCGTGCTGCCAAACGGAGCCTAAGAATCTAACATAATAAAGTATATACTATTCAAATGATCTCTTATACCATATTATTAGCATGACGACTATTATTAACAAAACTACAAAATGTACTAAACGGATCAAGATTTAGAATTAAAAACTGTTTATCCAATTTCGTTTGCAATCTCATTTACATTGACGAGCAAACAAATAATAAAGTCCTGGCCTATGGACTTCTTAGCCAACGGCCCTTTTCTTTTAGGTGTGTAAATCCTTTGATTTATAAAGAATTAACAGGTTTATCACTTTAATTTTTTTTTCAAAAAAAAAAAGAAAAAAAAGAAAAAAGTCCTTGCAGTGTCTTGTCCAGTCCAATAGAAGGCAAGGTTAGCCAATTCTCACACTTATGTTACAATAATTGAGGGCACTTTTAAAGGTGTGTTTGGTTGCGCGATTGCAAAACTGATTCTGTAGGAATCTGCGATTGCAAACTTGATTATGCAGGAAGCTCATTTTCTCAGCCTTTTGAAATCGCAGTTTTTGAGCACTATTTACCTATAATCGTTGAATTTAAAACTGCGATTACAAAACTGTTTGATTGTACGATTGCAAACGCAGCTTCCTGTAATCGCAATCGCAGCGCAACCAAACGCACCTTAGTGCAAAAAACTTTCTTGAAAGTTGAAGCTCATTCTTCCAAATGGGCGCTTTTTTTGTTTCTTTTTATTTTTAAAAAATGTCTCAGACATTCTCGTGTGCTGACCCTGGTACAATTATTTCCCTGATAGGAGATAATAGAAATAAAATAAAAAATTGAAAAATAACTAGAAAAAATTGTTTGAAAAACTTGAGATTTGACTATTTCTTGGTTAAAACAAGTTTTTGTTTTACTAATTATTTTTTTGGAAAAACCCATTAGATTGCGTTCCTTCTCATCGAGGAGATGAATATGATATATTTACATTCTCAAAACCATTTTTTTTGGTGAATGAAAAAATTGGATCCAAAATTCTTCCAATAACATGATAAAAGTGGTTGGTAGTTGAGGAGAGAAAAAGTTATAGTCGCGTATCGATTGTTGAGAAAAAGCATTGAAGATTTATAAGATAAGACACATTATACTCTAGTTAATTGATTTTGATGTCGACACCCTAAGGAAGACCTTTCCATGCAGGGTGGTGCTAATGCACCACCACGTGCGGCGGGCGTGGGTGTATTGAACATTTTAGAGGCGAGTTTTGCATCGTCACTCTAGGGCCGAAATAGAGGAAAGGACTCCTCCAAGGACCTCTTCACCTAAAATTCTCCTTTATGATTACCATTCATTCTCTGCATTGTTAGATTATCCAATTATACACTGACCTGTTGTATTGTGGGAGACTGTCACTGGACCCGTGAGCACCGGTGCGAGGTGCAAACTTAATCTTAAGGACATATAGTCCAATTCTAGCCTTGGTCTTCATCATTCGATAAAACAGATTCACCAAATCAGTATATTTCCATTTCATTCCAACACTGTTTTGTATACTATATTGCTAACAAAAATAAAATTATTTAAGCATGATAGATTTTAATGATAAAAAGAAATTATAATGTTCAATTTTAATTGATCTTAAGCTTTTAAATTTACCATTTATTCCATAGGATACGAGTAGTCCGATCTCTCAATCTAGACCCAACCAACCCAAATTGAGTTCCAGTTTGTTCAACTTCAAGTTTAGATTCATACCTAAAACTTCATCGCTTAAACCCCCAACCCGAACAAGTCCGGCTGTTTGGTTCAACGAAAAATAAGCACTTATTTAGCTTATCATTTAAAATAAACACTTATTTCTTATTTGGATGTTTGGTTTAAATGCTTATTATAAATACTTATTGACGATAAATATTTTTTAGATAAATAAACAATCTGACGCTTATTTAAAAAATATTACGTTTTTTGCATGTATAACATCCAAAAACACCCAATTTATTTTTATATCAATCTCAATAACATATTTATTTTTATACCCATTAGAACATATATAAATTATACACATTTTACCATCCATTGTTAATTTCCATCCAAATTTTTATTAAAACCATTATAGTCTTAGAAAAATAACCAAAGTACCCTTGTTTGTTATTTTGCATATTTTACCTTACCAAATACAATATTTTAAAAAAAAATTAATTTTAACATAAAAATGATAAATTTCATCTAAAATCTACAAACATAAAATTAAACATAAATTTTTTTATTAATAATGACATAATAATTATTCAATGCTTACATGACTAGAAATAAAATAAAATTATTTTGTGAAAAAATAATCATATATATTATATTGCAAAATGTAATATTTTTTTTAAAATCTAGATCTTGATTGGAAAAAACAAAAAAAACAGGTAAGGTTGAATGGCTCAAGATTGATTTGGAAAGAACAAGAAATTAATTAGGTTATTATGTATTTAATTATTTATATTATAATAAATAATATATTAATGTTATTTTTGCTATTTTTATTTCTTGGTTACGAACTAACTATAGTTAAGTTTAATTTTTGTTAAAAAAAATATGTTATTTGTGGTGATATATAACATATTTTTCAATGGTACACATGCAAAACACCCAAAAACATTTTACTTATTGATTGTAGAAATACTATTTTGACCCCAATCTTTCCATTTTATGAAAAGTGATAAACCAAATATCAATATCAATTTTTTAAAATAAAATTAAACGGTTTCTCACTTAAAATATCAACAATTAAAAATCAGAATCCGCTGAATCAAACGCTCCCACAAAAGTGGGGTATAGGTAGGCCTGTCAATCGGACGGATACGGATCGGATAGGCCCATATCTATATCCGTATCCAAATTAGATATCCGAAAAAATATCCGTATCCGATATCCGACGAATATTCCAAAACACATCCGTATCCGATCCGAAAATCCAGATACGGATTTGGATAATATCCGAAATATCTGAACCAGATTAAAATATAAAGAATTTATAAAATCTTAAGTCTTAACATGGTTAAATAGATATCCACCAAAGACATAAAAACAAAAATATTTATATAATTAAACAAGTATCTAACATGGTTAAATAAGTTTGTATTTTGCCGTAGATCATGAGCCATTGAATTTTCATTTAAGGGTTAAAACTAATTCTAACATATAAATAAAATAACAGTTCAGATACGGATATTGTTCGGATCAGATATAGGCTATATCCGATTTAATCCGAAAATTTTCGGATACGGATAATTTGGTTCGGATATGGATTTTCAAATATTAGATATTTTTTGCATTTTTAGATACAGATTCAGATCGGATACAAATATTTTTTGGATAATTAACCAGCTTAAGTACATGTACTCGTACTGAAGAAGCATGAGATCAATCACTCATCAGACAGCTGTTAAAAGAGAAGGGGACCAAAATCGCCATCCAATTCGGTGGACCCACCACATGAGATAAAATCCTATCTGGCCGTCCAATCAAAGGACCCCTATTATTGGTGAAGATTGACCCTGACCTAACAGGCCACAGAAGGTTTTGGAAAAGATCCAATAATTGGAGGGTCCAGATTGTACGATCGTCCAATCAGAGTGTTCTCGCAGGACAAGGTGGGGGAATACTTTTAAAAAAAATATAAACATTTTCAGTTCAGAGTCTCATATGCAGATAATTTGATTCTCAAAGACCATTGGTGACAATACACTGCTACAACAATCTTTCCTAGAGTTCATGTCATATTTTATAATGAATTTGTTTTATTACAAACTGTTCCCTAATGAATTTTATCAAAAAATTCATTTTACAGTGTTTGATTTACAAATTTATGAATTTAATTTAAATGTTTAAAATATATTTATTATTATAGATAGATTTACAAAATTTATTTCTTTACCAATATTATAATATAATTATAAAAAAATATTTTTTATAAATATTTAACGAATGCAAATAAATAAAACCCATCTATAAAATTATATCAACTATTATAATAATATCTAAACCCATCTATAAAAATAAAAACTGAATTAAAAAACATAAATCAATTATAACAGAATTTCTTAATTATAAAATCAAAATGATTGTATAAATGGCAGATAAAAAAAAAGCGAGGTTCTTTATTTTAAAAGGGATATCAATAGTAATTTAATTAATTTATAAAAAAAATTTTTAGGAAAGGTAGATGTTTGCTACCCGGTTTCATTTACTGAATTCGAATTACAAACACCGAACGGAGGGAGATTAGAAACATAAGACAATAATAAAAAAAAATCTTGCGAGGAAACGAAAAACTTGTCCGTGAGGTTAGATGAGACATCTGACCGACGAGAAGCGCGCACCCGATTACCCCTCTATGAATTGGATATCTTTTGCCTTCGCTATATAGTGGCCCCAATCCCGCATACACCTATTACAATTCAAGATTACCATTAAAAGGGTGAGAATTCTAAATCCAGTAGGGTCCACAATTAATTACCACTAATCAAACACTAAATTTTACACACTTTATTAATAATCTCGCATGGATTCAAAATTCATCACAGAATAACACTAACCAAACGAGTCCCTAAAATAATATAATTATAACAAGTTTTTGGTCATTGATAAAATAATATAATTGCAACAACATGCATATCAATAATTCAAAAGGTTGGTACTTTGCAATAAAGAAAAGAATAATGTTAGTCACAAACATAACCCAGTTTGCAACAGTTCACACGTTTTTTTTATATAAATAATACAACCAATCTAAAGGGACACATACTTTTATAAAATAAAAAATATATACTCAAAGAATTATAACCATTTATAGAAAATATGAAAAATTTATAACAAAACAATCAAAGTATATAGGACAGTAGGCGTAGTTATAAACAAAACTGTGTAACGTTCTTGTAATATTAGTACATTATAATTGTTATAATGCTATTCGTTATATAGGGATAGATATAATAATAATATATAAAAAAATTTATTTGTTGCTGCAACAGCAGCATAACAAAAACCATAACAATAATAATAACTGAAAACAACTTCCCCTCCATTAACATCAAGAAACCAAAATAAATGTATCATTGAACACCAGGCCAAGACACTAAATTTTACATGTTAAATAACGTCTTGAAAAGAAGAAAAAACACTTACAGCTGAAGGTGACCATGTGAAACAAAATGGATAGATTTCAGAACAGATATTTGGATACATCTACATATTATCAATGTAGGTTACTGTAAATTTTTGGCTTCCACCAGTTTAAGACAACAGCAACGACCACAGATAATGGATCTCAACTAATATAAAACAATGAAAAAGGCATCAAAAGTGAAACACAAAATACGATTTGTTCGAGTTCAAAATTGGCTTGTGATATTGGTTTCATCTGAAGTGAAGTATGATTATGACCTTCATAAATCATGCTCTCATTGCTCAGAAAATGAAATCATTAAAAAGGGAAGGTACCTTTATGTAGCACCTTACATGCACGGCCATATCGAAAAAAACTAAGAGATGAATTTCCCAGGGACGGGCTCTGATTTCATTAAATTCTCCCTGTATTTTCTGAACATGTATATAATATGCCTGAAAACGTTGAATGGAGCATTAAGCATGTGGATTCCTTAGGTACCAAAAACCATGACAGAATAACTTGATTGCCATTCAATGAAGTTGTGGGGTGATGCGTGTAGAAGCCTCCGGGCTGTTAATCACAACAAATTTGAGTTAAATTTCTGAACAGACAGAAGATGCACTTTGTATGATTAAATGTGTCCCAAATATGAATTATAATTTCATGTTTTTTTTTTATGGAAAGAATTATAATTTCATGTTGGGCATGACATTTATTTCATTAGCTCTTTCGACTTTCAATATGATGCAGTTTCAGAATGAAAGCATCAGCAATGCAAAATACAAATTTCCTGATGGACCTCAGTTAAAACTTTTATCACACCCTGTACAATACTACAATTGCCACGTGTTCTATATTGAGTGGTCTATAACATGCAATATGTAATTGACAAAAACATGCCCAGCCTGAAGTAGCTTTGGTTCATCAAAAGGCATACCTGTGAATGAACAAGATGACAAGCACATCAAATTTTGGTGCCAGTGGAGCATAAATATTTAAGTAGATACTCATTGGACGAACATGTCTCTGCCAGATCCTGATGCAACCTGGTAATAGCCTTCTGCAAGGACCTGAGAGATGGAAGCAGACCTCTTGAGTTCTGCTTGATAAAATTACCATGAGCTTTGCAGAGCTCCTGCAACAAATTTATAACCAATGAGCAACATTTAATTGGACATCACACAGATGTGGTTATCACCAGTGAATGAAGATCTTAAATTTTGAGAAAGGTTAAGACTTGTTGCACCCACCTGACACCACTGAAGGAGGAACTCCAGATGCGGACAGTTTTCCAAAAGATCAGAAAATACCTCAATTAATCTCTGTAAATATCTTACAGGTATAGATGCTGCCACAGCAGGTATATCTAACAGCTTAACTGAAAGAATGCATTTCTTAATAAGAGATTCTTCATTAAGTCGAAGGCTTAGTAGCAATGCTCGCTGAAGCTGGGCATCCTTGAGAGCTTCATGATGGCCTGAACAACAGCAGTTTTTAATGAATGTTTAGGAATGACATTGCATTACATGAAACACCATCACTATATTAATTGCTGCATAGGTAGGAATGTTTTTTAAAGGTTTAATCTAAACATAGAAGTTCAAATGCAGGTGACAAGGAGCACACAGGCACAACAAAGGGTAATATAAAATATGCACGCAATTAAGGAATAATGCAAAATAGCAAAAAGGAATTTAGGATGCACACATCATAAAATACAAGATCTCCCATCTTTTCTATTTATTTATTGGAAAATTCTACACCACCTGCGATATAGATGAACACTAAAATCCCTGATTTTTAGTCTATGAAACTCTGGGGCCATTACTTTCCACAGTGCAGTTCCAAACCAAACAGCCTTCAGAACATCAATGATAAGACAAATGGAGAAAGAAATTAATTTCACGAAACCAAATTAACAATGTGTCACTCTGTCGTGGAAGAGTTCTAAAGGGGAGAAATGAAAAAGAAAACATGATGAAATGAAATTATACAATATTTACATTGCCTATAACATATCAAATATAAGAACCCAGAGATAATATGTGCTCCTAAAATTTTTTTAAATGAACAAAACAGAAGCCATTCTGTGAACAAGATGTGGTTCTTAAAAGTTGTTTCTAGACAAGGGTAACTTTTAAAAAACACTTTCAGAAGAAAATAAACTTTAGCAATCTCTCATGTTTGCACGGTTATTTAGTATGATGAAAAGGCAGGTTGACAGGTAAAGTGACTCTCATCTGATAACAGAGCACATATACACATCATGACTATAATGGATGAGACTAGAGAATCCAAAAAAATAGAGATAATTAAAAAAGCTACATATGTTTAGTCATACTTGAAAAGATGCACAGTGAACATGCATAATAACAAAAATTCGACAAGAATTACCTCAGGTGTAACATCTATGTCAAGATCCGTAGGATCAAAGATAAAGGAATCATCAATCGAATATATCAACACACCCTCAGTTGTTGCAGCTGCCCAACATCTTCCAGTGGGTGCAATTCTCAAGCATTTCGTGCGAATAACAGGTCGCCCTCGGTTAGGCATTGCTCCTGGTAAATCATACCCCAAGTCCCCCCTTCTCTGTCCATCGACACCTTCTTCTATATCACTATCCTCATCATTAATTAAATCAATAGGGCCAGCATCAGTCATTTTCTTAGAATTCAGGAAATCAAGAACCCCATCCAAAGAAAGATTGTGGGTTATTTGAAACCTACGCAACAAAACCTGGTAAGATAAGAAGAAATAAGTCCACTATACAGATCAAGTGTTCGGCATGATAAATTTTGATACATGTAAATTCCATGGCAATAAATATATTAATACTGATGAGAAAATGTACTAGGTGAAAATGAAAGTGACTTCTTCATGTGTTCGCATATTTAGAAATATATGATGCAGTTTTTTTTTAAAATAAAATTTATTGCAAAAAGAAAGGCCAGAAAAATCTGAGATCAAGATGTGTATTGAAATTAGGGGTTAATATGCTGCATCATAAAGCATCTCAACTGACCTGATCTGCAACATCGTACATGCAAATGTACTTGCTACTCCCTCCTGCTAATATGTAACTTCCATCTGCAGAGTAGCACAGCGTTGTGAAACACTTTCCTGAACTTTTATTAGCAGCAGTTCTTCGATCTGTCATGAGACGTCCACCAGCAATGTCCCTACGACCCTCAATCGTATACATCAAAACACCATCTAGAGGATCCCAAAAGTGAATCTGACCATCTAATGTGCTGCAGGCTAATTGCTTTCCATCCGGACGATAAACCACAGTAAGAACATCATGGGAGTGTGGAAAAGTTTCAACTGCGCCTTTGCCTTCAAAAACGTCCCACAACTTGATAGTTTTGTCCCACGATGATGAAGCCAAAATAGCCTACAGATCAGGAAAACAAATTGAGCTTTCCCAACAAGTCAAATGTTGACTAAATGGTTGCTTCCAACATCATTGAGTAACTTTAATTTTAACTATGTGCCAGCATTCTCCTTACTTTTGAATTCACACATTTTTCCTACTCATGTCATCAACAGAAAAAAATAGGAAATTTGAATAAAAAGAATTATTTTGCTATTTAAAAAGGCCAAGACAGGTTTCTCAGTAAAACTGTAACCATACATTATACTGTCATAAATAGTTCCCAACAAATCCACCGGTCACAAGTAACAAATTAATATGATGCAACTTACATTAGTAGGTGAAAACATCAATCCGTGAACAGGCCCCTCATGACCACTAAGAATATCCAACAAACGACCAGTCTTCATGGACCAAATGAATATCTGAAACAATATATTAAGATATTAGCATAAAAATGACCAAGACACAGAGAAAGTATCTCTCATGTTTTAGAGTGATGTATACCTCAAATGAATCAAGGGTACCAGCACAGATCACTTCACCACTCTGGTCCGATGCCAAGGAAACAAACTGCCTAGAAGAAGGGGTTGTAAATGTCCTAAAGTTCCGATAACGAAACAAGTCCCAAGCACGGACAGTCCCGTCTAGAGAGGCGCTCAATAAAGAATGATTACCAGCCATAAAATGGACTGCGGTAACAGCATTAGTGTGCTCAGTAAATGTTACAAAACAAGATCCAGACGAAACAGTCCACACCTGCCAGAAATACGTATTGAATTGTTGCACAAGCCAGATAAATGAAATAAGGTCAAGTAACATGACTAGGAAACAAAACCAGTATGTAATATTGAAATAGCCTAACTTGCAAAATTGGCTACATATAGATATGGTCAAGAAACTCAAGATATATACATAATCCAAATAGGCAACTAAAATCTTGTATGATGGACCGATTAGGTCCTCACCCCTCCAATCAGGTTCTTTAATAAAACATTCTCTTTCGTCTCATTACATGTTTTTGTCTAGCCCAATTTCTCTCACATATAGTAGTTTAAATGAAAGCATTAAAGGTCAAGAGTGTAAACATGAGATCTTACAAATTAAAAAGGCAAGGTAATCAATGATGGGAATTGTAAGAAAGCTTAGAAGAAGTTGTTTGGATTTAATGCATGGATTGGAATTTTTTTTTTTTTTGAAGAAAATGGTTGGCTTTCGCCTTTGTATAAATCAAAGAGAAAGCCTCAAGAAAGGCGAATTACAAGTTTCATCCACACAAGATGGACAAAAAACCCCATCAAGAACACCACAAGTTGTTTGGATTTAATGCATGGATTGGAATTTGGAACTAGAAGACCGGCAATAAGCAATGCTCACCAATTCCTCCATGCAACTTAAAATGTCCTTAGGGTTTTCTTGAATGTTCCCACAGTGTTTCCAAATGGACACCCAAAATCTATGCAAAAACCCTCAGTCCCTCACATGGAATCCAAAAAGAAATTCCATAAATTCCCTGTTTGTTTGCCGATTCCATTAAATCCCCAACAATTCACCAATACTAAAATTTGCTAAGCATAAACTCTAAGTAATCAAGCTACAAAAAAATATAAAAATCACACCTTGATCTTGTTATCATCAGCTCCTGTGGCCAACATCTGCGAGTCAGGTGAGTATGCAATGCTATTCACATCAAAGTAATGTCCCTGCTGCTTCAAAACATAACTCTCCGACCGCCACTCCCAGACGAGCAGCTGTCCGAGCTTCGCGCATCCGAAAGTCAACCAATTCCCAAGCCCATTAAAGACTGCCGTCGTGATCTTCTCCTTCGATATCGAAAGCAAGTGAATGCAAACAAAATCGGGCATCTGATAAAGCCCAAAGACCCCATTTGAAAACCCAACCACGACCATATCGAGCCCACGATGGTAATCACATGCAGTCAGTTTCGCGGATGGCTGCATGAAAAAGTCCTTCTTTAAAAGCTCCCACTTCCCCAAATGCAATAACTCCTCTTCACCCCCCCTTTCAGACCCATCAAGTTCCTTCCTCTTCTTGCCACCACTGATTATGATGCCTCCTTCTTTGCTCTCCGGCGTACCTGGTGAAGGCGGGGCATCGATTTCACTGACATCGCCAATGCTGTAGTTCCACGTAAATATCGCCCCATCACGAGAGATTGTATAAACCCTAACAACCCTCTTAGACTTCTTCTCTGTACAGAAGAAGACGCCAACGAGGGTCTCCCGGTGCCCCAAGAAGAGGAAAGGCTTCACCTTTTTCTCCGGACTGTCCAATCGCCTGACACGGAATATCCTGCCCGTCAAATCCTTGGACCCCGCGAGCACGTAACCCGAGTCGGGGCTCCAATCGATCGCCGTGACCGCCCCGCCGCAGCCGGCGTAGGTCTTCAAGAGCTCGAACGGGAAAAGCTCCCTCTTGAACCCGGGGCACCGCCACACCTGGAGGAGCCTCCCGACACCGACGGCGATGAGGGCCCCGTCCGGACTGAACCGGACGGCAGAGACGGGCTCCTTGAAAGTGATCCGGTGGAGGACGGCGCGTCGGCGGAGGTTAGCAAGGAGGGCGCGGCCGGTTTCATCGACGGAGAGGAGGAGGTCGCCGGAGGGGGAGGCAGCGATGCGGGAGACGTTATTGGGGCTCTCGAAGGGGAGGGTGAGGGTCTGGGACTTGGAGAGGTCGGTGACGGAGATGCGGTTGCCGACGGGGGAGATGAGTTGGGTGTCGTCGGTGATGACGACGTTCCCGCCCCTGTAGGGGGCGCCGAGGAGGTTCTGGAAGCGGTAATTCATGGCGGATTTCCTTTTTAGGGTTTCGAAAAGCTTAAACCCTAAAAACCCTATATTTGTAATCGAAAAGTGGGGCGTACGCGTTTAATGGGCCGAATTTGAGGATTCCGACCCGTTTAGTGGTTGTCGACTATTGGACTAGACTGACAATTTCAATTTTATTGGACTGGGGGATCTTTTTGTAAAATTTGCATAAACCCTTCCACAGAGAGAGAAAGGGAGAGAGAGATCTGCAGATGAGATGGTGATGGCTGCTTCAACATCCTCCATGAGAGTGATCGGAGCCGTAATACACAGAGCCTCACATGGGTTTCACTTGTCTTACCCTCTCAATCCCTCAAACGCCTCTCTTGTTCTCCATAGTGAGCTCTTCTTACTTTAGTTTTTTTTTTTTTTTTTGTTGCTATGTGTTGTGTTTTGAATGGTTTGAATTTTCAGGGATTGGGTTCTTTGAGAGGGGTTTCTCTTCCCCCAATTCAATGGGGATGATGGGTTCTGCTGAAAGGGTGAGGAGGATTTGGACCACTCACACAGTTTGTATGGGCAGGCGTTCTAGCAAGATTGCTACAAGAAAGGTTGGATTTTTTTTTATATCCCATCTCTGTTTGCCTATTTGTGAGAAACTTTAGTTCGGATGATTTATCACATTTATTTGTTATTTTAGCTTTGATATCCAATGTAAATTGATTTTGGTGTATTTCTCATTTATATATAAACACTTGTTGTTTGAACGGAAGTCTTCCCGAATATTTGGCGCAAACAAACCTTTTGACAATGTTGATATTCTGAAATATTGATTAATTCGTGTACTAAATGCACACTTTTCATTGAGAATTTATTTCATGTTTAAATCATGTCATTAGCTATGTCTTATTTATAATTCATGTTTTAATGAATTAAATATGTATTAAATGCATGATATATATTTTATTTGTACAATAGAATAAAAACCGAGAACGAACAAAAATGCTTGACTAGGCTTTGCCCTGCCAAATTTTAGTGCCTACTTTTGATGATCTTATGTAAATTTAAATACTATAACTCTGAAGTCTTTATAAAGTTTTCATGTTATAACATCACAGGGAGATAATAAATTTGATTTAATGGTGATGATTTTGTATGTCGTCAGTAATTTATTTTATTTTATTTTATTTTAATTTAATTGGAAATTTTCCCTGAACTTAACCTGAAATATACTGAATTGCAAATTTCTGTCCTTGCCGTGAAAATTCAAATATGTCAGAAGTTCACAATGTTTTGACATTCAAACCTGTGTTCTAAAATATATTCCTATTCATAAGCTTGGATCATCATGTTCTTGTTTGATAAAGTGGAGTGGTTTTACCAGCTCCCCTTTAGATGTCTAGGATGCTTGACTATGAAGCAAGACTTCTGTTTACTTGGAAATTAAAGGGATTTTATTTGGCATTCTTCTTTATTTGAATTCTCTTTGGTGCCATGAATACAGAATGCTCAAGATGCGAAGAAGGCTAAACGATATGGAAGAATAGGGAAGGAGATTGTTTCTGCGTAAGTTGTTTCTCGAGACACCTTGTTTATACCAAGGTGATGGATTAAAATTCTCCTCCATGTTCTATAAAATCATCATATATGTATGTTTCAATTGGAGGGAGAGAAATTACCGAGATTCGTACTTTCAATCCTTTATTTGCACAATGGATAGGCTCTACACAGATAACTCCACTCAAACATCTCTTTTTCATTTTTACTGCGCTCAGAAAACAGTTTGGTTTTGTGGAGTGGTTAAATTTCACTTTGACATAGTGCAATTCAAATGTGGGAGATGTGTGCAATTCAAATATCAGAGCTGTCATCAGGAAGGATATGTTACCCCATGTAATATTTTATTCTCCTGCCTATGTTTACTTAAAACCTGATCACTAATGTTAAACTTTGAAACACAAAATGGATGTTGACTTCATCTATTAGTTATAAGCACAAGTATAATTAGGTGACTGATTTGACAAAATCTCAGTTCCTAGTGTGTGTGTGTGTGTGTGTGTGTTTGTTTTTTTTTTTTTTTGAGGAAATGGTAGGTTTTCATACCGTATTATTAATAGAAGAATGAAAACCCAAAGCAGGGAAACAAAGAACAATATCCACATGCCACCACACGCTATTACATCTTGTTATAGAAGAGATCTCTGACGATGATGTCCAAAAACACACACCGCCAATCAGGAAACAACAAAGGAACCACCTGAAAAACTCAAGGACCTCACCCCCGCACACGCTCTGCCCCAATCCAGGACAAACTGAACGCCAACTCCCATATATTCTCAGTGTAGGGAGTACTTCCCCTAAACACCGTGTGGTTCCTCATAAGCCAAATAGATCAAACCACAACAGGGATAAAAAGTTGCAAGACCTTGGCCTTAATGATGCAATCCCTAGCCCCGCGAAGCCTCCTACCTGCCTCCCATACTTACTCCCGAGAGGAGAAGGATTCACGTAATCCTGACACCGAGTTCATCCACCCCCAAACCACCCTCGCCATCGTGCATGAAATGAATAAATGTGCAACCGTCTCCTCCGCCAGCCCACATAATACGTAGGATTTGTCCAAACCCGGGTCCCAATATGCTATGACCATCTCTTCTGCTGCTGAGACAAAATCTTGGTTACTTGTTAGGTGTTCTTTTTTTGCTATGACTATTCACAAGTGAAGATATCCAAGTTATGTGGTGCTAGCAAATTCATGCCAAAATATCCTTAGAATCTCATTATCAATTAACCAAATAGCCCAAAAGCTGCGCACATGTGTGGGATTTTGGGCCAAACCCACCACAAATGATTTTTTAGACTAATTAGTCTTTATATTTGGGCCCCAAGGGGCACACCTATTTTGTGGAGGAGGGAGGACTTACCATGTGATGGGTTTGCCCCAAAAGCCCACACTCAAGCGTGTCTGGCCTGGCCTGACCTGGTGGTCCAGATGGGATCGGATCGCATGCATGATAATTATTTTTGTTCGGGTAACTTTTTATTAATATGATGCTCCAATCTTCTCTAAAAAAAATTTAACCAAATAGCCCATTCAGTAGTCCAGTCCCTTAAATCTGCTTGAAAATATATGTATCTACTAGATAGTAGATACCCTATCATGCTAAACTCACCTTTGACGATGTTTTCTCATCTCTCTACCATAGAAACAATGGTAAATATTCGGTAAGATTTCCATTCTCTACTTCTTGTATGCATTCATAAATCATACATCATAAGCACAGTATAAATATGAAACTAATTAAACTTTTATCTAGATATAATTTGATTATTAGTATAAAAAAAATATGTGCAAAAATCTGTGTCGGGTGTGAAAGTGATGATGAAATTAGGCTTGTCCATTAAATTATGAAGAATATGATAAACCATCCGAACTAGATGGATAACTAGATTTTGAAGATACTAAAAATATAATTCTGTGAACAGAAGTATCTTCAGCTGATAGGTACATGAGATATCCAATCCCCGAACTTTCTTAACATAAAGGTTTGGAGTACTTTGTGACCATGCTCTCTACTGAGTAGGAAGGCAATTCAGTATAAACCTTGCTGATCTCAGAAGAACGTTATGCACTAAGATAAACCTTGCTGATCTCAGAAGAATGCTATGCACTAAGTGGCATTTTAATTCATGTAGCACAAACTCTGCCTTGCATTGGCAGAGTGAAATTCCCCCCCTTAATTTTGGATATTTGGGGTCTCATTGCAGATCCAGTTTCACTGGAAGGCTTTATTATGATGACTCAGATTAAAACCTCACTCATGCCTGACTGTGTGAAGCTTTAGCAAGAGAAACAGAGTCAGTAAAATAATAACTTATATATCTACTGCTTTTTACAAGGATTTTTTTTTGTTGTTTCTCGACTGTGTTTTTTGTTTTTTTGTTGTAATCTTTTTGTTTGGGCCACACACTTAGATTTGCATGATTTAAGTGATGTAAAAGAATTGCGCTCATATTGTATCATTCTTGTGTATTTCAGTGTAAAAAAGGGTGGTCCAAATCCAATATCAAACATGGTTCTAGCTGCAGTCCTAGAGAAAGCAAAAGAGCTTGATGTGCCGAAAGACATATTGGAGCGTAACATCAAAAGAGCTTCAGAAAAGGATCAAGAAGCTTATATCGAGAAGGTCTATGAGGTGGGTGTGACGTTGCCAATTTTATTGCAAGTTCCTTCCCTTCAAATGTGCCTTTTTCATATACTTTCAATTATTATCACATACTTTGAAGTTTGTGGAGGGTATTCACTGCTATTGTGCATCAGGTATATGGTTTTGGTGGAGTTGCAATAGTAGTTGAGGTATTAACAGATAAAATAACAAGATCAGTAGCAACAATAAGAGAGGTGGTGAAGGACTATAGTGCACGCATGGCTGACCCGGGGTCAGTCTTGTTTAAATTTAGGCGTGCACGGGTTGTAAATGTAAAGGTTACAGATGTCGATAAAGACCAACTCCTAATTGTTGCATTAGATGCGGGTGCAGAAGATGTTATCGAGCCTTCATTTGATGAGGATGAATCTGAAGATCGATCGGAAAGGTACACTATTCTAAGCAAGTTTCTTATGATTAATCTGCAGTGCATTTAGGTAGTGTTTGAAAACGAGTTTGGAAAAGGCTTTTTTTTATAACTAAAAGCCGGTTTTTGCTTTCTTGAGATGCTGAGACAGTTGAGGAATTCGGAAACGAGTTTGGATTGTGTATAATCCCTACAAAGTGGAATCTCCAAAAACTGTCCAAACTTGTTTCTATATGTTGCCTTATTGTTTAACTTTTCCGTATCATGCTCAAATCCTATTCTCTCGTCGAGGAACTGTAAAGAATTTTTTTTTGTTATTGACATTTGATCAACTGCTTGCGGGCTCCTGAGTTGCAGATATTATAAGATTGTGAGTTCTACGGAAAACTATTCATTGATACTATCAAAACTACGGGATGAAGGAATAAATGTTGAGCCGGATAATGGGTCTGAGCTACTACCACTGAATCCTATTGAGGTATGCTGACTAGAACTTGAGCTCTTCCTACTTGAGCTCTTCCTCTATGTTCCTGTTGGGGATTGTTTGTAAACCAAAATCTATTTATTTTCTAAGACTTTGGTCAGAAGGTGTCGATGCTAGTAGATGAATCTGCTGTTATTTACAACGTTTTTTATATTCTAATTAGGAGAATTTCTAACATAACATCAAGCAGTTATCACTGCTTTTTTATCCATTTCTGATGGTCAGCTTATTATATCACAAGTCATATCAACCTAAATTAATTGAACAACAATACTTGGAGTTCTGAAAATTAACAATAATCTTAGTAAGTTTGTCTATTATCTAAAAAATATCATATCTGCTTTGAATCTGAATCTGAAAAATCTGAAATTATCCAATATTCTAAATATCCAAAATGATTTAAAAGCAGATATCAAAGTATCCACCCTGAAAATATATATCTATATTATGAATTGTTTAAATATCTTGTATGATTAATCACAATCTTTAAATTTAAATAGCACTTTCATCCTTTTCTATGATATCTAAAAAACACGGGAAGCCCTGAAGTTTGATGTCCTGATCGCACCATCTTACATCCCTGATATGTCACCTGATTACTCTAACTGGTGTTGATATTTACCCGTGTCAATTATCCTGAGAAAGATTTGTATCTGCTTCAACTCCGAAAGGATCAAATTTGAATATCAATATCCATATCTGCCCTTAAATCTAGTTTAAAAACATGTTTAAATCTTTCTGCTAAACACAATTTTTCACTCTCCTAGTGTTTCATGCATAGGTTAATTTAGTTGACACTTGAGAGCAGACAAATTATATAAGCTTGGACTTAATCCACTACCGCATTGTGAACTTAAGACATATTTGAATTTTCACAGGTGGATGATGAAGCCATGGACTTGAACAAGGAACTCATGTCCAAATTACTAGAACTTGATGATGTTGATGCGGTTTATTCAGATCAGAAGTAGAAAAATATTGGAGAAGTGGTGGATCAACATGACCTGAGCATGTTATTCTTCTTTTCCCATACAGGTAAAAGTCAAGAGAGGACTCCAGAGGCATTCTTACATATATATTTTTTTGTAATTCCAGATTTCTTGGATAGTTATTTAGTCATTACATGTCTGGAGTCCAAAATTTTGGTTTTCATTATGACTTGTGGAGAACATTTACTGTGAACTTATATGCATGGATACAATAAAATGCATTGTAAGTGATGCATTTTTTTCAGAATTTTCGTTTCTATTGCTGCTCCATCCATGTTATTTCCTGTACGTGTAATTTCACTACATTGATTCAGGAATCAGAGTATGGAGGCGCTGATATATTCAATTTATTTTGCAATCGTTACATTGTTACATTATTGACGCAGAATATGAAATCAACTGATTTAGTGTATACTTTATTACAAAATAGATGCATTCCATTCATACAAGCACCCTCCATTTGGCATGGAATAATATACTTTATTAGTCAAATATATATTTCAATAAAATCAATACATGGGATTTTATTTAAATTCAAATAATGATCCAAAATTTTTATAGTATATATTTTTTTAAAAAATATTCATAATATATTTTAAAGAGTATAAATATTATTATTTATAATAAATATATATTATATAATATTCTTTAGTTACGGATACTTTTTATGGGATAATTCTGATACAGTCCATTCAGATGTAACAAATGATACCTGATCTGTATTCAAATCCAAAAATTCTAATAAACTATCTAAATCTTCATATATGGATAAGAGAGCTTCAAAAAAGATTGGCATTTGGTATGTGTTCACCTGATCAAATCAACTACACCAAATACATAATAATCAGGCTACATAAAGAAAAAATGACTCCAAAAGTCCATATCAGTAGACCTTGATAGAACATTTTTTTTTTTATCTCCACAAGCATAAGTAGCAATCTCCCAAGCTCATCTCATATTGAAGCCAAGCCAAATATGGTCTTACTCTGTTACATGTTTGGGGGTGGTGGGGCAAGGAAACCCTGCATTGGTGGCGGTGGCGGCCGGACCATTGGAGGTGGTACGGGTGCGGAAGGCCTCCTCCAGGGGGTGGCATTGGGCGGGGAGGTCCATTTGCCATCGGCGGGGGAGGCGGTGGAGCCATCATTGGTGGAGGTGCACCGCCGGGCCCTGCAACGGGTGGGGGTGGAGGAGGCGGTGGTGGCGCTTGAGGTGGTGGAGGCAGCGTACCGGCTGGGGGTTTGATTTCAGGTGGTTTGGGTTTGAAATATAACTGCAGCTGATAAAAAGCGCCAATCCACTTGTCAAAAACTACAAAATAAACATGGTTTTTTTTTTGCACAAATACTCCTAAAGAACCCTATTTTGTTAAAATACCCCATTGAAACACTGTCCCGAACGAAACCATGAATGTCCTTCCATCATAACAAATATATAATTTCAGTTGCAAATGAATACTCCTCGTTCATGTAAAACTTAGCCCCTTTTGTGTAGTATTGTTAGGAATAGGATTTCAACGAGGATGTATTTGACAAAATACGATTTTTGGGGATATTTATGCAACTAACCCAGTAAATAAGCAAATGGACTAGCTTATATAAGAGTGACATGATGAATTATGGACAAACCGTGAACATTTTCAAATCTGGATCCCAGTGTGAGAAGAACTTGCTTGTCGATTTGTCGATCTCTGTGCTAGGAACCTGGAAAGCATAAACTTGTTATTAACTAGAAGGACGCTACATCACCTAATGCAGTATATGACATTACTTTATATACTAAATTATGTCAGTATATGCTCTATTATGAAAAATTCACTCATGTATGTACATCTTTTAGAAGTGTGAACTCCATTAGATGGGTATTACTTCCAAAAAAAGAAAAAAATCAAACCATGTGCAGTATGCAAAAGTGACTTAATGAATGACCAAATAAAAAATTTTCCCTTCACTCAAAAAAAAAAGTATAGCATTTTACTTAAAGAAAACTGTGGAAAGTAGAATTGAAGATGGAAAAAGAGAACAATGTTACAAGGTTGTGCGCCTCTACCTTGAATGCAATGATCTCATAAGGTTCAGCTGCGAACAAAAGATATTGGTATCTTTTATCGAATGGTTGAATTTTCTGTTTTAAAAAAAGGAAAAAGAAACAATTATGATTCCAGTTTCCAGGAAATTTTCAAGATATCAATGTAATAGAAAATCACAAAATATGAGTTACCTGCTCAAAGGATGACATAAACCTGTGTCTTGGCTTACAAAGGTCCTCGATTTCAGGGTATTCAATCTGTATCAGATAGCAAGCCAAGATATTATTAGAATCCCATATACATCCTCTATGATTCAATAACTATGGATACAATAAAATGGAAACTGGTATGATGTCTTACTTCTGGCTGCCAGGAAATATCAAAACAAAAGCATTCGTTCTATTTTGAGATTCTAAATTTTATACTGCAATTACTGACTTTTCTAGTTATTGTTTTAGCTATTGGAAGCATAAACTAACTCTAAAAATTCAACCTTGAGTCTAATCATGATTGTTAATACTACGGATAAAAAAAACCCTTCAATAGGAGGCCCTGTAATGCATTGCTTGTATATGAATGGCCTACTCCAGACAGAAAAGAAACCCAAATACTCCCCAAAACATTCTCAATGGCACACTTGTACTTCGACAAAAAAATTTCAGTACTGGCTAGCCAAATGGTCAAGCACACCGCATAGAATATTTTCCATTTCCCTGTAATGGGTTGTTTTTTTTTATAAAAGAACTGTAATGGGTTGTTGAATAAATTCTGCTGGTATGCTAGATTATATGGTCATCATAAATGAAAAAATATTCAAAAGGGAGCAGTTTATGTTGAAAATACTTGAGGCGGAATTATTGAAAACATGAAGGCAGGGACAAAATGCATCTTCGATGCTACTATCAGACACCTAAACAACAGTAGAAACAGGAATTTAACATGGCATGGGAGTCTTGGTTTTTTATTCTATTTTTATTTGGTGGACATCAAGGCCCCCCCTTTTTGGTTTTCTTGGATGCATTACAAGTTATAGGAATTTGATGGACATCCCACAATCCCCCCCCCCCCCCCACCCCACAAATAAATAATTAAATAAATAAAAATAAATGAACACAATCATTACCACTACTATGTCTTCTTGGCAGCCAATTTATCAAGTTTGGGCTTCACTTGATACAAAAGGCTCACAGAAGTGCAAAACTGAACACAAGAATGCAGCACCATTATGTAGTTTTTTTCCAGTCCCATATGGTTTTCTCCAGAAATTATTTTTATTTTACTGGTAAATTTGCGCATGACAATCGGTTCAGCACAATAAGCAGATCAAAGATTAAACTAACCAAATATTTTAACAATAAATGAGGCCAATAACACAGAAGACAGAGATGTATTTGAGAGTGTCGTCTTGAATGAAGACAATCAAGGAAAGCATATGATGAGTTGGAAGAACACCATATTCGTCTTCAATCCAACAAACGCCCTAAAATTAGGAACAAGTGGAACAGGATGAAATATGGAATGCCACTTGTATAACTTTGAATAAGAGAATCCAAAACAACATGTTTTCCCCACTGAGTGTAGCAAGGAGAATTAGCGTAGACTTAGGAAGCCATGAGATAAAAAGATATTCTTTGTTAATACCTCACAAATGTGTCAAAAAAAGAGGGAGATCAAAGCGAATATTGGAAATTCACACAACTCATTCCCCCAAGTGGATACTGGTCAATTCGGTTGACCAAAAGCATCTTCCAGCAAAAGACATTCTACATTGAAAGTCATGGAACAAAATCCTAAGCGACTGTTTCCAAAGCATACGGCTTTTATATATATAACGACAGTTTGCTAGAGATGGGCTGTAGTTTCTGATCACTACATCCTAATTCATACCAATACTGCATCAAAGTGCAACAACAAAATAATGTTAAAGAAAAAGAAGCATGAAAATAAACCAACAAGGCATATTAAATAATAGAACATATAAGCACCTGGAAAAGAAGAGACCGTTGCTTAGTTTCTGGATCAAATTGCTTAGTCACCCTGTATCCCGGCCTCCCAATCTTCACTGCAAAGCATTAGCAGGTCAAAATCAACAGGGACACAATATCCATCTCAATTATATCCTCATGAATGCTAAACACATTCATCACTCACAGATTTGAAACCATAAAGAAAAGGAGTTTAAATCAGAGCAATACACATTTTTCCTGACAAATGAAAAAACAGAACCACCACCATATAACACAAGACAATCCAGTTTACTAAATTAGGCTTCATCATGCATGCACAATTTCAGGAAACATCAATTGCCAAACACGATTCAATTTAATATCTCAAAAGAGAGAAAAAAAACACAAATATCAGCTAATCTCAATAAATGAAATGCCCTCAAAAGTTCCAACAGAAGACCCTCTGAACAACCATCTTAAAACATCCAACAAACCTCTCATGAACCTTCAACAACAACCAATCTTTTTTTTTAAGGATAATATAAGAGAATCTTATTTCAAGAAACCCCCGAAAATAGGAGACGAGGGATCTCCTTACAAATTAATTAACAAAATGAAAATACAATGAATTATATGAGAGTCAATAATGTATTATCCCCTTCCCCAAACATCACCCAAAATAGAGCCCGGCGAAGGCTCCTCTAAAATGAATTTAACCAATCCGATAGCATTGAAGAAATCATCATCCAAGTGTTTTCCCAATATATTCTTTTACGCATGAAGAGACCTTCGTTACGCGCTAGCCAAATAGACCAACACGTAGCATGAGGAACCATCCATTGGAATTTCGCTCGATTGCTTCTATCACCTTGCTTCTGACGATCCTGAAACCACCTCCACATTCCTTCCATATCTGAGAATGAACAAGAAGCCCCAAGAGCCTCCCCTACCTTCTTCCATATTTGTGTGCTAAATGAACAAGAGAAAAAAAAGGTGATCTGTCGATTCATTATCGATGCCGCACAAGCCACAAATTGTATCACCATCATTAGACCATTTCGCCCACATAAAAGCTCTAATCTTCAGTGGAGAAAGCGTGCCCCAAATCAAACTTTCGAATCGAGACGATAGAAGATGAGGGAGAGGATTTTTATTTAGCTTCCTATACCATGAGCGGACGGAAAACCCATTCCGAGGAGACAAATTCCAAAGAACTGAATCTTCCTCTTCTAAATTTATATTAACCTGTTGGAGACATCCAAGAAGAGAAGAAAGATCTTCCATTTCCACCTCGCTAAGATCCCGATGAAGCCTTTGCAACCAAATTATAGAATTGGCATCACATGTGAAAGAGTCACAAATGAGGTCATCCTCATTAAGGGCTACTCGGAAAAGATTAGGGAATAAACTTGCTAGCGAGGAACCATTGAGCCACACGTCCTTCCAAAAATGGATTTCCACCCCATTACCGGGAACAAGCTGTATAACTTCCTTGATCTCCTCAATCCCTTCCACTATATTCCTCCAAACATTAGAGATATCTCTTTGCCTCGGTGCCAGGGAAAGTCTTGTACAACTCGAGTAATATTTTTCTCGAATCACTCTACTCCATAGAGCATCAGTAAGCAACCTCCATAGCCATTTACCCAAAAGGGCCTTGTTCATGTTGCGGAGGTCTAGGACACCCATACCTCCATCCTTCTTGGCACGACAAATAGTATCCCATTTTGCAAGATGAGGCTTCCTACTTCCTTCCGTAGATCCATTCCAAAGAAATCGTCGACAAATTTTCTCCATCTTATCAAAAACCCCACAAGGAACTTTGAAGATTGAGAAAAAATAAAGAGGGAGACTCGTGAGCACCGCTTTGAGAAGCACTAGCCGACCCCCAAGACTTAGAAGGCGACCCTTCCATCCATCAAGTTTATTATCAAACCGAAGCAGAAGAGGTTCCCATTCAGATTTCCGTAAACTTCGAGCGTGAAGAGGGAGGCCAAGATACTTGATCGGAAATTGGGATGCATTACATCCTAACCTTGAAGCCATAGCAACCACCTCATGAAATGGAATATTAATCCCCACCAAGGTACTTTTGAGGAAGTTAACTTTGAGACCAGAAACCATCTCAAAGCATTTAATGATGAATTTGAAACCTTCCAAATTGCGTTCATTTGCATCACAAAGGAGAATGGTGTCATCGGCATATTGAATGTGAGAAATCCGAGACCCACCTTTTGTTACTTCAAGACCATTGATCCATCCACCAGCCACTCCCTTATGAATCATTCTACTAAGAACATTTGCCACAAGAATGAATAGGAAAGGAGAGAGAGGGTCCCCTTGACGAAGGCCCCTCCCCGAATCAAAATAACCAATTGCCTTCCCGTTGACAAGAATCGACATTCGAACCATAGCAATACATTCCTTCATCCACCATCGCCACTTAGAAGAAAAGCCATAAGCCTCCAGAAGCTTCCATAGAAAGTCCCATCAAACAGAATCGTAGGCTTTTTCAAAGTCAAGTTTACAAAGAAACCATTTCCTCTTATCTTTATGAGCCCCGGACACACATTCTTGCGCTATAAGGAACCCATCAAGAAGGGATCTACCTTGTAAGAATGCCGATTGACTTTGATCTACGAGATCCTTTATTACTTTCTGAAGACGGTTCGCCAAAATTTTAGCAATGATCTTATAGGAACCATTGTGAAGACTGATCGGCCGAAAATCTGTGATATACTCCGCTCCATTCTTTTTCGGAATTAAGGCAATGAAAGTAGCATTGAGGCAAGCACATCCTTGACTACCAACATGAAAGTCATTCAACATTTCCATCATGTCCTTGATGACGTGCCAAAAAACTTGGAAGAATTTCAGATTGTAACCGTCGGGACCGGGCGCCTTATCACTGTCCATCTGGAAAATTGCTACTTTGATCTCTGCCTCCTCAAAAGGAGCATCAAGGCATTCCCTTTGTGACACTGATAATTTAGGCAGATCACTATCATACCAGTCCGGAAGCCATGATCTATCTTTCTTGAAAAAAGATTTGAAGTGACGCTCAATGGAAGCTTCAATATCGACCATTTGATCTATCCTTTCACCGTTACAAATAATGGAAGCAATATGGTTAATACGTCTTCTAGCGCTGGCTGATCTATGAAAATTTTTTGTATTTCCATCACCTGCCTTAAGCCACACCTCCCTTGATCTTTGTCTCCAAGCTTCCTCCTCCTGTCGAAGAATAATCATCAAATCCTCTTTAGCTTTTTTCCTGTCTGTAAGCTCCAATAATGTGAGATCTCTCTCTTCCTCAAGCAAGTCCCATTTGCCTATTGTCTCCTCTAACAAAGATTTCTTGCTGAACCGAGCAGAAATTGCGGCCGTATTCCATTCCACTAGCTTCCTCTTGAGAAATTTGAGTTTTCCTGCCATTTTTCTGGAACCCCTGCCTTCCACATTTGCTGAGGTCAGTGTTCTGAAAGGCGGCCTGTGCGGCCGCCTATGCGGCCGCACAGGCGGTTCGGTAAGACTACCGAACCGTCGTGGCTAGAAGCGGCCGATATGCGGGCCGAGCCCGCATAAACGGCCAAAAACCGGCTATGCGCCCGCTTAAGCGGGCGCACAGGTTTTGAAAGTTAAACGGGTCGGTCAGACCCGTTTGTCCTGCCCGACCCGTTTAACACTTAAAAGTAAAATAATGAAAGCTCATTTGTCATGCCCGAAAGTGTAGATCTTCAGTCTTCTTCTTCTTCATCAAGCCGGCCCTAAAAGGGGGTTTCTTCATCGAGCAGGGCTTCTTCATCGACGACTTCTCCTCTTCCTTCCGCGGCTACCTCCGTCTTCTTCTTCATCGACGGCTTCTCTTCCTGCGGTCCTGCCGCGGCAACCTCCGTCTTCTTCTTTAACCAACTCTCTGTTATTTTATCCTCTCCCATCCAATCTCTCATAGTCATGTATAATGGGTTGATACTTGATAGAATTGGTCATGTATTATGGGTTGATAACATGTGGAAGAGAAAGTGACATGTGTTTTTTTTTAATGGAAAAGTGACGTGTGTTTAAGAGAGTAATACATGTGTTTTTTTTTTTTAATTGAAAAGGTGGCACATGGGTTGGAGAGAGAGATAATCATTAACATATACACAGCCATGTAATGTGATGATATGAATTTACATATTTAGTTCACATAGGTACATATTTCTCCACAGCCACAGGTATCGTTTAAAAAGTGATTTGTGAATATTTTTTTTCAAAGTTATTTTTAAACATATTATTAATTATTGTTATAATATTAATGTTATAACATGTGATTAAAAATGTGATAAAAATTAAATCTGATTTGTGATATCTTTAAAATTTATTATAATTACTTTTTATTAATAAAAAATTATAGAACCACATATACTCCCGCATACCGCATATACTCTGTGCGGTACCTCAACCGCACGCAAACCGCATACCGCATATCAGAACACTGGCTGAGGTCCACCAATCTTCAACCAATTGGTAAAATCCCGCTTATTTAAGCCACCAGTTCTCAAATTTGAATTGTTTGGGCCTAGTGGTTGTGGAATATGTAGTGAGAAGGATGGGAATATGATCTGAGCAGGATCTAACCAACCCCTGGAGACGGCAAACTGGAAACACATCTTCCCAATTGGCATCCACAAAGCATCTGTCTAACTTTGAAAGAACTGGCCTATCACGTAAATTACTCTAAGTGAATCTGTGGTTGGACAAAGGAATTTCAATCAGTCCCATGTCTGATATCCATTCACGAAATGCCTGAATTTCCCTTGCCAAGACTGTGAACTGCGATCTTTAGGTGTGGAGACAGTGTTAAAATCACCCAAAACACACCATGAGTAATTTGACAGCCCACGAATGGCTTGGAGCTCCTCCCAAAAGGCTGGTCGGGACTCATCTACATTTGGTCCATAAACTCCATTAAGCATCCATAGAAGACCAGCTTTACAATCTTCAAGAATTACTGTAATAGAATAATTTTCAATCTTACTGTCCATCAACTTCCACATGCAACTCTTCCAACCAATAATAATACCACCAGAAGCCCTCTATGCCGGAAGGAATATCAAATCATATGAGATGCCCCCTAATTGACGTTTGATACTCAGATTAACAGACGATAGTTTGGACTCTTGTAAACTAAAAACATCCACACCAAATTTCTGAAGCATGCCACGGGCTGCTGCCCGCTTCCTAGGGTCTCCCAGACCCCTAATATTCCACGAAAGAACCTTCATTTAGAACTTCAGATAACCCCAGAGCTGAACCTGCTTGGTGTCCTGCCTTAGTAACTATCGGCCTCCTACGCTCCTTAGAACAGTTCGACCCCCACCCTAGCTCATACCTTAGAAGGTTGTGAAGCTCTCTGGAGCCTCTACGAGAACCAATCTTCTGTTTTGAAATCATTGCTGCACGCACTTGCAAACTGACTGGAACCATAGCTAACTTCGGTGACTTCTCTCTATCCTCTGCCATAAGCTGTTGAAGCCTGGATAGGAAGGGAGACACTGATGCCCCCAAGAATCCCAATTCATCAGCGCGTGCTAAAATATCTGAGATCCTCCAAGACAACCCCTTGAGCAACTTTGCATTCATCAGACCTGCAAATATTTCAATCAATACTTGAATGACGTGGGATAGATCAGAATCCGCAACATTCCCTCCAAAACCATTCAGAGAACATGAGTTATGCGACCGCATCATGGGAGACAGTAGCCATTGTTTTGGAGCCTCATTGGGAATTTGAACATTTTGAGAGGAGATATTCAGATCTGAACGAAGCCTATTAAATACCCTTGAAATCGACGGGTTTGAATCTGATCTGCTCACTTTAAGACCCTTCGGCCTCCACTGCATTTTCGGACCCACTGCTAAGCCCAACCCAACAACAGTCCTTTTGGCTCGATGGGCAATCCGATTAACAGTAATCGCATCATTGATCGCTATCGTCTGATGGCTACACCCCTTCCCCGCAAATCCACCCTGAGATCCAATAGGATCATCGATCAACAGTGGAGATACAACAGATTCAAATTCTATATTAGCAAAGTTGGAAGTGTGCAATCCATCCATGTGTCTAATAAATGGCATTGAATCTTGATCGGCAATTATAGCAGGATTTGAAAGGTTATTGCTGGCAATTGATTGCGATTCCACCAAATTCAATGCTGGAGAATTCAAAACGCTTGGATGACGCCGACGATTGACAATTTGCCAGTTGTGCGAATTAATGCAATCCGAAATATTTCCATCTATACTTACACGATTTGAATTACAACGATCTGGGCGATCTCGATTAAGAAAGGAATTATGATTTCCAGCTGTCAAGACATGCTGATTTTGTGGTGGCACGTGTTCCACTTGATGCTCGAAAGATTGGACCCTGAGTCACCCCTTGACTCACAGCACTCGCCGGATTAATGACTGAGTCAGATCTGATCACTGAATCAATGATGAGTTGACTCGCTGACAACTCGTTAATGGAGGAAGAAGGAGGTGTTGTATGGACTGTATGTGGGATCGGTTGTGGGGACACAGGGATATTTTTCTTTAGTACGTCCACATATTTCTCCGTACCTGATGAAGCACAGGACACCATATCCACCCAGAAAGATTCACCTGATGTAGACACAGCAATTCTGGATGGAATAGGGTGACCAACAATCACCTTCATCTCCACTTTCACCAAAGGAAGGACTTCACCATTTTTTATCTCTTCTTTTACGTGACATATCTTTCCAAATGATTCCACCATTTTACGCAAGGACAAACTGTCTCTCCATTGCAACGGTATACCTTTTAAAATCAAAGTCATGTTCACCATTGAAGGCCGAGACATTCCCATGTCCTGTGACCAACGCTGAAATTCAAGCAACCCCTCCTGAAGGAATAATCGGCGTTCTGCAAGAATCAGATTTCTCGCAGTAATAGACGGTGTTCTGATCAAGAAAAAATTAGGACTTAGGCTGATGAATCTCCAACCCTTGATGCCTCTCCATCTGGACTGCAGCCCCTCCTTTATCACCTTCCAATTAAAATCGTTTGGACCCATCCATTTACCGATGACGCATCTCTGCAGAAATTCCACGCTTTGATGAAACTCTCAAGATCTATGAATCTCAACAAAGAAGGTCGATGAGGGGACGGATTGCCTCGGGTTTTGTTGTGTAATATACATCCGCGAAGGTATCTTCGGAGGTCTGATGCATTGAGAACTACGGTGGCCAACTTTCCGGCAATTTCTACACACCACAGGATCTCTACAATGTCTGGCCCAATGGCCGAAGCCAAGACAGCGAGAGCATTGATTTGGTTTGAGCGTGAACTGGTAATCTCCTCTATGCCTATACCCCGAAGACGTTCCTTCCTGATAGTCTTTACCCCGATGAGATCCAAGAGGGATCCCAGGCCGAGCCTGAGTACATCCTTAAGATCTCGGTGGGGAAGGAAAACCAGGGAGAGAACGAGGTTCCCGCAACGCCACCATATCCGATTGAGGACCAAGAGGGATCCCAGGCCGAGCCTGAGTGCATCCTTGAATCCCCGGGGAGGAGGAGTCGACGGGAACAGTGGAGGGATTACAGACTGAATCGACGAGGGAGACGATCACCATTTTTTCATATCTCATGTCTGGTTCTGACCTAGCCATGTGTCCAATTTACAACATGAATTCTAGCAACTACCAATCGTACATCCACAACTTCCCTATAAACAATCAATACAACCCACATGAACAGTCCGCCAAGAATACAAAAACCCAACAAACGTCAAACCAATTCAAACCATTCCAAGCAACAGAAACCACCACCCAAAAACACCAATCTAGCTTCCCTGGGTCAAAGTCCAAAGGTTTCATTCAGTACAGAAACTGTGCATTCCTAAAACATGCTTGATAAATATGGTGAAAGTATGGAGATAATTAAGCTATTTTCTAGATGCACACTATCATTGGCACGAGAGATTAGCTTTTTAAATTATGAATCGGTTGATAGATTGGTACACGAGGTCTGTAATCAGAGTATTTTTCCGCACATTCAGAAAAATTCAGACTACTTTGTCACTACGCCCAGAACCCACTACGCAACCAACATAAAACATCCAACAAACCTCTCATGAACCATCAACAACTACCAAGCTAACATCCACAATGTCCCTATACGGCTATAACCAATCACGATAACTTACACAAACATTATAATAAACAAAAACCCAATAGACATCAAATCAAACCAAACCAAACCCATCCATCCAACACAACACACTAAAAATCCACTTCAAAAACACAATTCTAAACCATCTTAGCTTCATGGGTCCCAAAAAACAATCACTATTCCCCCGAATAAAATGACACAAAAACCTACCGGTTTTTCGCAGCGTGACCTTGCGCTTGTGCGGCTGGGGCTGCGCGGGCGCGTCCTTGGCCTCCCTCGCAGCCCTCTTCGCGAGGTTCGTCTGGTGCCTCTTCCCCTGCGTGTGAGCCAAATAGTTCCCCTCGTTGTTGTGCAATGTCAAGCACAGCTTGCATTCGTAACTGTTTCAACCGAAAACCCACTTCAAAAATCAGATCTTTAGAGAAACCCAGATCGGGAAATCGAAATATAAGGTTGTTAGGGTTAGGGTTAGGGTTTCGGGACCTGCCGAGATGGTTGCGCATGAAGTAAGGGTCCTTGGCAAGGTCGATGGTTTCCAACGCCAGGCGACGGAGCCTCTCCCGCCGGTCGATCGCCTCGTTCTGCGCCGAGGCGGCGCCGCCGCCACCGGGCTTGGCACCCCAGTCACGATCCATGGCCGCCTGTGAGAGTCTCCTTTGTGTGAACTGTTCAGTCTATATTTTGATAGAGCCGACTCGAAGTACGTCGGTTATTGTGGCGTAATAGCTGTGTTAAGGTGTTCTGTAATTATGGACCGTTCGATGTTTTGATCTGATGTCACTACCGAACTGGGCAGCACCTCTCGTGTGATATGCCCCTACGCGTGCGTTATTACAAAAGGGAAAGTTGTATTTGACCCCTTGCATAATTCGTCAAATAGCAATCACTCCCTACAAAATTAAGAAATCACTATAACACATGCAAAGTTTTAATTAAATTATGGCTACCCTAAAGGTCACTTCTTTTTTATGAAACCATGATTAAAATTTGGGTTAATTGTCGGAATACCCCTGCAGCCAACCCTCCATTATTCTTATTTCTCCACCTTTAAAAAAAAAAATTTGTACCCTGTAGTAAACAACTTTTTTTTCTGCCCCCTCCCTTTAATTCCCCCAGCTCCATATAATTGCACTTTTCCCCTGTAAGTGCATATATGTTTTCTATAACTTACAGAACACAAAATGTAATTTCTGTAAATATTATTTGTAAGTCATGATTATGCATATCATGTAAAAATGGTTACTTGCAAAATACTAGAGAAACATACGTTAATGCATAACACTTGAAAATATTTTATCATAATAAATACATCAAAACACTTGAATTCATCGAATGTTTGCATTCCAATATTGTTTTCCTACCCTAATGAACTGAGATGTTGTATTTTCTCGAATCATCTTCATGTCATTTTGGTTGAAATCAAATCTAGTCTTACGCCTTCGAGTTAGCAAGCGTACATCATTAAGAAGAAAGCGCATGTAATTCAAATTATATTAGAGATGCAACAATTAGTCAAACTTATAAATAAATCGAACACCAATAGTGTGTACTTCATGACAATATAAGAACCACATATATATTAATGTTATGCATTAATATACGTTTCTCTAGTGTTTTGCAAGTTACCATTTTATATGACATAATAATGTATTTACATATAATATTTACAGAAATTATATTTTGTGTTCTTTAAGTTACAGAAAACATATACGCACTTTCAGGGGAACTGCGATTTTGTGGGTTTGGGGGAATTAAAGGGGTGAGGGTAAAAAAAAATTGGATGTTTTCTACATGAGTATAGAAAAAAATTTTATAATGTGGGGCACAAAAATAATAGGGGGTATTTGAACAATTCACCCTTAAAATTTTGACATGGTAAGAAATAATATATATGCCTCCCTCCACTCAATCTCTAGTAAGGATGTTTTTTTTTTGAACGAACAGTCTTTGGTATATATATATATATATATATAGTCGAGTGATTCGGTGCGGGAATGCGGGAAGCGACGTCGGCCGTTCGATCGCGGGTCCATCGCATCCAACGGTCGATGTGAATCGCACCCGACCGTCCGATGCGATGGACCCGTGATCAACGACCCGTAATCGCTTCCCGCACCGTCATTTTCCCGCACCGAATCACTTCCCTATATATATATATATATATATATATATATATATATATATATATATGAGCGTGATGAGGTGCGGCGGCCGCACGGTGCAGCAGCCTCCGATCACGGGTCCATCGCATCCAACGGTCGACGTGAATTGCACCCGACCGTCCGATGCAATGGACCCGTAATCGCCGGCCCGTGGTCGATGCCGCACCTAATCGCGTCTATATATACGGGTGCAATTCACGTCGACCGTTGGATGCGATTGACCCGTGATCGGACGGCTGCCGCACCGTGCGGTCGCCGCACCTCATCACGCTCATATATATATATATATATATATATATATATATAGGGATCCGATTACGTGCGGTGTGCGGTCGGTGCGGTGCGCGATCACGGGCCGTCGATCACGGGTCCATCGCATCGGACGGTCGGGTGCGAATCACGTCGACCGTTGGATGCGATGGACCCGCGATCGGACGACCCACGTCGTAAACCGCACCGACCGCACACCGCACGTAATCACGACCATATATATATATATATATATATATATATATATATATATATATATATATATATATATATATATATATATATATATATATATATGCGGCAGCCGTCCGATCACGGGTCCATCGCATCCAACGGTCGACGTGAATTGCACCCGACCGTCCGATGCAATGGACCCGTAATCGACGGCCCGTGGTCGACGCCGCACCTAATCGCGTCTATATATATATATATAGAGGGCCGATTACATGCAGCGAACGGCGGGTGCGGCAGCGATCACAGGTCCATCGCATCCGACAGTCGGATGTGATGGACCCGTGATCGGACAGCCCGTGTCGCGGTCGCACCCGCCATTCGTCGCACCTAATCGCTTCACTATGTGTGTGTGTGTGTGTACGCTCGTGATTAGGTGCGGCGAACGGTATGTGCGGCCGCGACGTGGGCCGTCCGATTGCGGTTCATCGCATCCAACGGTCGACGTAAATCGCACCCGACCGTCCGATGTGATGGACCCGTGATCGACGACCCGTGATCGCTGCCGCACCCGCCGCCGTTCGCCGCACCTAATCGGTTCCCTATATATATATATATATATATATATATATATATATATATGTCGAGTGATTCAGTGCGGGGATGCGGGAATGCGGGAAACGACGTCGATCGTTCGATCGCGGGTCCATCGCATCCAACGGTCGAGATGAATCGCCCCCGACCGTCCGATGCGATGGACCCGTGATCGCTTCCCGCACGACCGCATTCCCGCACTGAATCGGCTCCCTATATATATATATATATATATATATATATATATATATATATATATATATATATATATATATATAGGGATCCGATTACGTGCGGTGTGCGGTCGGTGCGGTGCGCGATCACGGGCCGTCGATCACGGGTCCATCGCATCGGACGGTCGGGTGCGAATCACGTCGACCGTTGGATGCGATGGACCCGCGATCGGACGACCCACGTCGTAAACCGCACCGACCGCACACCGCACGTAATCACGACCATATATATATATATATATATATATATATATATATATATATATATATATATATATTGTAAGCAGACCCACTAGAGACAAGGACAAACTGAGCACAAGGCCCGTTACACCCCGAAGGGTGGTAGTCGGGTTTAAACCCGGGATGTTTGAACCCGGGGTGTCCACGAGGAACGTAGGCACCTCGTTCACCCCACCAACGAGGGGACGTGTATGTTGATATGTATATTTGGCAAAACGTTAAGACTGCCCACTTCAAAGTGTTAATTGCAGTCAGCACATTTTTTCAAAAAAAAATAACAAAATTCTTCTAGTGAATTTTGTAATTTAGTAAATAGACAAAATATATACTCTAATAAATTATTTTAACTCATTTATAGAATGTGTAAAAAAAATTTAACAAAATATATAATCTGTTACAGTGAATGCAGATGGTTAACGAGGTACATGAAGTTATAAAATAGATGGAGTGTAACAATGCTCATATTTTTGTTTTTTCAAATAGCGCAGGGTGTAACAATTTTATTGGTACTATATGATAGATGTCGAAGCAATTTTTGTTTGGTTACATTTTTAATATTTTTGTCAGTATTTGTCTTTAATGCTTGTTATAGAAGACATGAATAGGCTATTCCAACCCATTTAAAATTATTATCAAGACTTATATTACCTTATCCGAGTATAGCTATCACATGTTATCATTCTTAACCAAATTATTATTCATGCCTTATTCTTCTTCTTTTTTTTTTGTTAAGAGATATATTAAGAATGTAAAATTTAATTTCCCTCAAAGTAAATAATATTTATATATAATAGTAGATAATCTATAATATAAGTACGGAAAAAAGAAATTCATTAAATAATTTTAAATTTTAAATAAATCTATTATTACTATTAGTAATTAAAATTTTAAAATTTAAATAAATCTATTACTATTAGTAATTAAACAAATCTTAATCTTATAAAATCAGATTGTATCATTGAATAAAATTTAATAAATCTAGCACTATTAGTAATTAAACAAATCATAATCTTATAAGATCAAATTGTATCATTGAATAATTTAAAATTTTAAAATATAAATAAATATATTATTATTATTAATTAAATAATTAATTAAATGATAAAAAGAGAAATAAAAATATTGGATCAAATGAAAATACTGGGTCAGAATAAAAGTAAGTAATAGATACAGTGATGCAATCTGCCATTTGATATTCAAAATAGGTGCCAGGTGGTGGACACATCTATCTCATCTCAAGGTGTGCTCTACAGATTTCATGGCTCATTCTTGGAAATTATATGTGCAATTTAGCACTCAAAAATTTAATAAAATTTAACCAACGTGAAATGTTGATTCCCATTGATTGGGTAGATAGCTCATGTTAATTAAAAGAAGAGTTAGTTACAGCCCATATTTTAATCACATTACATATATAAATATACTTTAGCAACTTCAGTTGCTTATACATGTTTTAAAAACTGAAACAGAATATCCTAAACCACAATTATTATTTGAGGGAGGATTAGGGCTGGTAAACGAGCCAAGCAGCTCGGGCTCGGGTCGGTTAAAGCTCGTTCAGGCTCGTTCGATTAGATAAATGAGCTGAGCTTGAATAAGTTTTAAAGCTCGGTTTGCAAACGAGCTGAGCCGAGCCGAGTCCGAGCCTAGACGAGTTCGTTTACTTAACAAAAAAAGGGAAACGTGCTGAGCCTGAGCCGGAGCTTATATTACTTTCACATGTATAAGGTGTTGTGATTTGTGAAATATGACTTCTCAAATGCTAAACAAAGTTTTTTTAGATAAATGAGCCTGAGCCGAGCCTTGATTCGAGCTTCGGCTTGGCTTGTTTATCAAACGAGCCGAGCCAAGCCGAGCTGAGCTTCGACCGAGCACAACGAGCCGAGCTTGAACACGAAATGAAGCTCGGTCCAGAGCCGAGCCTGGTACTAAACAAGCCAAGCCTGAACAGGTCAAAACTCGACTCATTTACCACCCCTAGGGAGGATAGCATTAGCAATAGTTATGCACATTGTAACGTTTTGGTATTTTTTCTGCCTTATATATTTATTTTAAATATATAATGGAAATTTTAAATTTGATTTTTTATATTTCATTTTTTTAGATTTGGCGGTGGGCCCAAATGAATCCAATTTGATTTATAATTATGACAATTATAAATTGATGTTGAAATGATTATTTTATATTTTTCTGTAGATCTTTATAGTGTCAAGATACTTTGGTTGAAATTTGGTGAGATTCGGAGTTCGGAAAATTTGATTTTTAGGCTTAGTGTCAAGTTATTGGGCCCAGGGATCTAGTTGCGAATCCAGAATACCTTTTAATAGCCTTCAGGGATCTATTTGTAAATTGGATAGGGATCAGTTTGTAAATTAGATCGGGACCTCATTGTAAATTGGAAACACTTTAGGGGTCGTTTTGTAATTTTGGTAAACCCCTTTAAATAACATGTTTGGGTTAGGGTTTTCATCAAAAAATTTCAAAAGATGTGAAGGGTGGTGATGACCTAATCCTAGATGGAGATGGTGGGTGGTGTAACCAGATCTAAGGTGAGAAATCATGCTTCTAGTGATTTTTGTTGTTTAGGGTTTCAATTTATTTTCTTTTAGGAAATGAGTGTGTCGATTAATTGTTTGGGGAAGAAGTTTAATGGATTAGGGTTAGAGTTTGATCGATTTTAATTAGTTGATTATTTGATTATATTTCAATGAATCTCGAAGGAATTCTTAAGATCAAATTAGATTGATTAGTTTTGGGGATTTAATGCCTATTTTCGGGTTGATTTTATGCTTGGACGTAAATCGTGTTTTTGACTATGATAGAATCGTTTCTGGGAAAAATGTATTTGACGAACAGAAATAGATTTTTGAAAAGAGCTTTCCAACGAATCATGAATTGTCTAATTCAGAGTTACGGGTAGAAAGTTATGAATTTTGAAAGATTTCTGTGGAGTTTATTAGAATTCAAATATTTAACTTGATGACCAAGTTTGATGAATTTTAGAGATTAAAGGGATCCCAAATTTTTAATGAAGTATAAATTTGTTTTGCGGGTTTTGATGATTTTATTGATCTTGAGAACTTAAATAAAATCTTAAATCGATAATTTGGTTTAGTGGGATCAATGAATATTGATTGAATATTACTGTTATTGGGATATAAATTGATTGGATATAGTTATTTCGATCATTGAAATTATAGTGGAGCCTTATTAAATTTGTCTAAATATTATTCGAGGATTGATCGATTATATGGGTTTTATGGAATAAATGGATATTGGTTATCGGATCATTGTAGGTATATGAAAATTTTAATATTTATTCGAAGTTGGGATTTTCATTAGGACTTTGAAGTGAGTTGTTGATTGTAAGTCTATAAGATATGGGCTTTTGGGATTATTGGGCGTAGTGCTGTTGTAAGTTGGTTATCAGTTGTTTGGGTCGTGATTGAATTGTTTCTGAATTATTATTTTATAATTGTTATGCTAGGTTATCAATGTGCGAGTGTGTAGCGTTCATGCACATGTATCAATTTGTATTGCGTGGACTGGAGGTGAGTGGATGTCTCTATATTATTTAAAAATCATAATATATGTATACATTTCGGTATCATGCTATTTTATGAATTATGAAATATATTCTGCATGAAGCATATGAGCATGTTGTTATCATCTAGGTTGATATTTTGGATATATCGTATGCATTGAAAATTATGGGATTTATAAAAAATTGTTGCATGCTGTATACTTGAAAGAATAAGTAGTTTTGATTGTGTATGCATTAAATCGTCTAGGTGGCTCAGTCTAGGTGGTTGCGGCCTAAACTTTGACCCAAGTCTAGGTGGCTATGTCTACGTGGCTCGATTTCCAAAGTGAAATCTCTGCGGCTAGGTGTCGTGGAAAGCGGGCATGCGTGTCCGTTGCATTCATAAGCATCATGAGTATTGACAGTTATTTTGAGACCATGCATTTTGGTATGAGGCTTTGTTTAAGTTATGGTTTATTGGAAATTAATTGTATTTGCAAATATCATTTTTATTGTATCTTGCAAATTATTTTCTTACGATATATTATTAAATATTATTATTTTAAATATTTTATTATCGGGACGCCAATGTCCATTCAATGAGCGTGTGGTAGCTCACCCCTCATTTTCCCGACCTTTCAGATTAGTTGTTAATGATCGTCGATCTCGTTAAAGCATTGGAAGTTGAAGCTCGTATAATGGGACTCATGTAGAAGGCGTTGGTCATTTCTTGGCATGTAGCAGACCCATATGTATGATAGTGTGGAAATGTTAGATTATTTATTCTGAATGTATATCCAGAAATTTAGAAGTTATGTTAAAAATTTTGTCTTTATAATTGATGAATAAATATGGTGATGTTTTATTATATATCTGGATAAAAATAAATAGAACTCTGAGATTCGAGGAACTAAGGTAACGCAACCGGACTTCACGCTTCAAAACTGAAGTCGTGGGTTCGGAGGCGTTACACACATCATGTTCAGTCCTGTTTCACAGCCTGTCCTACTATGCTCTAAATAATAACTAATCAAGAAAAATACATTTCTGTTCTTCATATCCTTTAGAACACTTTTAAAAATTCCATCTCAGGGGCATACATGCAATTTTTCTTTAATTCCCATTATCAGCGTTAAGGATTGAGTGACACAAGGTCTTAGTTAATATAGTTTTAATTCGTTTTACTATAGATAATAGTGAAAAAAACTCAACCCAACTTTATAAAAACAACTGCCGCTCGCACACATTTATTTGAAAAAAAAACTACTCTTATCTCTTATTCGCACACACATATCTATATCTATGCTACTTATAAAAACACCAATCTTGAAAAAACATTCGTTTGATAGTTTTAGCCTTATCAAATTCTGAAATTTCAAATCTATCCCAAATGAAATTAATTTACCGATTTATCTCATGTTTCATCTATCTTCTCATTCAAATGATAAGTTACTTTAAGAGGTGTCTCATTATTAATTATCTATATCTATATCTATATCTATACTACCTATAAAAGTATCAATCCATGAAAAACATTCACTTGACAAGTTTACTCTTCTCATTTCTTGAAAATATATTCTTATCCCAAATAACATTTTGTTTGACACATTTACATTTTCATATTATTGAAAATACATGAAACTATATTAAAATTATATAAAGGGATTAAACCCTAAGTGGAATATAGGGATTCCCATTCCGTTATATGCATGCATAATTATATATCTAATTTAATTAAAATTAATAGAAGTGTTATAGAAAATTAGTTAAAAATATACATATATACATTTTAAATATCTTAATTTTAATATATGTTTATATCTTAATTAATATTATAGATTTTATGTTACATATATTAATGTATATAATTTTAAAATGCATTAATAAAATTATATATTGTTGACATTATTATATGCATAAACTTAATATAAATGCATTTATACACAATTATATTAGAAGTATATAATATAATTTTTTTAATTATATGTGAGTAAGCAATATAATGTTTTATATAAATACATTAAGATAAGATAAACTGGTTACATATCTTATAATCTATAATATCCTGAAATATATTTCATTTGATGATTTTACTCCTCCCAATCGATTAACTTCTTTCAAACCCTTTCTCAAAGGATCCCTTCACCTTCCCGAACCTTTTCATGAACTGTTAACCCCCCCACCCCACAAAATGCAATTCAATAGAACGTTTTCAATTTAGTCTCTTGAAAAATGAACATTCACTGATGGGAATTCAAAGAGCAGAGTTGGTTAGACTTCTGAACCATTACAAAGCCACAAAATATGCAATGCTTCTTCACTTTCTCTGTTTCGGATTAAAAACATGTTAGATTATATGTGTTATCTCATAATGTGTGTAGTACATTACACTTGTAACTTCTAGACACTTGTCCATATAAAGGGATTTAACCCTAAGTGGAATACAAGGATTCTCATTAATTCATTCTCTCATTCTAACATGGTATCAGAGCCACCACCTCAAAAACCCTATTTTTTTTTGGAATCCTTCATCACCGTCGTCGCCGCCCCTGCCGCTGACCCGCGCCGCCCTGCCACCCTGATCTGCCACACCCAGCCCTGCCGCGCCCAACCCTGCCCGAGCACGCGCCCTGCTTGCCCGAGCGCCCTGTCGCGCCCTGCTGGAGCGTGCCCCCTACCTGCCCGAGCGCGCCCTGCCCGGATCACCCGGGAACTGCTGCGCCCAACAAGAATCCTTTCGGGCGGATTTCCTGGGATCTGCTGGGACAGCCTGTGCCAGCCTGTCCAAGCGCTCCTGAGCATTTGTCCACGCCCGGCCCAGCATCCGACCGGGTCCGCCCCCAGGTCACCTCCGGCCGCCCTCCGACGACTTCGGCAGCCACCTCCGGCCGACCTCCGGCGACTCCGGCATTCACCTCCGGTCGACCTCAGGCGACTCCGGCGACTTCGGTAGCCACCTCCGGCCGACCTCCGGCGACTCCGGCCGTCACCTCCAGCGACTCCGGGCGCCACCTCCGACTTGCCCCCGGCACCTCCTTAAGACTCCGAATCATTAAATCGGTCATATCTTCCTCTCCGGAAGTCCGATTAAGGTGTTTCAGGAGTCCATTGTGATCAATTTTTCATCCCCGACATCATCATCTAGTCTTTAGCAAAAAAAGACCACTATTCTATGGCATCTCCTCAGTCCTCTTCCTCATTCATCTATGAGGGCATCTTGGGGGCCGCTCCTGCTATGGATCACCATAAACCGCGCAAACGCAGACCTACTAAGAAGCGTCATAGATTGAGAAGACATGGACATCATCTTCCTCCTATTGCCGCTGCGACTGCTACTCCACTTGACTCCATTCAGCTACAATTGGGTCAGCTTGATCAGATCAGTCAGTGCCTCGACCACCTGATTCTGCAGCAGCCTATTTTCTAATTCTTCTACTCCCTTTGCATTGTCTTCTACTACGGGTACTCCTGTTTATTGGATCTTTGATTCGGGTGCCTCACATCACATGACACCTGATAGTTCTGTCCTCACTGCATGCTCACCTACACCCTCTCACTTACCTTCGATTCATACTGCTAATGGCTCTCCTTTGGTCATCACGCAGTGTGGATCGATCACCACCACCTCTGACCCTATTGGCCGACTTTCCTTGCCATTTATCTTGCATGCTCCTGACCTTGCATGAATCTTGTGTCTATTAATCGACTGTGTGATTCTGGATTCACTATTACCTTTACTTATTATGGGTGTTTTGTGCAGGATCCACATTCAGGGCAGAGGATTGGTGTTGGTCGTAGGATTGGCGGACTATATTATGTGGAGTATCTTCATCTTCCTGTACCCGATCCCTCAGCTTTCTCCAGCGCTGTCAACTCTGATGCTGATTTGTGGCATAAAAGTGTTGGAAAAATAAATCCCGACTGCCAAGATCCGTCGATCGAGGTATAGATCGAACAACAAAAATTTTTTTTTTATTAAACCTTTTTAACGCAAGCCCTACAAGGCGGAATTAGGGTTTACCTTTAGAACTCATATCAGAGTTCTGCCGTAGAAGAAGATCGGATCTGATGGACGACGATGAATCACTCAATCGGAACCTTCAGATCTTCTGCCGTATGTCCTTTCTATGTTGCAGATCCACGGCGGAGTGTGGTCTCCTTCTTGCTTCGAACGGCAGCCGCGAATCCCTCTGCTCTCCTTCTCTCCTTTCCTCACCTTTTCTGGATCCAGAGATCCTAAAGGATTTCTAGGGTTAGGGTTTTGATTTCGGCTGAAATCATATGTCCTTGAGAGAGAGAGGAAGCCACATATTTATAGGCTAGGGCAGGGACCTAAAGGAGAAATCAGTAATTGGCTCCTATGGGCTTGGGTACCATAATTCAACCTAGAATTAAAACCAAAAGCCCATAAGTCATAATTCATTCCACTAAAGGATTATGACTGCACTCCAAACATACTAATCTCAAAAATAATATTTCGAGCTCCTTATATTATATGCTTAATATCTCCCCACGCTAAGATTCCAATACTCGTTATGAAATAATTATTACTGACAATATTATTTCATAACATCTTATTTTCCTTGAGATCTTCCGCTTAACTTATTTGATATGTCGGATAATTAAATCCACCGGCCGGGTTAGACATAATCAAAACTTATAAGCATCCTCAAGAGAGTATCATCAACCTCCTATTGGAGACGTGGATTCCATCAATAGCAATATTCATCATACAAGCGTTATTGTCACCCAACTTACCGAGCCTATTGATCCATAGTAGAATCTCACTCTTTAATAAATCAAAATGACAAATAACAAATGCACATGTTTAAGAACCATTTTAGGATTAAGAGCATAAGCAATCATAATAAACATGGGGTGTAAATTATTTTATCTAGTCAGTACAAAAATAATTACCCCAACTTGGTCCGTTCAATACACACAAGGTGTACTAGTACAATCACCCAAAACCTATCAACCGGTCTTTTATAGTCAAGATAAACTACGTAAGATGAACTGCACTACAACCTTTATCCAATGGATTATCCAAGTCCATCTAAGGTTGTGAACCTCAACTTATAATTCACAGGAACCGATAATCTGATCTTCTGTGTGTAAGCCAAACTCTACACACCAGATTATCTACAATGTAAATTAAAGGATTAAATTAAAAACAAGCACAATATTTCAAACAATATAATGCAAGCATTTACCAATAATAATTCTCATCAAAATGCTAAGACCATCTTAATAATAGAGTTTATTACATAAGTCATGGCTTTTAGAACACTGCTCTAACAATCTCCCACTTGGACTCAAAGCCATGAAGCCATACATCTAACTCCCATTCCTTCTACGTGACGATCAAATGACTTGGCCGTCAAGCTCTTTGTAAAAGGGTCTGCCAAGTTGTTTTCTGATGCAATCTTGGTCACAATGACATCGCCTCGCTGAACTATCTCTCGTATCAAATGATACTTACGCTCAATGTGTTTTGCTTTCTTATGGGTCCGTGGTTCCTTTGAATTTGCAACAGCTCCGCTATTATCACAATAAAGTGTAATAGGCGATTCTATCAGAGGTACCACATCTAGATCCATGAGGAAGTTCCTGAGCCAAACTGCCTCTTTTGCTGCCTCAGAGGCTGCCACATATTCGGCTTCCATGGTGGAGTCAGCAATACATGATTGCTTGATACTCCTCCAACTTATGGCTCCACCTCCCAAAGTAAACACATATCCTGATGTTGACTTTCTGGAATCCTTATCTGACATGAAGTCCGAGTCTGTGTACCCTATAGGTGTAAGACTCTCTGCCTGGTAAACCAACATATAATCCTTAGTCCTTTTCAGGTACTTGAGAATATGTTTTACCGCAGTCCAGTGTTCTTGTCCAGGGTTAGACTGATATCTGCTAACTATGCCAACTGCAAAGCAAATGTCAGGTCTAGTACAAAGCATTGCATACATGAGGCTTCCTACAGCCGAAGCATAAGGAACTGCCTTCATTTTCTCTATCTCCTTTGGAGAAGTCGGACATTGCTCCCTAGATAGAGTAATTCCATGTCTGAAGGGTAGAAAACCTTTCTTGGAATCGTGCATGCTAAATCTGGTAAGAACTGAGTCAATATAAGTGGCTTGCGATAAGCCCAACATCCTATTCCTGCGATCTCGTATGACCTTGATCCCAAGGATGTGACTGGCTTCTCCCAAGTCCTTCATGTCAAATTGGCTGGATAACCATACTTTAACTGTAGACAATACCCCAATATCATTTCCGATGAGTAAGATATCATCCACATAAAGTATTAGAAACACCACCACATTTCCGTTGCGCTTCTTATACACACAAGGTTCATCTGGGCATTGATCAAAACCAAAAGATTTGATTGCCTGATCAAAACGGATGTTCCAAGATCTTGATGCCTGCTTGAGTCCATAAATGGACTTCTTAAGCTTGCACAACATATGCTCCTGACCCTTTGCTATGAAACCGTCTGGTTGCACCATATAGATGCACTCATCAAGACTTCCATTGAGGAAAGCTGTCTTGACGTCCATTTGCCAAATTTCGTAATCGAAATTAGCTGCAATGGACAAAAGAATCCGGATAGACTTCATCATGGCTACTGGCGAAAATGTTTCCTCATAATCGATTCCCTCTTTCTGAGTAAAACCCTTCGCCACGAGTCTTGCTTTGTAAGTCTCAACCATTCCATCTGATCCTCTTTTCTTCTTATAGATCCATTTGCACCCAATGGGTTTTATCCCTTCGGGTGGATCCACAAGTTCCCAGACCTGATTCGAGTACATAGACTCTATTTCAGATATCATAGCCTTTTGCCAAAGCTCTGCATCCTTATCTTGTAGTGCTTCATTGTAGTTACAGGGTTCGGCATTATGTTCCCCAGGGATCTTGTCATATGACTCTCCCAAGAACATATACCTCTCAGGTTGTTGGATAACCCTCCCACTACGACGAGGTACTACAGGGGTGCTAGTGACAACTTGTCGTGTCACTTGTGAACCCGGTGCGCTATAATCCACACGTTGTTCTGAGGTTGAGTCTAACGTGTTGATAGTATCACCGTGAACTGGTTCAAATGTTGGTGGTATTGAGGAACTTTCTACTTGTTCCTCTTTCCTCAATTCCTCTAGAACAACTTTACTTGTGGGCTTGTGATTTAGAATATAGTCTTCTTCTAAGAACCGGGCATTAGTGCTTACAATGACCTTCTGGTCCTTAGTACTATAAAATAGACCACCTTTAGTTCCTCTTGGGTACCCTACAAAGAAACATACTTCTGTTCTTGATTCCAACTTGCTAGGATCCTTTCTTAGCACATGTGCTTGACTACCCCAAATCCGAATATGCCGCAGACTAGGTTTGCGTCCAGTCCACAATTCTGTGGGAGTAGAGGATACTGCCTTAGTTGGAACCAAGTTCAACAGGTAAGCAGCCGTTTCTAAAGCATGTCCCCAAAAAGAAACAGGTAAACTAGAATAACTCATCATGGACCTCACCATCTCCAAAAGAGTCCTATTTCTTCTTTCTGCTACACCATTTTGCTGGGGTGTCCCTGGCGCAGTCAATTGGGATGTAATCCCGTGCTCCAATAGGTATTCCCTAAACTCTCCCAAGAGGTATTCACCACCACGATCAGATCGTAGTGACTTTAGGGATTTACCCGTCTGCTTCTCTGTCTCTGCCTTAAATTCTTTGAACTTATCAAAGGCGTCAGACTTTCGGCGAAGCAAGTAAATGTACCCGTATCTTGAGTAATCATCAATAAATGTGATGAAATACTCATAACCACCTCTTGCCTGGACAGTCATGGGACCACACAAATCGGAGTGAACCAATTCCAACGGTCCTCCGGCTCTATTGCCCTTGGCCGAAAACGGCCTCTTGGTCATTTTTCCTTCTAAGCAAGATTCACAGACTGGAAGTGCCTCCACTTCCAATGAACTCAGTGGTCCATCTTCAACCAGTCTTTGAATCCTTTTTAGATTAATATGACCAAGGCGTAAGTGCCAAAGATACGTTTGGTTCATCTGAGAAGATTCTTTTCTCTTTAGTGGTAACATGTTAGTGTTATTCAATTCATGCAGTTTAGGAGATTCAGGATTAATAACATAAAGATCATCCACCAATGTACCAGAACAGATAAAATGTCTTTTATTCTTGATAACCACAGAGTTATCAAAATAAACATAATAACCATCCATAGCCAATCTAGAAACAGAAACTAAATTCCTTCTAATGGAAGGTACATAAAGACAATCCTTTAAAATTAAAATCCTTTTATTACTGAAATGTAGATAAACGACTCCTAATGCATCTGCTGCCACTTTCGTAGCATTCCCCATGTGAAGATAAATCTCTCCATCACTTAGTCTCCTGGTTTCCTGG